>JADLZN010011270.1:0-93539 GCA_018155175.1 Sinocyclocheilus anophthalmus
CGATACTCGGGTCTTTCATAATTTAGCCCCGGGACGATTAAATACTGGGTTTCGGTACCCATCCCTATGTCCAGGGCATAAGAGATTTAAGATAAAGTACACTGCTAGGCAACAAGGACAAGGTCTCTTTTTTTTGTTCTGACAGATAAGCATTTAATTTCTCGGCAGAAATCTGTTTGTTTTTACTGATTCAGCTAGCACAGCAATGCTAATTGTTCATTGAAGAGAAAAATGAACATTTCAGGTGTGGTCTGTTTCCTGTCTGAAGCATATGTACCAGCCACGTGAGGGGGTGGGGGGGGGGGGGGGGGGGGGGGGGGGGGGGGGGGGGGGGGGGGGGGGGGGGGGGGGGGGGGGGGGGGCTCTAAAATTTAACATAATTATAAGAGGCAGTCCTGATCTACGTCATGTTCATACACTTATTCAGCTTTCTGTGTCTGTACACATCCAGAAATTAGAATGTGCAACAGAGAGAAGTTGTGATGCCTCAAAGCATTTTACATATCCGTTTTAAAAGAAGCTCTAATACAGGGGTGGGCAAACTTGGCCCTTCCAAGCCAATTTCCTTCAGAGTTTAACTCTAACCCTAATCAAACACACCTGAACAAAGCTAATCATTGTCTTCAAGACTATTAGAAAGCTACAGGCAGGTGAGTTTTTGGTTGGATCAAATCTCTGCAGGAAAGTTTGCCCATCACTGCTCTAATATCTGTCCTAATTTTTAGCAAGAGAAAAATTAAACGGTCTGACATAAAGCACTGGCATCTGGTGCTGTCTAATGAGCAATCTTTAGCTGTGCTGTTTTCAAGTATTGTTGTGTTCATGATCCTTCTGTTTTGTGCATTTTTTTTTACACACTCTTCCTTCAGGATGCTCTCATATTAAAATGGAACAAATATAATGTCTGACTTGTTCTCAGAAACTTATATGTGCTGATATCTTAATCTTATCTACAGTTTGTGAAATGCCACCAGTGTTTTTGAGGTCTTTAGTAACTTGACCAACAGGAATTTTTGCTTGTATCATGGTGTCTGCTTGTAAAGGCACCTCTCATTATTAAAAGATTATGTGTTTGATAGTGTTTTTAGTATTTTTTATTTTTTATTTTTTATGCATGTGCAGGTGATTACCAATAAGTGGTCATTAATACACACATAAAATATTATTTGCCTTATACAATGTAGCCTAAAATCTTGATTTTGTAAAATAAAGTTAATGTCCATGTTATTTGTCAACTACTTATAAGCAGAGACAAAACCAGGCTCAGTTTGTAACTGTGAGCTTTGTGTTTCTGTAGCCACAGGAGTCGCGAGGAGGAGCGCATCTCCAAACCAGCGGCGTTATCCACTCCAGTTAAGATGACGGAAGATGCCCTTCTGGTTCCGCCAACAGAACAGCCCGGGGACAAACAGATCCCTCCACTGCCAGGTTGGGACTTTCACCTCCAGACTTTCAACTGTCTTCTGTCTTTACTTCTGCTCTCCTTTTGTCTTATCTCCCCAGTCCAGTGGCGTGTGGCAACTTTTTATATGATGTGGCAATGTCACCTTGTTGTTTTATAGTTTTTTTTTTTTTTTTTTTTTTTTTGTTTTAGGCCAAAGTAAATTCATGTTTCATTTCCATGTGAGATTATTAAATGAAAATGAAACATAATTTATCTAACACATTGATCAAGCAACCAATGCTACAATATTGTTGCATGTTTAAGTTAACAATTTAAGTCAAGTTCTCATGTTTCTAAACATTTTTAGATTACTTCTAGTTAGGAATGCTCATTTTAACCAGTTAACCGTTAACCAACCGTAAGAATTATAACCGATTAAAACAATCAGTTAAATGGTTTAAAAGTCATTTATTTATTTTTCAGTAATTTATCAAAATATATAGGTTTGCTGCATGGTTAAAATACGCTACGCGTCTAAAATAAAATTGCGTTTTTAGAGAAAAAAAAACATAAGTCGCGTATAAGTCGCATTTTATTATTTAATTCAGAAATAGGCCTAATGCCGATGCTAGGCTAGACTATTTTAGTTTCCCTCACTCCACAGCAAATCCTTTGAATTTAGTATTCGAAAAAGAACAAGAGAGAAAAATATAAGAAGCTATAGCTATGTAAACGACAAGCCAAAAGGAATTAATTTAGGCTAAAACTAAACTGAAACCAACATTGGGTCTCTCATACGACACAAAATCAAATGTTTCCGTATTCACAATGTATTTGAATGACAGAATATTATTTATTATGTAAACCTGTTTTGTTGGCTACTTCACGCGCGTTCCAATATCCACGTAAAACAAAATGTGTTTGACATAACATCACGGCGGTACGGTGATAACACTTAACGGCACAGATTTTACTACATTTAAACTGACCAGTGTTTTTTTTCCCCATATGTTTGACTTACTGTATTTTATTATGATAATGAACAGGCTGCATTGTCAAGGAAGCAATGCTTAACTGTGTGTGCGCATGCGGCACAATCACTTGAATTTTTTCCTTCTAACAGTGGAAGCAACTAGGGCTGGGCAGTATATCGAGTTTGTATGATATATCGATATTTTCTTAATAAGAGGTTCGATATGAGGCAATACCGTTTATATCAACATACAGTTTGATACGAGCGCATCTGAAAAATATAACGGAGGACACAGACTGAGCTGCTGCGGAGAAAGTGCATAATCCAATTTTTTTTTAAACGTGACAAGCTTAACACAATAGCCTAACACAACTCTGTGCTTTTGTGCTTATTTTTGTTTTTAGATTGCAATGTTACAATGTTAGAATGAAATGTGATTTTAACCCTTTTTTGCACATAATATAAAGGCTTGCATGGTTACATTCACTTTATCTGTTTTCATAGCCTTTAATATGTATTATTTTGTTGGACAACATTGGGCGGTAAGTGAAATAAATATATTATATATATATTAAATACAGATTTTTTTTGTAAAAAACCAGCCCTAGAAGACCATGATTTTTTAGTCATAAAGATAATCGCGATTGTAAAAGGTTTGCTTTTATTTGTGTATATTCACAATAAAAACTAATCTTTGTGCTTTTGTAAAATAGGCCTAAAGAAAAATAGGATGCCACTTCCTGCCATTTGGTTTGCTTTCGCGCAGCACAAAAATGAACCGAAAATCTGCATACTAGGCTACTTGTTGTACAGTTTTTCTTTCGTTTTCTTAATTTATTAAGTAAAAATATATTTCTCATATAGGCAAATGTTAGTATTTTTAATGGGTCACAAACACTTATCCTTTCTAATTTAAAATAATCTTGTCGGTTAACGGTTAGTAATCGGTTAACGAGCGTTGGTTGTCGGTTAGGAGAAATAACCGAAATTAACATCCCTACTTCCAATAAAATAATAGCAACAGTAATAGACACAAATTTTGTCTCTTTTATATATAGTACTACAAACGCAAATTTTGGAATGTCCATCAATTTCCACTGACTTTTTGAATTTAGTTTCAAAAGCGAAAGTCAGATATTACTGCTTTGGCAGAGTAGTAAGCCAATTCACAGCTCTCTTTAATGTGACTGTTCAACTATATTTTACAGCAAGGCAAAATAATGTGATTTATATAATATTTGTGTGTATATCAAACAGCGTGTAAGCCCAATGTTCTTCCTCCTTGGAGAAAACGCCCATCTTGTTCCTACTCCTACTCCCACCTTTCCACTGATCAAAATCAGACCTTTAGTTTTCTCTCTGTACCGTGCTGCTGTTTACTCCATTCTGTTCTGGAATGCCTTAATCTGACCTAGCTTCGGTTTATTTCTGCATGTTCTTTTTGGGCTGATTTATCACCTCTTTAGAGCTTGTTCTTAAAAGAAATATGTTTATTACATCATGGTCAGAGTCTAACCGAAATGTGTGTTTAGAGCCAAAACCAGTGTATGCACAACCTGGGCAACCTGATGTTGATCTGCCAGTCAGCCCCTCTGATGCCCCTGTGCCCAATGTCACTCATGATGACAGCATCCTCCGGTCAGTGTTGTTGTATATTCTGTACTCACATCGTGCTCCCAAGTGCCTTTTCTAGTGACTTGAATTTACTAGCAAAGTAAACTTTCTGTATTATTGTGTAGATGCATGTGTACAGATCATTAAAAACTAAGCCAGTTTTATTCTTTGTTACCAGGCCTAGTATGAAGCTGGTGAAGTTTAAGAAAGGCGAAAGTGTGGGATTGAGGCTGGCAGGAGGAAATGATGTGGGGATCTTTGTTGCTGGTGTGCTGGAAGACAGTCCTGCTGCTAAGGAAGGCCTGGAGGAGGGAGACCAGATACTCAGGGTGAGGACCGTCTTTTACATTCACCACTAGATACAAGTAACATCTTTAAAGGCTTTAAAAGTGAGGTCTTGATATGGAACTAGCATTAATTTTAAGACCTGTAAGACCTTCATTCATCTTCGAAACACGGATTGTATTATAAATCTGAGAGCTTTCTGGCCCTGCATAGACAGCAACGCAACTAAAACTTTTTATGGCCCAGAAAGGTAGTAAGGACGTCGTTAAATTAGTCCATGTGGCATCAGTGGTTCAACAGTAATTTTATGAAGCTACAAGAACACTTCTTGTGCGCAAAGAAAACAAAAATAACAAATTTATTCAACAATTTCTTCTCTTCCGTGTCAGTCTTCGACGCTCGTTCAGTTTATATAGCACATTTCATACACAAAGGTAATTCAAATTGCTTTATATAAAATGAAATAATCATAAATTAATCATTAAAAAAATCAAAACAGTTAAACAGCGAACTTAAAAAACTTTTAAAATGATTAGAAATTGATGAAAATTATTTAAAACAGTTAAAAATAGAAAACGATTATACATAAAATACAGTGCAATAAGTTCGGACGTAGCACAGTGCTCATTCAATAAATGCACAGCTAAACAGGTGAGACATCAGGTTACGTCTGAAAACCGGGCTCCGCGTCAGCACGGCGGGTCCCCCCCAAAACGCACACCTCGGTACTCTCGTGACAACATGTCGACTGACATGAAAGAGAAGAAATTGCTAAATAAAGTTATTTTTGTTTTCTTTGCACACTAAGTATTTTTGTAGCTTCATAAAATTAAGGTTGAACTGATGTCACTTGGACTATTTTAATGATGTCCTTACTGCTTTTCTGGGCCTTGAATGTGTCAGTTGGGTTGCTGTCTATGCAGAGTCAGCAAGCTCTCGGATTTCATCAAAAATATCTAAAATTGTGTTCCGAAGACGAACAAAGGTCTTACAGGTTTGGAACGACATGCGGGTGAGTAATTAATGACAGAATTTTCATTTTGGGGTGAACTATCCCTTAAAGATAATAAAAATAGTGTCCTCCTAGTTTTGCCTAGTTAAAGCTGAAATCTGTATCATTTTGTTAAAAATGACAAAATGTCATAAGTAAATTAATTTAGCTAACATTACAAAATTTTATTTTTTATTTTATTTTATTTTACAATATATAATCAAATGTCAAACAATTTGGAGCCAAACTTTTCAGTTTGTCATTCTTTCAGTTCTATTTGTTGCCTTTAAATCTACACTTTGAAATCATTGACATTCATTGTGTGAAAACATCACATGTGCAGCAGATACAGTAGCATGCTTAATCATATCAAAAAAATCTTAAGAAAGCATGTGTTTTTTTGTTTGTATTTTTTATTCTTCTGAACATCTGCTGTTGACTAATCTCCATGCTGTAACACTGTGTAACATCTCACGTTTTCTCAGAAAAATATGAAGGCTGTGGGCAAAAATAATCATGACACACTCCTGCTCTGACTCAGTGCCTGTCTCGCCTCTTTTTCCAGCTTTCCTTTGTTTAGCCTTCGGCCACACAATGGCGTTCATTGTTTAACTCAAGCCTCCAGTGGTCTTATGCTATTGTCAGTTGCTATGTGTAATACAGAGACTCTAAGTCAGGCTCATTTAGAGTTGTTTACCACTGAGCACATTTTAATGAAACATGGATAGTTTTGTTTCTCTCCTACACAAGTTCTAGAGCAGTGTGCGTACTGTACACACGCGTGTATGGAAGTTCCCATCCCTGCTGCACAAGCACACACTCCTTAGATTCCAGGCCCTGCCCCACAGAGAGACTCCCAGCTCATTGTTTTTCCCTTTCCATTTTGTCAGAGGTGACTGCATGTTCACCTCTACTCTAGATTGTGACTTTAAGATAAAGGAGAAGCAGAAAAGGTGGATTTTCTCTCTCTCTGCTTCTCTTTATTTCTCTTTGCACTGTCAATAAACAGTGTATTGTTAGAATATTGCACCGCTGAGATCTAAAGCCTGTTTTCTTCTTGCACTCCCTCCTGTTCATAGGTTAACAATGTTGACTTTGCAAACATCATTCGTGAGGAAGCAGTGCTGTTCCTGCTCGATCTGCCCAGAGGTGAAGAGGTCACCATCCTGGCTCAGAGGAAGAAAGATGGTGAGCAGATGCATACGCTTTTCACGTATCGGTCATGCTTGTCTGTTTACTTATTACATGGTTCTTTTTGACTCCAAGATCCCCACCCTCTTATCAAAGAAAATATTTGAAAGCCCTCCTATCTAATCTAATGTGTATCTCCAGTACTTCCAATGCTTTATTAAGCCTCTTGGAATTTTGCTGAGGCCCCTTAGTGGGCTCCAGCCCCCTGGTATATAGAACCACTGGTCTAGAATATTTAACTCTTATTGGTCACTCGCAGCGTTCATTGGTCAAATGTTTTCTGCAATCAAATATATATATATATGTTTCTCACGTAGCTGCACAAGTATATAATGTTTCTTATATCACTCTGTCGCCTTGTTCTTCTCACATAGTAAAATTTGAATCAACATTTTATGTCCATTTCTTTATTTGTTTGGTAAGTACTTCTATAATAAGTGGGATAATGTGCTATCCGCCAGTTATTAAGGGTGATATAAGACCCTTCTGCTTCACATTGGGGGCACGATCATCTTGTCTGGCTTTATTTTAATAATCTCCACCTGACTATGTTATCCCTTTCTTATATAACTTGCCCTGATGTTTAGTTAAGTAAAATTCAGTCATTCTAAGAAAAATGCTATTATAAAGCTATTCCTCATCTCTTCCTGTTGACCATCTAATTTATGCCATGTCCTCTAGTGTATCGGCGGATAGTGGAGTCTGATGTGGGCGACTCCTTCTACATCAGAACACACTTTGAGTATGAGAAAGAGTCTCCATATGGGCTGAGCTTTAATAAGGGAGAGGTGTTCAGAGTGGTAGACACCCTCTACAACGGCAAACTGGGCTCCTGGCTGGCCATCCGCATTGGGAAGAACCACCAGGAGGTGGAAAGAGGCATCATTCCCAACAAGAACAGGTAATCACTCAGTCAAGCACCAGCAGTACACAAACACCTGCTGTAGACATTATATTCAAAGTATACAGATTAGTAGATCATATATAGATTACTATAAAGTTCTTTTTTTAATCTTCTGTATTGCATGGCTATCTCTATGCAGGTCTATAATCCTAGAGAGAATGAAAATTAAATATATGTTTAACTAAAGCTTGTTCTGCCATCTTCTCGTCAGGGCGGAGCAGTTATCAAGCGTACAGTATACACTCCCCAAAACCACAGGCGGTGACCGAGCTGACTTCTGGAGGTTCAGAGGTCTGCGCAGTTCAAAGAGGAACCTGCGGAAGAGCAGAGAAGATGTGTCAGCTCAGCCTGTTCAGACCAAGTTCCCTGCATATGAGAGGGTGGTTCTTAGAGAAGGTATGTATGTATTTTAGAGAAGGATGCACAATATATCAGTTATTAGGCGATATTAGAGAATATAATTTATTATTACTATTTTATCATTTATCGGTATCAATATTGGATGCATATTGATTGATATTTATAAATTTGATTTTATGCTAATTTCCCCCTTTTTTAAATTTAAATGACGTTTTCCTCTATCTTCAAAAAAAAATGGTTAGTTGGAATTAACATTTAAAAACACATAATTTAATAAACACAAATGTCAAAAAGAATATTAAATTGTTCAGCTGTATATAATAATATTTTTAATCTAAATTAAAATTTTAAAAGGCATTTAAAGTAATTTGATTTTTATTTTTATTTATTTAGGAAAAGCATAGAACTGGTAACCACTATATGTTAGGTCCTTGTTACACGGGTATTATAATAACAATAAATTATGCATAATTACATGCAAGTAACCCTAAGGCAAACCCTAACCATATAGTAAGTACATGTATTACTCATTAATTAATATTACTCAGTACTTAAAATGTATAATTACACGAGGAATGAGGACACCTTAAAATAAACTGAAACCTAGAACTTAAATATCGGTCATTCAGTAATCTGATAATAGCTATATTTCAGTTTTGTTTAAACTATAACAAAGCTGTCTTTTTCTCATTGCAGCTGGGTTCCTGAGACCTGTTGTGATCTTCGGGCCGATTGCAGATGTGGCACGAGATAAACTGGCGAGAGAGGTGCCTGACATGTTTGAGCTTGCAAGTGAGTGTCCATTTGTTAACACGCATGCCTTGATAAGACTCAGCGCTTCAATTTTCTAATCCACCTACCTGTGCAGCATACTTGAACAGTCACACTTGAGCTGTCCTGCTCTCCAGTTTCAGTAGTGCATTTAAAATTCAGCTTGTAAACTGATTACATGAGTGGCCACTGGCTTTATTTACATAACATTGTTCCTGTATGACTGTATTTGCTTTTCAGAGACACAGCACCCAGATGGAAGGGAAAGTACGTTGCATACAGTAGTCACATCAGCTCACTCCATCAGTAACCATAGTTACTAGAGGCTGTGCATTATTATGGCATCCCTTATTTTAGTTACACCAAATCGACATCGCTTGGAATGTTAATGATGAAAAAAATCCAAGATGTGTTCATGCTATCGACAGCTCCAACCTCCCAACCCTTCAGTCATGCTTGAGAGGAGATGAAGGCACATTGCTCATTGATTTACCCCATCCCAAGCACCTGCTTCCTGTGTTATTTTGTGATTCTTTGGGCTTTTTTGTTTTGTTTTTGCTGAAAAGACTTCCTGTAGTTGCTGCTATTTTAGAACCTTGATATAGTAAAGGATACAGATGCAGGCTTGCTGTCTTACAGGAATGGTTCACCCAAAAATGAACATTCTATCATCATCAATCACTCACCATTGGACCCCATTGACTTTAGAGAGATTTTAGAGAGAAAGAGAGAGATTTTCTTTTGATTGGAACAATTAAGAAAAAATACATGATGCTAGAATATAAATTTGGGTGAGCTATCCCAATAATGTATTGATGTCAGGGGCCATCAATGACCCCTAAAGGTCAAAGCACACTAGCTTTACCCTCTTCTGGTTGCACTCTTTAATGTTAAATGTTCTTTAGATATTCCTGGCCCCCTCTTAGTCACTGTGGTGTACAGATGCTCTTCCACCTTCCATTTGATAGAATGAATATTCATATTTGGATATCTGTAGTAAATGAATATGCATTGCACCACATTGATGTTACACGTATGGAACATGTGAACAGTCTGCAGGTGCTCATATATTGTGTATGCTGGCGCATGTGCACATCCATGTTGAATTGCCTCCTCACTGTATGCTTTTGAGGGGTGAAGATGCTGAGGTACTACTGCATGAGGGAGTACAGGAAGTATATGTGGACGCTACTATGGATTATGTTTTCTCTTGTGTAGAGAGTGAGCCCAGAGATGCCGGCACTGACCAGCGCAGCTCGGGGATCATACGCCTTCACACTATCAAACAGATAATCGACCGGGTGAGATCTCACTCACACATACAAAGGCACAAAATGCAATGCGTGAACACACTCTCTCTGAATTGCACTACTGCCTCCTGCTGGTGAATTATGGTACAGCATGTTATTTAGCCGTACACTTGAGAGAGTCCATGAAATCAAGAAGAGGCGTCTTTGTATGTGTTTTGCAGGACAAACATGCAGTGTTGGACATTACTCCTAATGCAGTGGATCGGCTGAACTATGCTCAGTGGTATCCCATCGTGGCATTCCTGAATCCTGACAGTAAGCAGGGTGTGAAGAACATGAGGACCAGACTGTGTCCTGAGTCTAGGAAGAGTGCCAGGAAACTCCATGAGCGTGCACTTAAACTGAGAAAGAACAACCACCACCTATTCACAGGTAAACACAGATGTGTTAAGGCTGTGTTTTCTTTATTGCAAAAGCAGACCCTTGTTCCCAAAGCTTGATGGTATAAATATAGTACCTACAGACCCAGACAATACTGAGTGAGGCAGTTTATAAAAACACAGCAACATTGACCACATCTTGCAACATTTCTGCACATGTACACACATTAGTGATGTCCGATTCCTGAATTAATCACTCTTTTGAGCCACATTCTGCTAAACAAAAGAACTTTGTAAAGTGTTTGTGAGATGACTTGTAAGTGACTTGAAAAAATAGTACATATACACACAAACTGTATCATGTTTCATAAAAATGATTTATGTATCTTAAATAGTTAAACTAGTAATTATACCTAAACTAGTTATTTTATTATTTTAAAAAAATACAAAAAAAACTAAAATGTCACATTCTTTTAATTGAAGACATTTTGGGAACTCTTTTGATTTAAGTGTCTTGTGTCTGTTAAATGAATCCAGAGTTCCAAATGAACTAGTTTGCTAAAATGAATCAAACACACACACACACTGTGACCTCTTTAATGTGAATTTAAAAATGTAGTTCACGGCGATAACTTGGAATAATTATTCATAAAACTGTACATCACATTAAATTTCATGATGGGTCACATTCAGCAGCCTGGCTGCTATCTCAAGTTTTAGTCGTAACTTTTATGGAAGTATTAAGACAAGCACACTGTATCTGGCTGAGCTCTATAATGGCTGTTGTGTTATAGCATTCCTCGTTTGTTAATCACTTTGAATAAAAGCCTCTCATAAATGTAAATGTAACAGGGCAGAAAGATCACTCAGTTGTAAAGTGAAAGAATCCAACAGTGATCCAACTTTCAATGAATTAATGAGCACATAAACGAATTATGTTGCATGCTGTGTGCAGTGGACACTGAGGTGCAGTGATGTTGTAACTTTTTTTTTTGCGAAAGTTGTTTTTACAAAAACCTGACTCAGCTGGATTCTGTTGAGTGATTTGATGTCTTCCTTCCTGTGACTGTCCTCTAGCCACCATTAACATGAACAGCATGAATGATGGCTGGTATGGAGCGTTGAAGGAGACCATTCAGCAGCAACAGAACCAGCTGGTGTGGGTCTCAGAGGGCAAGGTGAGTTTCATCAAACTTTTCCACAGCGGATGCTTGAGGTTTCAGGGACAGGGTTCATTCGTGGTTGTTTGGTTTCTTGGTTCCATGTTTATATTTACAGAGCATAGTTTGTTTCCCATGCATCTGTTCTTGTGGTCACAACATTCATGTTGACCACTGCATGGTTCATTTGATCAACATCTGTTCTTCCTCTCTTCCTCCCAGTGGACTGAGGTTTGTTTTTGTGATGCTTCACCATAATGAGGTTAAACTCATGAAATATTTACCAGAACCTGATATATTTCACTCTAAAAATTAAGTGTTGATGCTGTTTGCGAAATGATTTTCACAACAGTGAAGCATACCCCCTCAATTCTTAATGTCATAATGAGAAAAAACAAAAAACTTCTCACATTCTTAATAGTGTTAAGCAAAAAATAAAAGAGATACTCATTTTTATAACAGTGATGTTACTGTTAACTAAAGCTATTAAATGGCCATAATGGGTCATATGATGCTGCTAAAAAGAACTTTGTTTTGTGTATTTGGTGTAATGAAAGTGTTTATGCGGTTTAAGGTTAAAAAAACATTCATTTCCACATACTGTACATTATTGTGTCTCCTCTATGCCCCGCCTTTTTGAAACGTGTCGATTCTGAAAAAGCGAGGTGTGCTGTGACTGGCCAGCTATCCAGTGCATTGTGATGGCCGATTTCCTCAAGCGTGTGACGGAAATGTTAAGCCCTTTACCATATTGTGATGCCCTGTCTGGCTGGAGCGACGAGACATAAACATTAAAAACCATTATAAACGAGGCATTCGTTGCAACCAGTGAGGACATAAATATGGATTATAATGACTTATACAGTCTTTTTACGCATTGCGTTGCATTGCATCGCGCCACGTAAACATAAAAACATGTCTGCATTTGTGATCGGAGAAAGACAAACAACAAGTGCTACTCTAACGTTACACTGCTCAAAACTCGCATTTGAATCATAAGTGGCAACGAAAAACACAGCGGCCTAGCGTGAGGGGAAGCCCCGGCTTAGCGTGCGCGGAGGCGGAGGCTTTTCCGCTTTGTCTACGGTGAAAGTTGATGTATTTCTTCAGTGACCAGCACGGATCAGCTCTAGGCATGACAAAACGGATATCGTCCTCTTTTGGAAGGCCAAACCAAAGTAGTTTCGCTTTCACAACGAAGCACACAGCATCTTCACGACATGGCTGCAGCGTCAACAATACTACAGTGAGAATAAAAGTTATGCCTTCTTTCTTTGCGTGAACATTTGGGCAGCGTTATGCAAACCGTTTTTTTTCTTACTGGAGTCGTTTTTTAATGGTTAAATTACATTTTATTAATCAAAAAGCATGTCTAATTAATTAAAACCATGAAACTTAAACAATTTAACATCAATTTATTAAAAGTTTAACAAATATTACGTTTAGGGCCCTATGAAATGTTTTATTTGTCCAACCTTAAGTTTTATTGTAACCAAATTCTGTTTTAACATGTCTAATTATTTGAAAGCATAAAAACAAGATTAATTTATTCTTACAATAGCCTTATGATTTTTTTGCTCAGAAATTCTGTGTTGTGTATTTACTTTTTTTTTAAGGCATAAAACATTCATTTAATCTATATCTTTTAAGTAATGAAAATTAAACAAATTACATTTTTGGGAAAATAAAGGACATTTAATATTACAATTAAAACAATGAAGAAATAGTGAATGCTTATTCCTTAAAAATAAGGTTTTAATAATTTTAGTAGTAGTAGTAGTAGCAGTCTGTTACGTACATTCTACTCAAAAATAGTAATATATTTCTGCCAATGCCCTCAAGTTAAACCAAACATTTATTTTGACAGGTTGCCGTGAATACCATTACATTCCTGTGTGTATATGATATGAGGATAGTTTACTCAAATGAAACGGTCAAATGCTCATGAAGTGACTCTCAGAGCAGTTCTGGAGATGTTGTTCATGTATTTATGTCCTCATTAGTGAGACGGCAGAGGTTAATATCACCAGAAGCGTCACGAGCGTTTCAGTACGAGTGCTACACAAAACCACGCGTCTGCGTCATTCATTAACACAGAGACACGCAGAATTCATATTTAAATAATCGTTTTGCGGCTTAATATTTACAAATACTAGTGGGAGTGGGCCTCACTTGTGTGTGTGTTGTGTGTGTGTGTGTGCACGCAACGCGCGTGCGTGATGCAGAGCGCACGACATACGTAGAGACCGAAAGACATGCCGTCCTGTAACCTAAGATAATAAACATAAGGCATTTAGTTTCTTATGAAAGAACAAGTATAGCCTGTTCTATAAGAAAGGTAACTTTAAATGACTTCTGTTGTGATCTGGCGCTATACAGAAAATATAATTAAATAAAATTAATTGACCTTCAAGGGGGGCGGGGGTGATTGGGGGGGGCGGGCCAGCCCCTTAAAACTAATGGCAGGGGAAAACACTGAATGCCTTAATTGAAATAATGATTTATTTTTTTTGTTTTTTTTTTTTTTTTTTTTTTTTTTTTTTTTTTTTTTTTTTTTAGCTTGTTGTGAAATAAAAATATTTGATGGAAAACAAATACTAAATGATTGAAGCTAAAACTGAAAGCTAAATAGAATTTTAAAAACTTTAAACTGAAAATATAAAAGCTAACTAAAATATAAGTATTATGATGGTATATAAATAATACTATATTAACACTGTCTCATTTTCTTATGGTAATGTAGAAAAAGGCTGTGATTTAAATTGTACTTATAAATCATTAAAGTATTTGGAGATCTGTCTTTCATATTCTTTAAATAATTTTAAAGCAGTATAGTTTTACCAATATTGTAAGAAATTACAATAGTATCATGAAAGAATCATACATGAAAACAATATAAATAGAGACAGTAGAACATAAATAATTGATGGTAAAAATATTTGAAGTAAATTGAGGTTATCCTGAATATAATGTTGAAATGTGGAAAAATCTAAAATGTAGGCTTTATTTTTCATGCAAAATATAATTTTGTGAGATTATCCAAAGTCATCTCTCTCTTTTACCTTCCACTAATGGTGCACCCTCTCATCTCTCTCTACATGTTGTTCTCTCCTCTTCCTCTCGCTCTCATTGAATTCTTTGGATCATGTGCTCTCGATCTCTGCAGGCGGAGGGCGCACCTGACAATGATCTGGATCTTCACGATGACCGTCTGTCCTATGTATCTGCCCCTGGTAGCGAGTACAGTATGTACAGCACAGACAGCCGTCACACCTCAGACTACGAGGACACTGACACAGAGGGCGGAGCCTACACGGACCAGGAACTAGACGAGACCCTGAACGACGAGGTTGGACCGCCCAGCGAACCCGCCATCACTCGCTCCTCAGAGCCTGTCCGGGAGGACCCGCCCGTCATCCAGGAACCCCCTGGATACGGAGGGTACCAGCCCGAACCGCTGAACCGCATCGACCCCGCAGGGTTCAAGGCCCCTGCACCTCAGCAGGTAGCGTTTCTGCGAGCCGTTCACCTTCCCTGTTGTCTGGAGGCCGTGGTGTGCTTGAGAAAAGTGTTCTAGCGGCGCTGTTGAAGGAGGGGGTGCGTTTAAACTGTCTCATTGCAGTACTAGAGAGTGACACGACCAAAGTATAATTGTGCCACGTATGTATATAGTATTGTGAGCGTGTAGTTGTGTGGAAATCTGTGTGTGTCGTGTGTGTGTGTGTGTGTATGTGACAAATATGGCTTGGCTGTTATACTTCACATAGATGCTGTGACTCTTATCTCAGTACGATCACAGTGGAGATGGAAGTGAGGACATTGTATCTTTAAGTATGTGAAATGATTGCCCCATCCTTGTGGTCTAGCTGTCCCCTTGCTGTCATGCAAAATGATGTCATTACCAGAAAGTATTATGTGCATGATGGATTTACAGTGTTAAATATAATATTACTGTGAATGTATTTATCTACAGTATATGGGTCCAGTGGCCACTATGATATCCAAAGTGTCTTAGATCTTGTATTACAAGAGAGCCAAAACATTGTACTGTACTGTAGAATTAAACTGACATCAGACTTAACGTGAAAACAGAACCTTGTCCAGCTGCAAGTTATTATATGACATGGTTCCCAGAGTCAACCTATTCTGCATGTTAGTAAGATGTTCCTAGTTCAATACAAGTTAAGCTCAGTGAACAGCATTTGTGGTATAATATTGCAGTTAAAGCGCTTAAAAAGTGGGAAGACTTAACATTTGATGCACTAGATGCACTGATTGTTATTATAGGTAAATATTAAATGGGAACATTAGGAACATTGGATGGACATTGCAATTCATTCAGTTTGTCTAAATTTAAAACATCCAAATCTAATTTTGGTATCACGACATAATATACAGTACAAAAAAAATGAAAATTTATTTGAAGATTTGCTAAAGATTACGTTTAACAGAGGTAGTAAATGTTTTAGATAGGCTGTTATTAGATAACAGCAAAATCTAAATGTAAAAATGGGAGAAATGTGCATGCACACTTAAATATTTAATAACAGCCAATAATGAATATAAGCCATATATAAAAATATATAAAAGCCAATTAAATGCAAAACTATATTAATTACCAATGTATTTTATTGAACTTTATCATATTAAATTATATTTTTTATATTTGATTTATTTATTTATTGTTACTAATGAAAGGGCATTCAATTCAATGAAATGTAAATTGTTTTCTAAATGCTTGTTATTGATCTTATTGTAAATCTTTTGTGATAACTTAATCTTCTGGTGAAACTTCAGACTTCTCTCATGTGATAATCATTTTAATCGTTTAGTCCTTTAAAACCCCACCACTTTCTGACTACATTTTTTCTTATTGATAATCAGTTTCACTCGGATGTACATCGTAATACAGAATAAAACCTCCAGAATTTTCTGAAATTGCACTACTGTGCATGTTTATTTTCATTTGGCATTATTTCCCAAATGCTGTCAATAGAGCTTAACATCGTGAACCTGGAGCATTCCCTTAATAGAAAAGTACTGGTGTCAGGTGAGACAGAAGAGAATCATGAAGCTCAGCTGAAGTGCAGTGGTGAGGTTTGACCACATGTATTAAACATTTTTGAACACCTTCACAGAAAGCAGAGGCTGCTCTTCCCATGCAGCCTGAGCCGCTGGCAGAGACAGCGCCCCCTGCTGTTCATGTAAATGTAGGGGCCCTGAGTGCCAAGGATCTCCCGGTCACCCTCACTCAGGGGGATTTCAGCCCAGAGGCAGGCTCTCTCTTCCCACCTGCCCCTGAGCTAGCCCAACCCCCGTCTCCCGACCCCAACCAATCCGGACAACCAGGGTCAGAGTCCAAGGTACCTCGCTAGCCACCCTGCTCTGGACTGAAACCGGCCCACTTAACGCCCGAGCCCGGTGCCCTCTCTTATCGCCGTCTGGCCTGCCTGTGTGCTGCAGTGCTTTCCTCTAGCTCTTGCATGTGCGCTGTGTGCCTATTTAAGAGAGCATCCGTTCTCCTTCTGTGAATGTGTGCGTGTGTGTGTTCATAGACAACAGTGGGTACGACAGAGGCCTGCTGCATCAGATCATAGTTCATGTAGCTTCAGGCAAGCCCAGGTCCCCACTGTTGCTTGCCTACTCTTGCATGGGTTTAATTTTCTGTTTTTGCTTGTTGAAGTAGAGCTAGTGAATATAAGTGGTGCAATGAGTGTGATGAAATGATTTTAAAATTATTTTGACTTATATTTACAACTTTTAATCTTTTCCCCCTCCTGTTACAACTTTGAAAGGTAGCCTTGTTGTTTACAACATACGAGTACGGCTTAACCAGTTTCCATTTTTACAGTTTTTATTCATACTTTTTCTGACAAAAGCGGTCTTTAAATTAAAATGTTCATATTTCATTTGTCAGTTTTGCTCTGATTAAAATTGCTATCTAATTTTAGTTGACAAAACCGTTCATTGACAAAGTGCAAAATTAAAAACAAAAAAAAAAAAATATATATATATATATTATTAATATTATATATATATCTGTAGCATTCCACAATTACATCTTGGACATGTGTGTTCCATGAGTTTTTGGCCACATTTTAGTAAAATCATTTCATTTATCAATTGTGACCATGTTTATTTCCTCATTATAAAAATAAATAAAAAAACTTTTAAAAAAACTGTCTTCAACATTGGCTTAGACGTTATTCTGGTCTACAACCTAGACGTTATTGTTCCTAAAGCTACTCTCAAATACTTTTTTTTTTTTAAAGCATGGTTTTTGTATATTGCTTTTTTAGTGGGGATTTTTCTCTGATTTTACCCAGTGTTTTTGCAGCTTGGCGTGTCATGAATCATTTAATCGCTCTTAAACTCTGAAACTATTTGTGTGATGGCTGCCTCCATTTTGACCTGTTCAATAACTGCCCACTCTGAGTCTTCCTCTATTGCAGGTTTCTCTGCTGACTCTGTGCTTCATTCTTCAACTTTTAATCCGAATATTAATCACTTCTGGTTTCTGCCGTTTTATACAATTCAATTGATTGCTGTGGTTTAGAGATTATATATGATTCTTTGCACAAGTCGTTTATAAGTATCCTTCTTTGGCTTTATCAACAGATGTACAAGAAGGATATCTATCGTAACAACGAGCCGGTGCAGGTGAACCAGAACCCTATGCAGCCCAACTACAACCCCCAGCAGCCCCTCTACCAGGAAGACAAGCCATACAGAGATTACGACCACCAGCCCTACCGCTACGATGGGGGCTACATGGAACCAAAGGCTCGTAATTTTGACCCCCACCTACATTTTGACAGCAGCGTGCCTCCGTACGATGAGCAGTGGGCCCCGTATGACCAAACCTCTGGATACGACCCTCATATGCCCTATGAGGATGGTCTAAACCGCATATACGGTCACCCTCAGATGCAACATGACACAGGCTATGACTCCAGTCGACCTCGCTATGGCAAACCCAGCCCCGGACCGATCCGACATGATGAACCGCCCCCTGCACGCCTGCAGTATGACCAGGAAGCACTCCCTCGTACTCAAGCCTCTTCTCGCTCCCCTGAACCCCCCAAACAACAGTACTATGACCCGTCCCAGAGGCCTTCCTATACTCAACCTCCACAGAGGGGCTACATGAACTCTGAGGCCTCTGTGACCCCTCCTAAACCTGAGTCCATCTCACCGCCAGTGGAACCTGCACTTCCTCCTCCTCCAGCTGAGGCAGAGGATGACCCAGCCATGAAGCCCCAGTCCGTGCTCACAAGGGTTAAAATGTTTGAGAACAAGCGATCCGTGTCTGTGGACAGAGCAAGAGAGTCTGCAGACACTGGTATTAGGGTGCGTTGACAGTCTGTATTTCTACTAACTAAATATACACTCTACAGGCTGAATTATTAATGTTAATTAATGTTAATCTTTCTACTTCCTTTAGCCTGTGGACATGGTGCATAAACCTGGTGCTGCCTCCATGCCCAAAGCCAATTCTTTAAGTAACCTGGACCAAGAGAAGGCCTTTAGGTAATGAACTAGCACATAAAGTATAAATCAAATCTCCAGCCATTAGCGCACAGTGTATTTGTATCTATAAAAAGAAAGGGTTTTTTTACCCACAAAATTCTCTACCGTTCAGAAGTGTAAGGATTTGTTTTTGTTTTTTTATATATTAATTTGAATTTATTCAGCAAGGATGCATCAGTATAATCAAAAGTGACTAAATACATTTGTAATGTTGCCAAAGATTTCTAGTTAAAAATGGCTGAAAATTCAGTTTTGCCATTTACAGGAATAAATTACATTTTAAAATATATGAAAATATATTTTACATTATTTTTAATTATTACTGATTTTACTGTATTTTTTTCTCAAATAAATTTAGCCTTGCAGAGCATAACAGACTTTTTTTTTGTGCAAAAACATTACAAAAAAAAAATCTTACTGACCCCTGTGGCATTAGCCATAGTAATGAAGTTAGTCCTAGATCTCCTAGTGGTTGCCATTACCTCAACAGTATTCTATACATAAAGCATTTTAAGGTACACATACGTCTTTCCTCTGTCAGATCTCCAGAGCCACAGCAGCCCCAGCCTAAAGCAACAGATGATATCATTCGTTCAAATAACAATGACCCTGATGAGGATGAGGAGTACTACAGGAAACAGCTGTCTTACTTTGACCGACGAAGCTTTGACAGCAAACCCTCTGCACAGCTGGCACCTGCCATTAAGCCAACCCAACCCCAGACCCAACCAGGGTACTACCCCAGGTACATGTTCAAATACTTAATCTTACTTAATGCAACTCTGCTTTATGTTTTTGTTTTACCAGGATTTAGTCAAATGTGTATATTTGCATTTAGGTAAAGGGTCATGTTTTATTAAATTAGACTTTTTTTTTCTTGTTTGGAATTGTAATATAAATTTAGATGGCAGTAAACATGATGGCAGAATATATGGCTTTTAGTTTGAATCTTGACTTCTTTGTCTGCTGTCTGCTACAGGGCAGAGTCAGTGGAGAAGATCAACCCTGTTGCTCCAGCTAACCCAGCTGTCCCACCCCCAACCCTGCCCAAACCTTCAGGTACGTGATTAATGGAGAAATGATTGAATATGCTCCTTCCTACAGCATAATACATACTTGTTTCCACAAAAAATATTAAGCAGCAACAACTGTTTTCAACATGGATGAAAATAAGAATAGTTTCTTGAGCAACAAATCAGCATATTATAGTGATTTCTGAAGGAGACTGAAGACTGGAGTAATGGAATAAATTACATTTTTAACATAGAAATGATTTTAAATGAAATATTGACTAAATAGTCATCAAGAGATGAATATAATGACTAAAACAAATCTGAACTCTTATTTTCTATCTGTAAAGAAACTTCCACACATTCGTGTACACATTTTTTCACATACTCTCTCACACAGTCACTCCACCTCTCGACCCACATGGATCTCCCAAAGTGAAGCCTCCCAATCATGAAGACACAGTCCAGAGCACTTACCTGCCTCAGAAAAGCTTCCCAGACAAATCTCCTGTTAACGGCACCGGCGAACCTCCAAAGACCAACCGCACTACCACGTCCAGCTACAACCGTTTTGTGCCCAAGCCATACACAACCTCTGCAAGACCCTTCGAGCGCAAGTTTGACAGCCCCAAGTTCAACCACAACCTCCTGCCTAATGACTCTCAAAATAAGACGGATAATGTGAAAGCTCCCATCACTACCACAACCAAACCACAGAGCTCGCCCCAGCCGATAGACCACGACAGTGGCCTGGACACCTTCACCCGCACCATGGACCAGAAACCCAAATACCAGCAAAACAACATCAACGCTGTACCCAAGGCAATACCTGTCAGGTATATTAAAAACTAGCTCCATAATTGTCATGCTTACATGTTGTTGTTTTTTTTGGTAAGTAGACATTTTATCCGTACTGTAGTTTTTTTTTCTTTCAAAATATGTTTAACTTTTTTTTAAATAAATATTGAATATGAAATACATTTAGGATAGTAGCCAACTAAATAAAGCAGTTTATCACAATCAGTAGAACTAGATATTTGTATACTGATATTACATTTCTGCTATAGCTAGATTTTTCTTTTTTTTTTTTTTTTTAAAGGGGTCATGTGATGTTGCTAAAAATAACATTATTTTGTGTATTTGGTGTAATGAAATTGTTTATAATTATTTGCGGTTTTAAAAAAGGTTCAAAAAAATTATTTCCACATACTGTACATTATTGTGTTTCCTCTATGCCCCACCTTTCTGAAACAAATCGATTTTTACAAAGCTCATCGTTTCCCCTGAAAAGCGAGGTGTTCTGTGATTGGCCAGCTATCCAATGTGCTATGATTGGCCGAATACCTCAAGCGTGTGACGGAAATGTTACGCCCTTACCATACTGTGATGATGCCTTGTCAGGCCGGAGTGATGATTCAAAAACATGAAAACCCATTATAAACGAGGCATTCGTTGCATCCAGTGGGGACATAATTTTCTGATTATAATGACTTATACTGTCTTATTACGCATTGCGTTGCATCGCACCGCGTAAACATAAACCCATGTCTGCATTTGTGATCCGAGAAATGACAAACAACAAGCGCTACTTTACACTGCCCAAAAAACTCGCTTTAAGTATATAATATATAAAATATAAAAACTCTTTACATATAAAAAACGTACTTACAGTCTTTGAGTCAGAACAGGCGGCATTGTAGTCTACTCTTCCAGGATCAGGAAATGGTCCTCCATAGAATGTGCTGCACACAAATTAATATTTGTTTTGAACTGTTCTGGAACAGTGTTGTAAAATCAACTTAACGACTGATTTCTAGTCGTGTCCATTTTTAAAAGGCCAAACAAAGTAGTTTCACTTTCACACCGAATCACACAGTGCCTTCACGACATGGTGGCGGCAACAACAATACTACAGCGAGAATAAAAGTTACGCATTCTTTCTTTGCGTGAACATCTGGGCGGCGTTATGCAAATCTTCCCAAATAGTGAGGTAGACATGTGGGGGCGTGTTAGAACGAGCCGTTTTAGGTAGGCGTGGCTGACTCTTAACTTTTATAAAGAATATCTCTTTGGATTTGAGACTTTAGTCTTTGCAACTTATCAGATCTTCTTAATGCACCAAGAGCTTGTAACACTCCAAAGAAAAAGGAAAAATTGAAATCGCCTCATATGACCCCTTTAACAATAAGAAACGCGTAAATTGAAAAATCCTACTAAAATAAAGGTTTGATTCTGTTTTGCTTTCTTTCTTTTTCCGCCCGGTGCTTGAGGATGACGATGATGATGACAGCCACACGGTGGTGGCGACGGCACGGGGCATCTTCAACAGTAACGGCGGGGTCCTGAGCTCTATTGAGACGGGAGTGAGCATCATTATCCCTCAGGGAGCCATTCCTGACAGTGTGGAGCAAGAGATCTACTTCAAAGTGTGTCGGGATAACAGCATCCTGCCACCTCTGGACAAAGAGAAAGGTCAGTCACGCATCTTTTAACTCGAGGGTCAGAAGATTCTGGCATTTTTGTCTTTCTCCTCTGGTCTGTGGAAAAAGCTTGGTAATACAGAGTTTGATACTGATTCTAGTTTGTTACAGCCCCCAACCCCCCCACCCTTTTTTCAGTTAATTCAAGTGAGATAATCAGTACTAAATTAATAGCTTGATGGGAGTAAATGCCTAAAGGAAAATGTTTTTTGTTTCCAGGTGAAACTCTGCTGAGTCCTCTGGTGATGTGTGGTCCCCACGGCCTGAAGTTCCTGAAGCCAGTGGAGCTCCGCTTACCTCACTGTGCGTCTATGACCCCTGATGGTTGGTCTTTTGCTCTAAAATCCTCCGACTCCTCGTCGGGTACGCTGTCCTCTCTCTGTCCTTTTTGGGGTCGTTTGGGATGGCTTTGTGACATCTTGTTTGGTTGTGGGCCTTTTTTCATTATACATTTTCTTATTTTCACAACTCCATATCACTAATTTTTTGTTTACTTATTTTTTATTTTCCACTCATATATCTTATCTCACTGACTCACTCACTCCAGTCTGCTCATGTGTTTATGTGGTTTATTTAAGGTATATTTAAACCAAGTATCAATTTTAGCTCGACAATCAAATTAATTTTCATTTGTGACAATTCACTCTTAAAGCACAATAAAACTGTTCTCCTACCATTTAAAAATGTGGGGTCAATAAGATGTTTTTTTTGTTTAGCAAGGATGCATTAAATTGAGCAAAAGTGACAGTGAAGACATTTATATTACAAAAGATTTCTATTTCATATAAATGCTGTTCTTTGGAACTTTCTATTGATCAACTTTCTATTTCTGAAGGATCATGTGACACTAAAGACTGGAGTAATGGCTGCCGGAAATAAAGCTTTGCTATCACAGGAATAAATCACATTTTTAAATTATATTTTAAGATATTTAAAAATTGAAGACGATTATTTTAAATTGATCCTAAACTTTTTAATGGTATTGTTGTATATTGTATTGTGTATATAAGAGAATAAATACACAATTTTTTAAAAACTACATATTAAAAAATAAATATCCATTGTAATTTCCAGTGTAATGAATGGACATTTTGCATTAAAGAAAGTAAAATTGTTTTGGCAGATGGTTTGTATTTTTGCAGGGCCCAACAAATTTCACATTGTGGTCTGTTTGAATAAATCTAAAGCTGTTTTCACTGGGTAGATTTATGTTTTAGGCCTTTGTGTTCTCTCGATCGGTCACTGAATCACTCAATTTCTCCCTTGAAATTAGTTGAGTAATCACAGATGAACATTACTAAAAAATAAGTTTTCCATCTTCACTTGGGTTTCATGAATGGGAATTCATATCTATTAATCATAATTCACTCACATTGTTTGTACTTTAAACTGATTCTCACACAGCCACCCAAATGTCTAAATATGCAGAGATGCTGGAATTGCCTTTGTCCCGCTATTGGAGAACAGCAAATGTTTTTCTCCAGTTCTTAATTTCTCTCTCTCTCTCTCTCTCTCTCTCTCTCTCTCTCTCTCCCTCTCACTCTCCTCTCTCTCTCTCTCTCTCTCGCCCTCTCCCTCACTCTCTCTCTCTCTCTCTCCTCTCATTCATCTCTATATAACTCTTATTGGTAAACCTGGCACTGCCCTGAATTAGCCTCCTAATGAACCTCTCGTTCTGATTGTGCAGTGGAGAGATGGGAGAATCCTGCCTCATCCAAAACCATTACAGGCCTTTGCCTCTAATCTGCATATTTTAAAACAAGGCTATTGTTTATCCGTAGCTCAAGGCAAATTTCCCTGCACTTTCCTGGAAGAGGTGGGGTTTTACCTAACTGATTTAACAAAGATGTTGTTCTGATGGAGCTCACGGTGGAGTATAAAAGGCACGGGGGGGGGGGGGGGGGGGGAAATCCTCGGGTCCTTATAGATTTATATATGCACTACAAAACATCTAAGTATATGTGCAACTGTAGTGTAACCATTATTTTAATTCTTACGAATAAAGTGTGTAATTTCTGTACCACAAAATCACACAGAACTATAATGTGTTTGTTAGTGTTTGACAACCAACCTTTTTTTAAACTTCTGTTTAGTGCCGCTGGTGGTGCCGAAATGACATACTTCACCTTGATGAATGGAAAAACAACTTTGTTCTTATGCATTACAGCACCTTAGGCTATGAGTTATTGGTTCTTGCTTTGGCTCTGTTGATTATCTCTGTCAGAACAAATAACGCATGCTGAGAGCCTGTCTTATCGCTAAGCGTCCTGCTACGCTCCTCTCTTTTCCTCATGCAAACCATGGGCTAAAATAATAGCACAATATGATGCTGTTACAGCTGTTGAAATATGGTATAGATTTTTTTTGTTTTTGTTTTTTTAAGATGATGTTTCTCCAAATGTGTGTTTTGTTTTATGTTAGATTTATGGTAGTGTTTTTTTTTTACTTTAGTGTAGTGGATCTGACTAGAAAGCAAGCATGCATGCAGCCCTTTTCAACTTTTAATTAATACATTTGGCTGCCATTTATGCACGTACCTAACATATAATGCACTACTGTTCAAAAGTTTGGGGTCACTAAGTGTTTTTGAAAGAAGCCTCATATGCTCACCAAGGCTGCATTTATTTGATCAAAATAATGTAACACATATATTGTGAAATATTATTACAATTTAAAATAACTTTTCTGTTTTAATATATTTTAAAGTGTACAGGTGCATCTCAATAAATTAGATTGTCGTGGAAAAGTTCATTTATTTCAGTAATTCAACTCAAAAATTGTGAAACTCGTGTATTAAATTAATTCAGTGCACATAGACTGAAGTAGTTTAAGTTTTTGGTTTTTTTAATTGTGATGATTTTGTCTCACATTTCACAAAAACCCACCAATCACTATCTCAACAAATTAGAATATGGTTGAGATAGTGCCAATCAGCTAATCAACTCAAAACACCTAGAAAGGTTTCCTGAGCTTTCAAAATGGAGTCTTAGTTTGGTTCACTAGGCTACACGATCATGTGGAAGACTGCTGATCTGACAGTTGTCAAAGACAATCATTGACACCCTTCACAAGGAGGGTAAGCCACCAACATTCATTGCCAAAGAAGCTGGCTGTTCACCGAGTGCTGTATCCAAGCATGTTAATAGAAAGTTGAGTGGAAGGAAAAAGTTTGGAAGAAAAAGATGCACAAACAACCGAGAGAACCGCAGCCTTATGAGTTTTGTCAAGCAAAATCGATTCAAGAATTTTTGTGAACTTCACAAGGAATGGACTGAGGCTGGGGTCAAGGCATCAAGAGCCACAAGTCCAGTGTTAAGTTTCCACAGTCTGTGATGATTTGGGGTGCAATGTCATCTGCTGGTGTTGGTCCATTGTGTTTTTTGAAAACCAATGTCATTGCACCCGTTTACCAAGAAATTTTGGGGCACTTCGTGCTTCCTTCTGCTGACCGGCTTTTTTGAAGATGCTGATTTCATTTTCCAGCATGATTTGGCACCTGCCCACACTGCCAAATGTACCAAAAGTTGGTTAAATGACCATGGGGTTGGTGTGCTTGACTGGCCAGCAAAACTCACCAGACCTGAACCCCATAGAAAAATTTATGGGGTATTGTCAAGAGGAAAAATGAGAAACAAGAGACCAAAAAAGCAGATGAGCTGAAGGCCACTGTCAAAGAAACCTGGGCTTCCATACCACCTCAGCAGTGCCACAAACTGATCACCTCCATGCCACGCCGAATTGAGGCAGTAATTAAAGCAAAAGGAGCCCTTTCCAAGTATTGAGTACATGTACAGTAATGAACATACTTTCCAGAAGGCCAAAAATTACCTAAAAAATATTTTTTTTTTTTATTGTATTCTAATTTGTTGAGATAGTTAATTGGTGGGTTTTTGTTAAATGTGATTCAAAATCATCACAATTAAAAGAACAAAAACTACTTCAGTCTGTGTGCATAGAATTAATTTAATACACGAGTTTCACAATTTGAGTTGAATTACTGAAATAAATGAACTTTTCCACGACATTCTAATTTAATGAGATGCACTTGTAGTCCTCAGTGTCACATGATCCTTCAGAAATCATTCTAATATGCTGATTTGGTGCTTAAGCAACATTTATTATTATTATCAATGTTGAAAAAAAAGAGTTGTGCTGCTTAATATTTTTTTGTTGAAACTTTTATACATAAAAAAAAAATGTATTCACATTTGATCAATTTAATGCATTCTTGCTGAATAAAAGGATTAATTTCTTACAAAAAAAAAATAATCCAAATGTTTTTATGTGGTTCATCTTTCTCTCCATTCGTCCATCATATTCATCTACATTTTCTCTGTATATCCAGGTGATCCTAAGAGTTGGCAGAACAAATCTCTCCCTGGGGATCCTAACTACCTGGTTGGAGCCAACTGTGTGTCTGTGCTTATTGACCATTTCTGAGGAGGGCAACAGCAGGTCCCGTTAGTGAATGTGGAACCAGATTAAAGGAGAGAGGACCTTCCCTTTATAAACACACACACACACTCACACTTCCACAAGATGAAGGCGCTACGTGACACTAAATGAAGGGTCTCCTGACTGTGCTCTGGCTTTGTTTACGGTAACCTCTGAGACTGGAGGGAGGGTTACATTCAATGAAGTGCTGTTTTTATCTCCTCATCATTTTTCCTCTCTTCTTTTTTTTTTTTTTTTTTTTTTAAAGTGCTTTTTAAAGGCTTTCGGGGATAACAAAAAAACGGACATTAACCATCGATGACTACATGCTCTGTGCCACTGACCAACTAATACTCGCACTGGAGCCAACTGTAATATCCTGCGACACATTAAGTTGTGTTGTCTATTTTTTAAAGGATTTTATTAGGTTCTTCCATTCAGTCTAGGCTACTTAAACATTTAGACTATATTAATCTGCAAGTGTATTTGAACTTCATGTAGTATGCACACTATAATATTATGATTCTCATGTATAGTGCAACTTTTCTAGAATATCGAATTCCAGTTCTAGGCTTTTCAATCGAGCAGTTGAAGTGTACATCTGACACATTTCCTGACTTTTATCATGTCAAGGTGCAGGATCAGTGCTAGTTGCGTGCGTAAGTGTCAGAGGGAATCTCGGCATCTTAAGAATAATACAGGATGAAGTTTTCTAGCCAAGGACGTGTCACGTAAGGCTCACCTTTTTTACTTTTGTTGTTTTTAAAATAGGGGGCGTCTCCTTTGTATACACCACTAGGGCGGGGCTTCAAACCCTCGAACAAGACCTGTTAACGTTGAGCACTGGAACATTCCTGCGTTTCGAGATCTATGCAGTGCCACTTGCTTTGACGTCAGGTGTGGAAGACGCTGCTCCCCGGCCGGGCCTATTAATCTCTTTCCCCTTCTAGCTCTCCCAAGATTCTTCCTCCATCTCTTCTCCAGATTCTCTCCCCCCCCCCCCCCCCCCCCTCTCTCTCTCTCTCTCACTCTCTTCCCGCTCTCTCTCTCTCTCCTCTCTCCATCACCTCTCTCTCTCCTCTCCTCTCCTCTCCTCTCTCTCCTCTCCTCTCTCTCTCTCTCCCTCCTCTCTCTCTCTCTCTCTATCTCTCTCCTCTCCCTCTCCATCTAAAGCAGTGATGCCTTATCTGAAACGACACTTTTTTCAGTAACAAAAACCTTTGTGGTTTCTTTTTGCTAAGTTGTTGTAATGATAAATTATGAAGAATTTGTCAGCCCGCTGTACAAATAAACCTGGGTGTTGCACACAAGCGTAACGGTGTAAAGGATAAGAACAGGTTTTCTCTTTTTATCTGCTATGCACATGACCTTTGAAGAGAAACACAAATAAAAGATGGAAGGAGATCAATTGGCTGTACATAAAGCTAGCATATTGCCTTCATTATTGGTTTGTAAATGACTTTTTTTGTATGTCTTTATTTTGTATAAAACTTAAGGGGGGGAAACATTTATAAAAGAGGATGAATGAAATTAAAACGATCGTCTTTGTATTCTGGTTCTACCTTTGAGCTTTGGAACGTGTACTTAGCAGTAATATCACATTTTCTACAGATACACACTAAATATAAGCGGTTTTAATGATAACCTTCTTTTTATTCTTTATTTACAAATGAAAGTGCTTGATGTAAACTATTCTCAAAACCGGTTTCTTTTCAACTGTGTGCTTGAAATGTGTCCCACGCATTTATTTGTGATACTGGATGCTATATTGGGTGTCCTGAAATGTATTTTTGTACTAATAGACGATTTATTATGGCACACCGGAAGACTTTTTTTCTTTTCTTTAGACAATATAACACAGCTTTGACTGGTCATTAGCTATTCACGTGTGGCAGAGTTTGTTCCCTTTTCAACACAATTTCCAGTATGCCACTGTATTAAAAATAAAATCATTTTTAAAATACACGGTGTTATTTTATTGTAGATTTTTGCAGTTGTAGCTGCAGTACAAAAAGCATTTGCATAAAGATTACAGTGTCCCGCTATATAGGAGCAAGGTGACTTTGAAATTGTGCCTCATTGCGACAGCACACTGCAGTATAATGAGTAGTGACACTCTGTGGCCTGCAGGTGGCGCAAGTGCTTTATTATGCACACTCCTTCAGAATGTTCATTGCGTTTGGCGATTATAAAACTGATTGTAATTATACCGTAGCTTTAATCGATTGGTTAAACCAGGCCCAGCTAAGTGGTCACATCTATTCGTTGAATACCCAAATGAAACTGCGTGCCTTGTTTCAAGATATAATAAAAAGTTAGTGAAGTGTTTCATTACAGTCAGAACTGCTTAACTATAGACAGTTTCAAAGTGTTATTATTTTACGATGAGGCAATTGTGGGGGAAAGAGAATGATAAATGTAGTATTCTTCGAACTTTTGTTTCATGAGGTGTTATATATACCTCGAAAGCTACAATTTTATAGCTTATAAGTCAATTATTAAAAATGGGGCTCTGGGTTCTCTGTGACTGACTGCTGTTTGTATATGTAATGATTTATGTGAGACATAGCTATCTTAATACATTAACTATAGACCTTGTAAATATTACGTGAACCAAATATGGTAATGTTAGCTGTGTCTGCGTAAATTATGACATGTTTAACATCCTTCCTTTCAAGGCATAGACGATCTTTCAGAAGGGCAAACTGGAATTAAACGGGTTCGAAAACAGACTGTTTTCTTCAACCGTGTAAACAAATGTTCACATTAAATCAATACAGTCTGTATTTCAATGTATAGAGAGCTGGTTTAAATTAGCCTACATTATTTTTTAAATAAATACTCAGAAGTATATTTTGGTCATAAATGTTGCTGATGGAATTATATAAATTCAGTACATTTTAATGTCATACAACTTTTCATGCCAATCTGATTGCCCGAAAACAAACATTTGATTGGCAGATCAGTGGGCACGAACAGAGTATCGCTTCGCTTCTCCGTGTTTAAGAAGGAGTAGGTCGGTGAAAAGCTTTTTTTCCTGTCGAAAAATGATTTTATCTAACAAATCGAAGCGATGTTATTACAGCGAGGAGCGCGTTTTTAAAAGTTAAATGGTTGGCATTTTTTATCGCTCCAGATAGCTCTGAACGGGTTTCTCTCTCTAGCTTAGAGGAGTGAAAATGAAAATCTGGAATGGCATTTCAGCGGAATCAAAACAGAACGCCTTGATTTAGGAAAAGGGAGGATCTCAGTCGCTCCGTTCCATCCATACTTGGTTCCAGACCTGCCTTCATTGTGTGCGTTGCTTGGTGACATGAAGCGTGGACTATTTTAGACAATAATATCCCTACTAAATTAGCCAATTTTGGTCTGAAACGAAGGTTGCCGGATGCTAATTACCAATTTTATAAAACCAGCATCACAACATTTCTGATAAGAGCCTTGCTAATATTCAGTACAGCAGCACTCTTTCTCTTGTGACATTGCTTAAATGACATATTAACCGAACGCAAAGCCTCAGTCTTAAAGCCAGTTTAATGAAAAGTAACAATATGAATAATAAGTAAGATTGAGTAGGCTCATTATATCCATTCACGGACTCTGGCTTTTATGGCTCCACGAATGAGTTCATTGCCCGCATTCATCTATCTGAATCTACATATGGCTGCACGTCAGTCCATCTCGTGCTCTACCCAAGCACCTGCTCACACATCTAACTGACAGACTGCTAGCGCGAGGCTGCTGCTGCTGCTGCTGTTCAAGATTCGAACGAAGCTTATTACACTGGAGCCGAACGTTGTGAACGCGTCGTGGAACCTCAAACCGCGTCACATTCGCGCGATCGATGTGAAGTTCGTCCCTCTGAATACGAGCTTTATTATTTAGACGTGCTCTGCTCAGAGCCGTGAGAGATTTCATTAACGGACTGTCACGGCTGTGAACGGATTTGATGGATCACCTATCCCGTGAGTTTCCTCGAAGCTGGCGACCGACCATACAGCGCGCGTTTACGCAGAGCTTACCTCATTGTCCTACTGAAATGATTTTGGATAACGCTAGCTGAAACACCTGCTTGAAAACCGAGAGCAGCACATCGTGAGGTTCCTCGTGTAACGGCAACACGCTATGAGTTCGTCTTTACGTTGTGTATGTCTGAGCGACTGAACCCAGAGGTGTCCTGTAAACCCGAAGCCCACTGATTTAACTCAAGTTTTGGGTTCGTTTAAACAGTTTAGTCGTGACCATGCCCGTCAGCGCAATGCCGAGGGGTCGGTCTCTGAGCCCGGTGTCTCTGTCCCGCAGCCTCTCGCGGCTGAGGGAGTTTCGAACCCGGACTCGCATCATGCTTTCTCTGGGAGTCTCACAGATGGTGCTCGGGAGTCTGATTTTGGCTGTCAGTTTCGCCGCTTTGGCCCTCACTACATCTCCGAGGGTGAGACATTCGTGTCCCTTTTGGGCTGGATTCTCGGTAAGTTGTCTTTATTGTTGAACGATAATGTATTTTTGTGAGTTTTCCCTGAACAGAGGGCTGATATTACGCGCCGTTTGTGACCCCCAGCAACTGCCGAGTCAGCGATCACATCACGCGCGGCTCATTCTTAGTCTTCTAATTAAATTCTCCAGCTCATCATAGAGAGCCAGCGGTACAATATTCACCAAATGCGAAATTAAGTAGCCTATAAATAATTCGGGGGGGGGGGGCAGAGGGACTCTGAAGCTGCTTTATTGCTTGGGCTCAGGTAGCTCACCTATGAAAGGCTGAGTGGTTGATGAATTGCCTCTTATAATGCAGCAGAATGAAGCCAAATGCTTAGAGACGATCAGGCACATTCATTTGCACCTCACTTATGCCTGTTGATGTTCTGTGTGAAAGTGTTTCAACAGGCTGTTAGTTTCTGGCTAGTATTGATTAATGCATCCTTGTTAGATTTTCAGACAGGAATAATTCTGTTCATTAAATCATAAGAGCACGTCTTTTCCACAGTGTCTGGCCACAGTACACACTCTAGAAATGGCTTTGCATCTTTAATTCATCTAGTTTTCTTGCTTTATGTAAATATACATTTTGTAGCCTATAACTGACATGTTGCCCATTTTGTTAATGTGTTTGTTGTTATACCCTGCTGCTTCTTGCATTGCATTTCAAGCGCATGGCATGCTTTATTTTTATATTTTAAAACTCAGAAAGAACTTCTAAAATTTGGGAGATTATCCTAATTAATTTAATTCCTTTTTTATGTTAATTTCTGAAATGTCTGGATTTGTCTATTTGGCTACACCACATTTTGTCATCCTCAAATTGTGTTATTTCTGTGCTGAATGACAAATGCACTGTAAACTTTTTTTTTTTTTTTACAGTGCATTTGTCATTTTAGCACAAAATAACATTTAATTGTGTGTGTGTTCAGTAACAATTACATTGCCATTGCTCCTCACAAAGAAGCATAAGCACAACCCTCTGATTCATCTTTACAGGACACTGTACAAGGGACTTTTGTAGGGCTGTATTTTCAACACCTTAAAATGTAATTCCGTACAAGTAAATATTTATAAAGGCGCACACTCTTTATTTCTTCTCATAGAAGGCGTATGTAAAAGCTCAGTGGTGTTAATTATGGTTGTGAAAATGTAATCTAGATGGGACGGGACATGTGTGGTGGCAAAGATAACCAGCCTTGGGGTCAGAGGTCAAACATCAGGGCTCACTGATCATTCTCCAGACACTGGATGTATTGCATGCAGCAGATAAGGAAACATGACTGTGAGAACGCTCAGCTGCTTCTTGTAACAGTATGATTTCAAAGGTTTTCATGTAGATGTATACTGAAGGTGCAGGAGGATTAGCTGGTTTTAAATATCTGATAGGGTGTTGGGATAGATTTTGTGCCTCTGGGTTATGGTGGGGGCAGATCACCGTGTCCAGGCCTGAGGTCATATCGCCAGAGAGCTGGTGAACATGCTGTCCTCACAGGAGTGGGCTGAGCAGCTGGGACATAATGGAGCTCTGCAGAATTACTTACCAATCAGAGTCTGGATTAATGGTGTGGTCTTGAGTGAGCTGGGCAGGGGGATGAACAGCATGTGTGCTTGTCCTTGTGCAGCGGGGAAATGTAATGATTTAAAATGTTCAAAATGTAACTATGCCGCCATTTCTTTACATCACGTTCCTACACTCCATGGTTCATTCCATACAAGAATCATTTTGGGTTCTGCAGAGAACCTTTCAATAAACAGCTCTTTTTTTTTTCTTAGTGTCAAGAACGTTTGAATAATTAAAAGAACATTTTTCCACTATAAAGAAACATTTGTGCATTGGATAGGTTCCGAGGATGTTAAATGTTCTTTCTAGAACCATATATGCCAATAAAGAATCTATCCAATTTTACTACTAGTTACTGGTTTTCTGTTTATTTGCATATATTATATTTAGTGCTGTCAAACGATTAATCACGATGAATCGCATACAAAATAAAAGTTTTTGATTACATAATATACTGTATGTGTGTGTACTGTGTATATTTATTGTATATGTAAATACAACACTGCATGTATAGGCTATATTAAGAACACTGTTAAGTTATATATTAAATTATTTATATATATATTATATATATATATAAAATACAAGGAATATAAATGTATAACATGTCATATTTTCAAAAAATATATACTGTAGGTGTGTGTATTTATATATACATAATAATATACAGACAATAAAATATTATGAAACAAAAACTTTTATTTTGGATGCGATTAATCCTGATTAATTCATTTGACAGCACTAATTCTATTGCACTAATCTTTTCTTTTAGGATGCCAATATATTGGTATATTGGTTATATTTTGAATATTTAGGATAATATTTATTTATTTACCAATATGCTGTGCTTTCAATAGGCTATTGGCTGATATCGGATTTTTTGTATTTCAGACAGTTTATTTTGTGCAAGAAATTTTCAAAATAAATATATATCCATCTTTTGCAGGGTTGCCAGGTTTGTGAAACAAAAATAGTCCAATTGCTATGCAAAACTAGCCCAGTCGTGTTTTTTCCATGGTTTTACCCATTGTCGGGAATCGCTTTAACCCACAGACTACCTGTGGTCGCCATTTTTCCCCCCCATAATTTTTAATCACCTTTGTTTTTTTTGCAGTTCCCTTAAATAATTTGAGGTATTTTAAAATAATTAAGCACAAATAAGGTCCTAAAATGCATTTGTATTTATTTATAACATATAGTTTAGCTTTAGCATGTTAAACCGTAAAGGATATTGCTGTCACTGCTTGAAATGGCATGAAAATTCAAAGTCAGAAAAAAATGTACAATAGCTGTACCTAGTTGGCACTGGGGCAGTACCCTCAAATGGTGCATATTAGTATCTTATATGGGTACATACACCTTTGTGGGTAGATAAGGTACAAAGATTCTACTGCCCCATTGACTAGCAAAGGTCCATTTTTTGTACTTTTTTTTAAAAAGAGAAAATAAAGCAGAGGCTGACGAACAAGGGGCAGAAAAAGATAAAAACATCTTTTTTTTTTTTTTTCTGGTAAGACTTCAGGTTAACAGTTGAGGTCATGTTAAGAAACCCTACATCTTTTCTCTCAGCTTTCTGCTCCTCATGTCCCCCACCTCCCCCTCATCTCTCATCCCTCTTTCTTTGCTGTAACATCAGAAAGAAACACAGAGCCTGCATCAAGTCTCTGACCACAGCAGGGAGGCCTGATCAGCAGGAGATCTCTGAATTTGTGTGCGTGTGTGCACAGAAGTATTTTGTTAATCTACCTTCATGTGAGAATTTAACTTGTGGTTCTCCTCTTTTCGCAATGCAACAAGTCATTTTGTTATTTAATTCAAGGCCCATCACGGTCTGGAGGAGAGAATCTTCAGTGTTGGTAGGAATATGGCAGAAGGGTGTTGAAACTCTGACAGCCATAAACAGACATGTCACTAGGGTAACAAAATGAGTCCTGACAGGCTTATATGAAATGACCCTCTGTCATATCACCTGAACCGTTTCCTGCTGAATCTAGCAACACAGGAACTGAAAAAATAACCAGAACTGTTTGTGAGTGAGTGATACTATAAATATGTCCACATGTTCTTTGAAAAGTTTGATTTCAGTCAGTCTAAACTTTGTTTCAAACCAAAATTAAAATCAACCTTGCTTTCTTTAATGCATGCTACTTGTCTTTGTAAAAAAATTAGTGTATTAAAAAAAAATACTTTTTTTGTTTGACCTTGTAATATTTAATCAAAATTCATTAAAACATGCTCTTCCTGTGAAATGACTCTTCCTGTTAATTGGCTGTCGTCCAATCATCAAACGATAGCTAAAATCAAGCACCACCCTACAATTTTTTTTATTTTTATTTTGAAAGCTGTTTCACTTGAAAGTACATCACAATATGGTTGTGAAATCTATCACAACTTTGGTTTCATGATGACTTTACACTCTTTATCTTGACTGAAATGTTAACATTCAGCTTTTTTTTTTATTCGGACCTTGATAATGTGATTGAAGCTCAGCTTTGTCGAGCATGTACAATACTATTCACAAGTTTAGGGTCAGTAATAATCTCTTTTTTTTTTCAAAAATTTTTTTTCAGCAAGGATGCAAGAAATTGATAAAAAGTGACACTAAAGAGTAAAGACATTTATAATGTTGCAAAATATTTCATGTTCAAATAAATCCTGTGTTTTTTTATTGTATTTGTGAGTATGAGTTGTTTAAGAGACTTGTGAACCTTAATGTAGCACATAACCCGAAGCAGTTGGCTTCAGTGTCCGTGAACAGGTACAATCAGTGTAAAAAGTCTCTTAGGGTACTACTGTATATTTGAATGTATAAAGAATGAACAGCATTTAGTGAATTTCCAGCAAAGCATCCCGAAAACCTTCCCTCACTTTCTGTATAAACCCTGAGTCAGTTAGCAGCTTAGAGGAAATCCTGTTGCAGGGCTGTGCAGAGGTGCCCTTTTCCCCATTATCCCCCACAGAGTGGAGGCAATCTGAAGTAGCCCTGCTGCTCTGGATGGCTTTTCTGGGATGAAATTCATTGCAGTGCTCCATTTAGAGAGGGAGTTGGCAACAAGGGCAAACCTGACTGACAGTTACACACGGCATACGGTTAAGGATGAACACTCTCAAGGGGCACACTGTGGTGTAAACAGATGTACTGTTGTGTGGCAAAGGTGGGTTGCAGTAGTGTGTTAATGTGTCCTCTGAATGCACCTCAGTCGCTTTCATGTGCCCTGCATCACTGATAACTTTTAGATCTGAGTCCTTCTGAAGGCATTACAGGAGAAGGCTGAGAAAAAGGATGATGTGTGTATTGATTCAGAATTTTGTTTTATTCAACTGCCTCCTCACAAACTCCCACAGAGCTAGTGAGTGAAATGGAAGAGCAAGTGTTCAAATATCACATCAGCTGTTGATTCATAAAATGTTTGTTCGTACATTTGGTTGTTCATTTATTTACTAATTTGTGTAATAAGTTCACATACAAGTGCCACAAACAGGGTTTCCCAAACTGGGATTCATGAACCCCCGGGGCTTTACAAAGGAACTGCAGCTAATAAATAATTCAATCATTTAAAAAAACACTGAAATAAAGATTTGTTTACCTGCATGTGATGTGACCATGAACCAACATCAGAGATTTCTGAACAATTGTGAACATAACATTTTAAAAGTTTTTCCATGTTCCCATGTCCAGTTCATCCATGTATGTTTCTTTTTTTCCTTTTTTATTTTCATTTCTTTTTATTTTATTTGGCTATAATTTGTAATTAAAATGTCATAACTGGATCTTCCAGTAAAAACTTTTCTGGGGACGCATACAGGAATTCTCCGTCATTTAGTCCGCACGGACCCTGTCACTGCAAGCTCAAGTTTCTTATCTTTTTTCAAAAAACCCACTCAACGACTGATCCATAGAACCAAGGTCGTGCCCTGCTTTTTTTCTATTTTGATAAAGCCTTTCACAATACAGAAGAAAAAATCTGTCACTCTTTCAGTTTCTTTGTGACTTCAATCATTTCCACCTATTCCACGATTTAGATTGTCCAACACAAAGGCATCTCAGTAGATTATTTAAATAAAAAAATTACCACTTTTAAGAACACTCACTTGAAGAGCGTATGTCATCTTAACACTGTTTCTACACCAGACATGACTCAAACTGCTATAATATTGTCCATTCATGGGTTATTGGCCAGAATATGAATCAGCATCAACCATTATATCTGGCTTAGTATCTGTTCGTCCCTAATACCATGTAGGGCTCTGTACAGAAGTTCATATTTTTATTAATTAATCCCAGATTCACAAATGTCAGCTTCTCATCTGGCTGAGTGTGTGCTTCTGCTGTAGAGATGCTCTGCAGCTGGGCTGCACATTAGTCAAGCATCGGAACTGACTCGTGTAACACAGCCGTAGAGACTTAGAACAGGAGGAAAACATCAAACTCCAGTCCTCCTGCTTTTAGAAAACTCTGCTCATAATTTAAAGTTCTGTTTTCAAAAATTAAGCTTTTCTTTACCAGTAGGAGTGCTTGTGTGGGCATCATGTGGTTTCACACGCAAGGCACTAAAACAGTGTGGTCTAAATTAGACTGTTAATCATGATGGGTAGGAGGGCTTATGTTTTTAGTATCTACATGTAATGATGTGAGCATTCGATAATGAGTGCGAGACTGGGTTTATTTCCAGAATTCCCAAATGAGTGAACTCTCCCATCCCATCCCAGCTCTGAACTTCAACTTTTCCTTTCAGTTCTTCTAATCCATCCCTGACTTTTCCCTTCCTCTTCATGCCAGCAAACCCGCAAATAAAAACACTGTCAGTTCTCCCGAGCTCAGTTTAATCAGCTCATTTCATTGTGGTCACCACTGTTTACTCTATGCCAGAATTCATCTCATACTTAGCAGAGGAGAGGAGCCTCTGTTGTCTCCACTCACTATTTTGGATCCTTGCCCATGCATTGAATTCAAAACATCATACTTATCGCCTTGTTTCATTGTGACTTTGTAAAGTGTGATAGAGAAGCCTCATTGGAACAATGTGATGGGAAAGGAAGAGAGAGGTGGACAAAAAGAATGGGTGAAACGCATTGTATTTGCAGTGTGATAGGGCTTTTCACGGGATAGATTTTGTTCTCTTTAGCAGGTTGTATTTTATGGCTAAAATTGGAAAATAAATTCATGTTCCAATCAAATTTAAACTATTATTTTAGTTCCCGAATAGGTCTGTAGATTTTTAGGAGTTACATTACTTCAAGATTGCATTTTCTACCCTAACTGGAAAATATTTCACTCTTCTTGAGTCTGGACTGCTTTTGATAATGCAAGAGCAATACTGTTGTTTTTCCATCCATGAGGATTTACCATTAAAAGAGTGCAATTCCAGCAGTAGAATCTTGTGTACATATTCACGTGTCTGTCTCTGCATCATTAAAAGCTTCGATTAGTGATTAATGGTCCAGACATGGAGTTAAAGAGGAAAAATCGCCTTTGTGGTTTGTGTGTGGAGCTGGCAGAATTAAAATCTCTTTGCATACTAATTGGTAAATTACAAGTTTGCCTGAGAGAAAAGGCCTGGATGGGAGTTGTTCATTTCCTGGGTTGGCTAAATTGCCTTGCGTAATTGTTTCTGAATATGAAACATGATTAAAGACTGAGGAGGTAGGATGGATCTCATTTAATGAAACTTCTCATGCACAGGTGGCCATATTTATTTTTATTTTATATTTTTTATTTCCAAGAGCAGTCCATCTGTAATCCATAATTCCTGCAAATGGCAGCCCATTAAAGGAAGTGCAATAACTGACACCTTGAAAGAATAATGCTTCCTTGTTCACATGTTTGCCAACACATCAATAATTCTCACTGTAGAAGGCTAACTAAAACTAAATAGATAGTTACTTGTGAGTTCAGACAGTGACTGTATCTATGATCATATCTTTCCAGGCAATGGAACCACACTGCTGTATGTTACCAGTTAAATTTTAGCTTCTTCTGTCCTAGAAATGCCCACTTAGAAGTAAGAGAATGTTTGATTGATGTGTAACACGAGTCACCAAAGTTCATTTTGTTTTATGTGGTTTTTAAGGACATGTCATTATATCAAACTGGTACTTTTTAAATGCCTTCTTTTCCACATGCACTGATGCACACAAGCTACAACAGCAATATGAAAAATTTGTTTGTCTAAAATGACAAAAGATGGCTCGTTGCAAGAACTTTACTGTAACATTTTTACATTTTTTGAAAACACGGCAATCTGAACAGTACAGAGTTCAGTTATCCAATTATAGTACCTCAATTTAACTATTTTGAACTTTTAACTTTTTAAAACTTTTAAAAATGTAACTTTATTTAACTTTAATTTTTGTTTCAGTGTTTCAATGCATCACTAGGTGCGTTTACGTGGAGCATTGTATTCCGATTACAATCGGTTTAAAAAGCCAATCTGAATGAAAATGCCCCATGTAAGCAGGGGTGGGATAAACCTTTTCTAATCTGTTCGAAAGGACATGTAAACATTTGATTGGATTAAAAAACCGAAACTGTAAACCGAAACTTGAATGTGTGATTGGATTAAAAAAACTGAAACTGTAAAACGAAACTTAAACGTGTGATTGGATTAAAAAAACTGAAACTGTAAAACGAAACTTAAACGTGCAATGGCGTAGAAATACCGTAATGACGCATAATGCACGGAACGAGCTAATGTTTTTGTTGTTGAATATACAACCCCAATCCCAGAGAAGCTGGGACGTTTTGTAAAATGCAATAAAATTAAGAATCTTCTCTTTCATTTTTATTTAATTGACAAAAGTACAAAAAAAGATTTGCAAAGTTTTCACTGACCAATGTAAATGTATTTTGTAAATATGAACACATTTTGTTTTTGACGGCTACAACAGATTCCAAAAAAGTTAGGACAGAGGCAAAAAAATAAAAGTGAAAAGGTTATAGAATATTCACGTTAAACTGTTTTGAAACCGTTCACAGTAAGCAGGTGAATTGGTAATAGGTCATGGTATCATGTTTGGGTATCCAAGCAAAGCTGGATCATGGCTCATATTGACTATTGACATGGAGGCATATATTGGGATTGTACAGAGAATATGCTGCCATCAGGATGATGTCTTTCATGGGAAGTCCATGGTTATTAGATCAAGACAATGCCAGCTCTCATCCTGCAGTGCTACAAAAGGCGTTGGTTCGGTAAAAAACGGTGACTGTGTTAGATGGCTGCCTGCAGTCAGATATGACTCCCTATGAAAATATATGAATCTATCGTGAAAAGGAGAATCAGACAACGACGATCACAGTCTGCTGAGCATCTAAAGTCTTGTATCAAGCAAAAATTTAGCTTGCAAAACTTTAACAATTAGTATCCTCAATTCCCAAACCATTAAACAATTAAAAGGAAGGTTGATGTGACACCGTGGTAAACATGCCTCTGTCCCAACTTTTTTGGAGTGTGTTGCAGCCATCAAAATCAAAATGTGTTCATATTTTCCAAATACATTAACGTTGGTCAGTGAAAACTTTGGAAATCTTTTCTTTGTACTTTTGTCAGTTACATAAAAGTTAAAGAGAATGAACAAATCACAGATTCTTGATTTTTTTATTTTTTTTTACAAAACATACCAACTTCTCTGGAATTGGGGTTGTGATAAATGGCTGCGTTGATCTAAAATTCTTTTTTCACTCATTGTCTGTGAAGCGGCTCTTGCAAAATTTAAGTAAAGTTTCAATCTCGTTCTGTTAAACAATGGAAACATGCTTTGTCAGGTAATCTGAAAATGAATATCAGAAGTAACTGGTGTTATTCAAGTCAAAAATACCGTATAGTTTAATTTTATTCTAGCAACCAGAATGCCAATAAAATGCATTTTGAAAGTACAGAACGGATAAATGAATACAAAAGATAACAAATCTGCAGTGTCAGTGCTGTAAACCTGTAATCTTTGGGGGATGAGATGGTTTTGTTTATTAGTTTGTGTGTGAAAGCATATGTGGCCCTGGACCACATAACCAGTCAGCACAGGTGTATTTGTAGCAATAGCCAACAATACATTGTATGGGTCAAAATTAACGACTTTTCTTTTATGCCAAAAATCATTAGAATATTAAATAAAGATCATGTTCCATGAAGATATTTGGTAAATTTCCCACCGTAAATATATCAAAACTTTATTTTGGATTAGTAATATGCATGGCTAAGAACTTAATTTGAACCATTTTAAATGCAATTTTCTCAATATTTTGATTTTTTTGTACCCTCAGATTCCAGATTTTGCAGTTGTATCTCGGCCAAATATTGTCCTATCCTAACAAACCATACATCAAGCTTATTTGTTCAGCTTTCAGATGATGCACAAGTCTCAATTCCAAAATGGACCTTATGACTGGTTTTGTGGTTCAAGGTCACATTTGGTTTGAAGGATCAAGGATGAGTTCATTCAGGAGCTCAAGGGTCCATGGTGGTTGGTCTCATGCCTACACTCACTGGACACTCCTGGATCAATCACTTTCCTCTGGAGACTCTATTACTGAATTTGCTCTCACGTCACTCACAGTTAAATTACCCATCTCTGACAAAGTGTGCTAGATCAGTTAATTAGATGGATTCCGATCAATGATTCGATTTGCATGTTTTTCCCGCCTGGTTATTTTGTTTGAGTGTATCGTGCAGCTTTGTAATGTCTGCCTTAGTCATTAATCTTTTGCAGTGACCTCATTTTTGTGCACTCCCAGAAATCACTGCACGTTACGAGCTCCCCTGTGAGCCTGCAAGCTGTTCAGGTGTCGGCGGTCAGTAGTAATTCATTTTCATTGTGCAATTCTTTATTATAAGTAGGCTCATTTTTCCTATCATTTGAGCGTTTCATCTCCAGAGACTCAGACTATCCTTGCTACACTAATATTCGTCTCATTGCTCATCTGCTTCTGTTACTTTCTCTCCGTCACTTAAAGTAGCATAGACGGTCCATCCCATCATGACTCTTGCCCCTTGTCATCCAAAAAAATAAAAAGGTTCATAGAAGTTAACATTTAGAACCTAGATTAAGAAATGTTGAAAAAGTATTATTCATTGATCAATTACCGTATTGTGTTACTGATGAAAATCTAAGCAAGCAAGCCTCAATTATATATTGAATAAATTTCCAACAAACAGCAAAAGATAATTATGCAAGGAAACCTGCAGGCAAAAAGAGGATTAACAATTTTACAAGCGTCCCACCTCGCTCTGTAAACCATATAAGACATATTGATCCCAAATAAGAGATATACAGTGTTCTGATCTACGCCGAAGGGCATGAATATAAACCTAATGAGCTTTAGCATGAAAAAGCTTGAGCTCCAGCCAAGGCGTAACCGAGAAGTTGGCATAATAAGATCAACTCGTACGGTTAGCCTTACTCCGGAGGTATTAGCTTCCATTTGGTGAGCTGTCCGTCAAAAAAACAGGCCAAGGGCTAGGATCTGCTGCTCGCCACCATCTGCAGTGGGCGCTTTGGATGCCTGCGCCTTGGATAATGCACCTCAGATCTCTTTGCAGACGCCTACTGCCTCTCAGATCTGAGTTAAAGGATTGCATCCAGTGTCTGCTGTCAAAGTGATCTGCTCCCGAGGCTGTCGTGCATCATTAAGATGTGTTTGGATCTGGCTAGCGCACCTGCACTGGTGTTCTGATGATCAAAAGCAACATACAGCACACTCAACCTTTTACATCACCAGTGGCTTTGAATATTGACCCTGAGTGACGTGATGATTACAAGGTACTACTTGTAATTAGTGTGGAAATCTCTTCTACACACACACACACACTCAGACTTTTATTGGAGATAACGGAGTGTTTGAAGACAAAGAGAGAGATATATTGCTCTCAAATACCAATACAGACACACTTTTCTGTTGTTGTAGAAAGCCATTTCAAACTTTTGTTGCTCCCAGTGCAGTTAAAGATTGAAGCTAAGCGTCTAAAGAGTTGTGTATTGTGTCTGTATGTGAGCTCAGGGGATGAGTCAGAGCTGTTATGAGGCAGTAGTTTTAACAGCAGCCTGTGGTGTGCTGCAGCTTCGCAGTGATAAATCTTGTAGGCTATAAAAGACATTTTTCCGTCGTGGACTGCAGATGTGTTAATGAGTACACTCCCCTTTCTCCTGCTCCTTAAACCCCACAGATGAGCACAACACGGACCTCACACATGCAGACGTTTGTGCTTGTGAACGATTTGTGTGTTTGAAGTCCAAGATGACCTCTTGTGTTCACCCTCTTGTATTTGGTGTGTCTCATACTCTTTCTGTGGCTGGCAAAAATGGAACAATGATTTTTTTATGACAAAGAGTATGTAAACTCAATGTTGACAGTGTAATACTTATATGGTTTAAAGTAGGGATGCCGGTTTTTCCTCAATTTACAACCATCGGCTATATAAGGAAAAAGGCCGATATAACAAACCGATGGTTTATTAATTAACTGCGTGAAGGCACTGAGCTGTATAACGTCTGTTGCATAATCCTAGTGCTGCTGTCTTCACTTTAATACTAATCATATAACAAAAGACAAAAGATCGCACTTGACTAAATAACTTTTGTAACTTTCATAAGTGTAGCGGACCTCATCTGAATGATGACCAAAATTTTACTAATGTTTTATTAAGTTTATTGCGTCCTTTTTCACTCCAAAAAAATCACCATAAGAGCTAAACAAAACACAGCACGAAAAGTGCACATTGAACTCTCTCTCTCGTGGCATTATCATAAACCTACAGCGATTACACAAAATATTATTACAATAACAGTAAACAAATATATAATATATTATCTATTATATATAATTATATCTCATGCCTTTTTGGGGGGTGCTTAATAAACTGACAAATTTTAAATCCGAAGAACTGCGTGCTTTCATTATCCATATAGCTGCTCTGTAGACTAGAAAACCCATCAAAATAAGAGTCCTGCATTAGTAAAGGAGATCTCATACATATTTAAACTTACAAAAAATATTAAAATGTATACAAAAACAAATTAGAAGATTAATCATAATAAAGTCTGTTACAATAAAGGATTAATATGCATTTAATTTATACAGTGAAGTGTTATTTTAGATTTGTTTACTTTATTTCTGTACCTGAAAACTGTTAAACCTACCTAAAAAGCAGTTTATTTAATATGTATCTTTGTTCTGTTTGTTCTGCGTATTTATGTAGGCCTGCTGAATGTTAAATGGATCCAATCGATGTTCATTAGAAATTATTTGGTGATGCAGCATTAAAACTGCTAGTATAATTTAATGCAGATGTTTTTGAACTTTGCTGATTTAAAACATGTTAAAAATACTATCTATTTTGATGCCAAAATTTCAAATAAGAGAGGAAGTGACAAATATCGGTATCGGAATCAGCCAATAAGTGTTTGTTAAAATTGGTATTGGTATCTGCCCCAAAATATCCTATATATAGTGCATCCCTAGTTTAAAGGCTGGTCTAATATAGGCCGGATCTGCAATACCATTCAAAAGTTAGGGGTTGGTAAGAATTGTTTTGTATTTTTGAAAGTAGTCCCTCATGCTCACCAAGGCAGCACTTATTTGCAGCAAAAATTCAGTAAAACAGTAATATTGTAAAAAAGAAAACTGTCATTTACAGTTTTAAATGATTTTCTATTTCAATATATTTTAAATTGTAATTTATTCCTGTGATAGTAAAAACTGAATTTCAGCAGCCATTGTCTTCAGTGTCTTTGACTTGTGTCAGTGTCAGTAGACTTTGCTGACTAGATTTATATATTTTTTAATTTGTGTTCATTTTCTTTCAAACATCTTACTGACCCTAAACTTTTGAACGGCAGTGTACCGACATACACCTTTATTTATTTGCAGTACAAATGCTGTTGTTCTCAAAAACTACTGTGTGTGTGTGTGTGTGTTTTTTTTTTTACTTGTATTTTTTCAAATAAAAAGGGGATTCGAGTGCAGTTGGGTGTATGAGCAATATGGAAACAAATGTTCACAAAATGTCAGAGTGACTGCGTGTATGTCAGAGAGTTTTTACACTACATTAGCTCTCACACCATAGAAAAGGTGCCATGAAGTTTTATATAAATATGATAGAGTGTTATATTGTTCCTCTGTCTGTTCATGCTTAACAGTAAAGGTGTATCTCTTTCTCTCATTTATGTAAAGGAATACCATGTCATAGTTTAGTGCAGAGTTTAATTCATTATGACTTCTGTATAACACAAAAGGAGATTGTGTCCTCCACAGCTCTCAAGTCTCATTCGCGCTTTTGCATATTCATACTTAGCCCATAAATTTGTGTCCCACCAGGATCGACGTCAGTGATGCCAAATACTTGGCATTTTTCCTGTAAGTAAGCTTTTTCCTGTGAATGTGCAAGACTTCCGATTCATTAGCTGCTGTGGGTAAATTTTTAGAAGTGCAGGAAATGGTAAAACTATCTGTGCTGCAGTACAGTCTAGTCCAGTTCTGATTTTGATAATAAATGAAAATAATTTGATACCAGTTTACAATTCCAAGCAGCATAATAGACTAGTTTTGTACTGCTAAAATTGGAAAACTGGAAGCGGCTGACACCCGAAGCTTCACACATTTAAGGTAAAATTGGCCTCGTCTGCTCTTACATTAAAAATAAGGTGGATAGATTTATGTGGTCTTGTAGCCGGTCACATCACACCAAGTTTAAATATGTAAATGAGATCTAAGTCTACAGAAAATGGGAAGATTGTAATTTTCCTCACAAAGAGCTGTCTTGTAGTTTCAAAAGACTTGCAATGCATGAGTCATACTGTACAGGTATGGACTATTTTTATGATACTTTTACTGTATGGTGCTGTTTTGTTCTTTTTGGAGCTTGACGGCCCTTGTTCACTATGCTTTCAGTCTATGAAAACTATTGCACAGTGCAGTGCTCTTAACAATAGCTGACTATGTGCTAAACAGAATAGGTTTAGAAATGGTGAATGAGGTCAAGTAAATGATGTCTTGTTTAGAAAGGTGAAGGGTTTTTTTCTAGGCTTGATTGTGTTTATGGGGTGCAGTAGGGCTGGGCGATATAGCTTAAAAATTTATCAACGATATAATGTTTCATATCATTCGGTATCGATACTTATTGACATTATTTTATAACCTTTTTTAAAACAAAGAGCAATAGAAAAAAATGTTTAAATTAACCACTGTATTTTTAAATTAACCCAATTTAACAACAAATACTTTGTTTTAACAGTCAAACACAAAATAAAAATTAAACAAATATCTAATTTCTAATGTTTTATATGCCGATTAAATAGGTCTTAAGGAAACGTTTGGCTTGTCTCCCGAGGCCACAGGAAGGCACCATTCACTCTGATTGTATTTAAAAACATATGAGACGCAGTGAAAAGGAATAAACCTCCACAAATTCGCGACGTGTTTTCTAAAAGTTTAAACTGTTTTAACTTTGCGGGGCTACATCTCTTGTGAGACGCGAGTGCTGCTTTTTTTTTTGCTTTTCCGTCTAACAAATGCGCTGAATTGCGTTCTGTGTGAATGATGGTTTCGGTGTAAACAATCAAGATCTCTCGCTATGAGCTTCTAATTCTATATATTTTGAGATGAAGTAAGCACAGCGGCGCGTACTCGTGGGCTAGATAACCAAAAACATTAAAATGGCAACAACGTCACTTACCATCATCCTCACAGCATCTCGCGCTCCACTGATGACGGATCCCTGATCGCCTCCAACATTTGAGTGTTACTATTTTTGCATGCATAATGCAAGGTTTATGGAAATTAGACTAATATTAATTTTTTTTATTCACAATCTCCTCATAACAGGCAGGCACAGCACTCATGTTCGTGTTTGTGTGTGATGTCTGCGTCACTCATAGCACGTGCCTATATCGTGCGCTATATCGAACATTTTTATATCGTTACCGAAGAAGGTGTACCATCGATAAATATCGATACCGTTTTATCGCAAGGCTAAGTTTAACATGTGTTAATGCTCGTTTTAAAATTTTTTTACCTTTATTCAACCAACCGCTCCGTAACTTCGCTGAGAAGAACGGGTGCCTGTCGGGTTTCTAAAGCCCGCACGAGAAATAGGCGATGGGCTCAGATTGGTCAGCTGGCTCAGTGTTTTGTGATTGGCTAAACCGCCTCTAGTGAGCATCTAATCGTCCCACCCCTCACCTCAGCGGCATGTGCTCCGGTTGTATTGTAAACAACGACGTCGTTAATATCGCTTATCAGTTTGAGCCCGATTGAGAAGCAGGATATTATTGCAGAGCCTGTGCAAGCACGGCTTTTAATGGTAGACCTGTTTTTTGTTTGTTGTTGTCTCATAGTTTTAGATACGCTGTTATTTGTAAATGCTACTGCGTATGTTAGCTTTTAATATACGGTTTTTATCCTGAATAAAGCTTTAATACAGTACAGCAACCACACACGTGTCCATGTATAACGCTTCTCATAACTATGTGAAAAAGTGTATAAATGGAACAGAAGCTGAAGTGATGATATGAATGAGAGAGAGAGATGAGGAGGACGAGAGCGATGCGAGCAGGCGCTGCGAGGACAGTATTAAGAACCACTGCTTCGAACATTGATTTTGAAACTTGGTGAATCCATTAGGAATCGTTAGAAGACAGAATCGTGCTTCATATTATGAACAGATTTTACATGACTTTGTTTTCCTTCCTTTTCTCTAAAGCAGCGCAGCATGGCCTCGCCCCCTTTGTGCCATTTTCCCGAGGGCGGGGGGTATCTGGGTTTGTTACATCACGAACCCGGGAAGTAACTCATTGTAGTCCCTAACAGCCGTTTTTGTAGGCATTAAACTGCCAGAATTTAAAGATGAAATCTCTGTTTGCATTGAACTTTCAGCTTCGTAACTTTGCAGATATTGTTTATGCTCAAACAGCAGCATTACACACTAACTAAATAACGTTAAAAAAAGTAAAATCGCAATCAACCACCCCTTTAAACAAGCATACATTTTTTCTAGTATAAAATGTTTTGAGCCATAGATGTATTGGCAGTCAGTACGTGGCATTATTGCAGCAAAATAGGCATCCCTTCAGTTAGACAGCCGATACTCCTGGACCAGGACCTGGTCAATAGGTCAGTGCTGTGTGCGAGCGTAACCTATGCCACATAAACAGACTGTCCCGGGTCAGACGGTGTTCTGTATTCATCCCAAATGAGTGAACAATCAGATGTGCTTCCACATGCTGCCACCATACTTTCACTCCACTTCCTTCTAACACAAAGAGGCTTTATGAGCCAAGCGTGGCCCTTTACAAAGGCAGATCAATGCCACGCTGGATGTATGCCGCTCTTTTGTGCTCTGATTAGTAAAATGGGCTTGTTGGGAAAGAGTGTGACCTGTGGTCTGAAATACCAGCAGTGCAGTGAGGTATGGCTATGTCAGAACAACGATGGTGAAAATTATTAAGTAAAGATACACAATACAAAGCTGTTCGTTTTCGTGAGTGTCTGATTTTTTTTTTTTAAATGTTTACATTGGGTTTTGTTTCTAAACATTCAAATTATAGCAGGATAGTCCAGCTTAAGCATTCAAAGATTGCTGTAATGAAAGAGATGGAGAAAGATTGTCAAGTAGGGGAGAGTGATTGTACACATTGAATGCATTCAAGCCCTGAAGGCCGAGGAGATACATACTGAGGGTCAAGAGGTCAAACGGTTATCCATTAATAATATAGAGAAGAGGGGTCAATGGCCATCACAGCTTTTCAGTTATTCTAAAGAACTTGAGATTATTGACAGTGTTTACATCACAAGGCATGGAAACTGGCCAGATTTTACACACACATATATACTGTCAGAAGTCATGGAATTATGGGCACATCTGTGTGTCATCAAAGTTACTTGTGGAGGAACATTAGGCCTCATTAACAAATAATTATGTACAATGCATAGCAAGATTTTATTTTTATTTATTTATTTTATGATATTTACTTATCTTTATGCTGTACAGAAAAATTTATGCTTCTGCTTAAAATGTTTGCTGACTAAAAATATTAATTTCTATCAAAAAAAAACTTCTGAAACTTAAAATTTCTAAACGTAAGTTTCTATTACTACTACTACTACTGCTCTTATTTTTTTGATGAATAATGACTTCTTGAAGACATTCGTACTGTAGAGACCCACATGTCCTGCCTTCATAATTAATTTGTAATAGCTGAATAAAAATATTAATTTCTGGGGAAAAAAAAAAACTTCTGAAACTTCAAATTTCTAAACATACATTTCTATTACTACTACCACTGCTATCATTTTTTGATGAATAATGACTTTCGTACTGTAGAGACCCACATGTCCTGCATTCATAATTCATTTGTAATAAACAAACAAACAAGAAATAGAGTACCTTTTAAAGAGATTTTTTAGTTTAGTAGTGAACTCAGCTTAGGCAGCCCATGTTTCTGGAATTTCTCTAAACAGGAGATTAGCTCCAGGGTGGGAAGAGCGGAAGGAAATGATGTGACGAGCCAAGATGGATGTCCCATTAAAGGCTCCGTGTGGCATCAGCATGGGGTGGGAGGAACAGACCGGACACATTATTGCTTCCTAATAAGAAAAAGGTCCCAGGTCAGAGCTGTGGTCTAGCGCTTAGCATACGTGCTCCACATGTCAAGCACCAGGCTTCATGTCTATCCCAGTCACATTCTCCCTCTCTCTATCTCTCTCTCTTCCATCTCTTTTCAATAATGTGGCAAAAACATTCAGTTTAAAAAGAAAAGGTCACCAGGGAATCCTCAGCATAACCTCATCAGTTTAAGGTGTTTTTTTTTTCTTTTTTCCAGATTATGCATCCACCTCTCTGCACTTCTCACCTCTCTCTTCTTTTCTCACATTTCACCCATAAATTTGGCTTGGCAGGGAGATGAGCAGCTATATTAGAGTTAGCGTGATTCAAGTGTATTTTCTGGAGTGGTGTGTAATTAATCAGACTGACGTGGCAATTGGTGTTTATAATGTTTTTCATGGCCTTCTCTTCCACATCTCATGCTCGCATGAAAATCAAAGAAGCCTCGTCTTTATGCCAACATCAAAGCACTGGCAAAGAAAATGAAATGTTACAATGTAGAAGTGACAGAAAAAGTGATGCTAATTTAAGGAGAAAAGTTCAAGCGATTCTGCTGACAAGACGTTTTGTTGCTTTCACAGTCATTTTTTCCCCAAATGTACTTTTTTCTTATAGAAAACAAACAAAAAACAAGCTTTCAGATGTAATATTCATGAAATTGAGGTTGAGTTATTTTAGTAATATTGATATACATTATTGTTTTTGTTAATATTTTATTTTTATATTTCTTGTTTTCACTTCTCACAATTTTAAAGTTTTAGTAGTTTTGTTGTTTTTATCATTTTTATTCGTTTTTGTTTTGTTTTTAATATTGTGTTCTAGAGGTATTTTTTTTATAAGTTTTAGTTTATTTAGGTTTTTTTATTTATTTGCACTTCAAATGAAACAAAAAAAATTTGTCGTTGCAGTTTGTTTTGTTACTGAACTGAATATAAGTTTATTATTATAATTATTATTTAATTTTTTTAATGGTTTAGTTTAAGTTAGCAATAATAACCCTGCTTTTAAATGTGCTCTATCTTGCCAATACACTTTGTACCAAAAAAGTCTGAGCCCAACACTGTAATGATGCTTTAAAATCTCAGTTTCACATCCATAATGGACGTTGTTCTTTAAATTTAGAAAAAAAACATAGATCTTAAATAAGTTAAGTAAAAGATTCATCGTGAAACAGAGGAAAACATATAATACAGAGTAGTTGGTCCTGGCACTACAGAGAGATGCTGTTGGTCTTTGTCTCTTGGCTGAAAACACGGACGTACAGTACTGCCAGGACCTAGAAGAGGGGAAAGCAGCTCTGCAGGAACGACTGTCCTCACCGGCCCTGACCTTTTACAGCACCAACCACCTGGCCAAAACCTTTCCTGTCCAAACCACCAGTGGGAAACTGCTGAGGGTGTCTGATGAATGATGAGGAAGAGAGATTAAGATAGATGAGGGCGGAAAGAGACGAAGATGAGTGTGTGAGAGAAAGATAGAATGGGAACAGGAGCAAAAATGGGAGAGGAAGGCGTTTAAAAGGACACATTTTCTATTACCTTGTAAATCACAACATCCCTCTCCCTCACAAGCAGGCCCACACGGCATCTGTGCCAAAAAACAGAGAAAGCTCAGCAGATTTCAACAGAATTGAAATTGGCCTGTCATTCACAAGCTTTTGCACATCAGCCGTCCATCACAGCTTTGTTTATGAAATATTTTTTCTAATTTGATAATGATTCCAGTTGCCTGGAATCATTATTTCCTTCAAAATCAGTACAGAAGATGTTGCAGACACTGTCTGGGCCTCCTCATGAGTAAATTTAGCATAAAACACTATTTTTATTCCCCTGTAACTTGCATGACCCTTCTCCCTCCGAGTTTCTGTCTGTCTCTGTGTCACCTCTCTGGTGTCAGCTCATGCGTCTGCTCTGATGTCTGCATGTCGCTCTCACCTGCTTCTCCTAACCCGAGGCTGAGCAGCATGTAGCTCACATCCTTGAGCTCTCACACTGTCTGACCTGTGAGGACGAGGCTGATGGTGCTGCTGCTTCTAATGCCTGATTAATAGCACCGGGCAAGCGGTGCTTCAGTTGAGTCAGGAGTACGCACAACTGTGAATGTTAATGGAGGACTCGCCCTGTCAATCAGAAGATGAATACTGGGGAAATTGTGCTTGGCTAATTTATTGGTTGAATCCTACAGTTACACATGGCATTTTGTTAAATCGATTTCTCACATTGTTTTACCTAGACTTGTTTTTCCTCCAAGTTGAAAAATCCCCAACCCCCCAGGTGTCTGCAGTATAGTACACTACTATTAAACGTTATTATTATAGTTGCCGTCAATACATCTCATCACTGACTGTTTATATCTGTGTCTGAGTCTGCTTCTGTAACATGCATACTATCATAATATTGATAAATCGATCAATATACACCTTAATCAAATTGTATTGTAATCGTATTGTAGAATTGTTTGAGGTATTGGCAAATATCGTATCGCTGGCTATGAGAATCAATATCGTATCGTGATGAACTGTCCGATTTCCACCCATATTTTCAGATAGTACTTTTCAAATGTTTGGGCTCAGTTAGATTCAAGTCGAGTAAAAAAAGAAGTCTATTATTCTCACCAGGGCTGCAATCAAAAATACAGTAAAAACAGTAATTTTGTGAGGTATTATTACAAATTAGAATAACTGTTTTCTATTTTGCTATATTTTAAAGTGTAATTTATACCTGTGATTGCTAAGCTGAATTTTCAGCTGCAATCACTCCATTACTCTAAAAAGCTGATTTAGTGTTTAGGTAACATTTCTTAAAATTAATTTAGAAACAGTTGTGCTCCTTAATTTTTGGAAACAGTGATAGGTGTGGCGGGGGTTTTTTTTCTCCCCCAGGATTAATTATAGAAAAGAAAAATGTGTTTTTTTTACTGTCTTTACTATTACTTTTGATTACTTAGACATTTCCTTGCTGAATAAAAGTAATTAATTTCTGAAAGAAAGAAAAAAACTTACTGCCCCAAACTTTTGAAAGGTAATGTTATTTTAATACATAGTTGGCAGTACAGTATACATTCAGGTGAGTTTTTAATTCTTTTTGAATAAAACTTTAGTTTTGAGTGAATATACAGTAATTTAAGTTTTCACAACAGCTTGCATTAACCTAACTACAATAACATTACTGCTAATCTTGTCAACAGTTTTTTTCTCATTTGAAAGGTTCAGCTTTATTTTTCATTATTAAACATTTTTAGGATAGAAAATGTAATTATGTGAAAAAAGTTTTTTTTACTTTCAAAAAGAAATTAGGCCCTCTGGCCTATGGGTATTTGATAAAGCATTTTCTACACAAAAATAACTTTAGTTATTATATATGGATCCTCAACAACCCCAAAAATCTTTTTTTTGTCATTATACTCTTGTGGGTTGTTTTGTTCTCTCGCTGACTCACCCAGAGTCTAATTGTAATTCTTCCAAGGAGCGGCCCGCTTCAGCACTCGTGACGTGTGTCATTCAGCTGTTACTCATATGCTCCCTGACAGCTGCTGGTTTGAAAATGGGAAAATGCCTGGATCCCTGTGCTCTTAGCACAGGACTCGCAGCGCAGAGGCCCGAGGGAACCCTGTGATGCCAAATAACTGTGAAAGCAGAGCGTGTAGCATTCAGATACGGTGGAGATGAAGAAAGGACGGCCACACACTCTTAAAAATAAAGGTGCTTCAAAAGGTTCTTCAAGCGATGCCATAGAAGAACCATTTTTGGTTCCACAAAGAACCATTCAGTCAAAGGTTCTTTAAAGACTAACTGGCTGCTTAATGCTTACCTCTCTTTGTGTAATCTGAAGAACCCTGCTTTGCATCTACGCGCCCTAACCAGTGTGACACTTTGGCCTATGTTGTGTTTCAAAACAAGGTCTCTTGCATGATGTTAAAGGTTCTTTATGGATACCTACTTAGACAAACGGTTGGCGATGGCATCGTTTGAATCACCTTTCATTTTATGAGAGGTGTGTGTGCTGGCACAGGCAAGTGAAAGAGGGAAAAACTCGGGAGTTACTGGACACACCAGTGTATTGGTGAAGGTTACTGACTTTTGGAAACTGTACTTACGTTACAGATTAAAAGTTACTCTATTTAAAATGTAGTATCTTTATGAACTCTTTTCAATTATTAAAGGTAGTTTGATTACTTGATTACTTTTCGAAATTCTAATGCGAAGTGTTCTCTTCATTGCAACTGTTGAAGTCATTTTCAAACATTTACACATGCAGGTGTGGTGGGGGCCTTGCGTATGGCTCACCCTGCTAGCTTTCAAGACTTACCTCTCCCGCCGACCGCTACTCACGACTTGACTCACGACTGGGTTCTGACACTCACGCCTCGCCACTACAATCTGACTCCCTGGAGATAGCCCCGGGAACACCGTGGCTCGAGCTTGTGGTGGAGAACATGTTTGTCGGAACTCAAGTGCTCAAATTGGCAAAATTCCCACATGAGATGTCTCGTCGAGTAACTCTGGCTCTAGGCTATTGTAAACCGACAACACTACTAGTCACTTCCAAAAACGGGCCGCTGGGTCGTGGTGGTTGGGAAAAAATTTGTTAATTAATAAATATCAATAAAGGGTGGAAGTCTGCTGTCCATTAGCGACGCATACAGCCCTCGTAGCAGCAGCGGGGTTATCTATAAGCATTGTCCGATCTGTGTAATAAACTCCGGACATGGGGTCTTTGTTTATGATATGACGATAGTTTTCTCAAATAAGTAAAATGCTCATGAAGTGAAGAGCAGTTCTAGAGATTATGTTTTGTTCGTGGTAACGCTTGGGAGGCGGCAGAGGCTGAAACGCCGCAACCTTCAGTAGGCCATGTTGTAGTGAAGGAACCGCCATGTCGCGCCATTAATTTTCCACGAGGGGGCGGACTGTGAAAAAAAAGGGCGCTCCCTGACTCACCTTCACTGCCATTTTTTCTATTTCCATACCTTTTAGTTTGCCCGTGATATCTACCTCTCCACCATTCGTAGACATTTAAAACTCCAGATTTAAACCGCAAACAACCTATACTTCTACAATGTACGATTAGCTGAAGCACAAGCTCTCTGGCAACAAGATTACTACCCCGTCACCACCATAGGTACGAGTTACAAAGATATCGTGGAAGTTATAGGGAAAAATCCTATGAAACAGTATCATGTTTTCCTACAAAAATAAACCATGCGTGTATTACTAGTAACAATACAAGTAACAGTTTTTTTGTTTTTTGGCAATGCGAATTAATCATTTGTATTTATGTTTACTACAAATTCTGTGGTTAAACTGTGGTTAGTGTAGCAAAAACCATGGTTGATTTGTGGTTACCATGGTTTAACAATAGTAACCATTGTTCGTCTGTACGGTTTACTACCATCACAGCGTTAATTTCATATCGTTTGTTGTTGTCTGCCCTAGCTGCCCACTAACCTATACTAAAATTGATAATTGTCTAGCTAAAATTACTACTGTAATCATTACCATGATATAATGATTTCCTCTACAGTATTTTGATTGATGCTGTATGATCAATGGCTACGGCTGCTGCGTGACCGACATGTCACAAAGACAAAATGCAATACGTATTTACCGAGATGACACTGACCTTCACTTGAACCCCTGAACTATTTCTGCTTCTCTAACCGCCCCCACCTTGCGCTTCCACCGTCCACTCACTCTGTCTTTTTTGCAGCTCTAAATATTCACAACACTAGTCCAATACAGAACGTTTTGAATGAAAAGATGTCACTGAGACTACTTTTTGGAGTTTCTGAGCGTATTCCAAAATGTGGCATAGTCCGGGCACTGCTGTAGCGATAGAATTCCCGTTTTTTATGACCTGTATTCTACGACCCAGTCTGTGTTTTCCACATCGTGGAAATTATAGGGCCGTATGTATCAGAGTAATCAGTGCAATTTGGGAAAGAAATCAATTAAATCTTTGTGGATGTGTGTCCAAATATTCAAATGTAATCCCCTTTGTAATCGTTAACATTTTTATAAGTAACTGTAATGTAAGTACACTTTTTTTTTTTCTTAGTAACTGTAACTAATTACAGTTACATTTATTTTGTAATTAAATTACGTAACGCCGTTACATGTAACTAGTTACTCACCAACACTGCTGACACACACAAAATGCACAGGTGTGCAAAAGGCCACAGATCCAGCTGCATCCTGGCGCTAATGATTTGTATATTTCCAGACGCCATCACGTCCCCTTCATTAGCAGCAATGTGGCCATGGCTTCATGACGACTGCTGTAATTCTGTTAGCATGGATAGCAAGATTCATTTATATCTTGATTTGAGATCCCCAAAGGCAGACTGACTTCAAAAAAGCCATTTTTAGTCATTTTCAATTACGCAGTCTAGACAATTTAAAGTGTGAGCACTGTGTCTGCTATCGTGATGCAATACTCACCGCCGACTCTCCATCTTCTCTTTTTTCCAGCCTCTCAGTGAGATATCCCTGTTATCTCGTGTGTTTTTGGCGTTGGAGGGAGTGCAAGTAAACGGTCCTCAGCAACACCGTGTCTGATCACATCTGCTGCTATTTCTTTTGATGTGAAACACATAGCATCAAAACACATTAAAGCTTCCCTTGAAGCATCTTCTGAAGGGACACCAAAGGTACAGCGGTTTTATACCAGCTAGGGGGAGTGGATGAGATAGGATGGTGCTTTTTGCCTTTGATTGGGGTCCCCTAAGCGAATCTATATAAAGGCATGAGGAAAAAACAGCGTTTGTTGTTGTAGCACAGCATACGGTAAGAAACGCATGTCCTGAAGTAGCACCAGATATATGAGGTCCCCAGAAGCCCTGTGATGATGGACCTCAATGTTGTGCTTTTCTTGGAGACTGCATCCATCCTCATGTCATTTATTCTGTTGTGGGGAGGAAAAAGGGTTGTCCTAGCATTCACATTCACCCCCCGTGCACACTCCCATTCTATTTATCTCATACTACCTCTTTCTCTGTTGTATTTTTCTCCTGAGATGTATCTCTCCTTGCTTGTCATTGGCAGGGTAAAGCTGTGTGGTGAAACTGCACAAATGATCCCTCCCATCCCTGTGGCTACTGTAGAGACTTTTCTTATATTGTCTATATTCTGAATCCCTACATACACCTAGTGCTACTCATTTGTTTTTACACTTTTGCAGCAATTGAGGTGGCATACGGGTAAGGTTAAGGACAGGTTTGGTGGGATGGGTAGGTTTAAAGGGGTAGTTCACCCAAAAATGAAAATTCTGTCATTAATTACTCACCCTCATATCGTTTCAAACCCGTAAGACTTTCGCTCATCTCAACACAAATTAAGATATTTTTGATGCATTCCGAGAGCTCTCTGACCCTCCCATAGACAGCAAGGATGCTTACACGAACAAGGCTCAGAAACCTAGCAAGGAGATCGTTAAAATAATCGTCTGACAATCGTGGTTCCACCTAATGTTTATAACAGCTAACGGTGAATTTTTTTTGTGCAAAGAAAACCAAAATAACAACTTTATTCAACCATTAGTCTCCTCCGCGTCTCCCTATAGCGCCATTTTGGAGAGTATCACCACGAAGAAACAAATGTTGTGTTTGTTTTCTTTGGCAACACCAAAATATTGCATCAACACTAAAAATGAACAGATTTTTCCGTTAATTGTTTTTTTTATAAATGACTGTCCGATTCGATACGATTCTTCAAACCCGCAATCAATCTTTTCCAGTATTTATTAGCACACATTTAAACAGATCCTGATTAACATGATACTTATCATGAGTCCTTCTCCACTAGATTCCCCCTTTATTACCCTGTGCGATGTTACAAACAGAATCTGTCACTCATTCGCCTATCATGGCATACGCTGCATTCGCAATGCTCAGGTAATGCTAGTAGTCACTATAAATCGGCGAAAGCTTGTGATATCCACGCATACGTCCGCCATGATGTCTGCAATGAATGAATGGCGTATGGTGCTGCGGATTTTTTGCTTTTACTAACACATACAAAGCGCGGTATTAACCGCTCGTGTGTTTCAGCTTCTGGCCCGTCTCACTATATGATATGAACCTAATGCTCATCGGGGTCACTGCCTCTGAATTCACTTCATCTAACATTTACCGTTTCGTTTGAGAAAACTACCATCATATCACATACGCAGCAGCTGCAAGTTCTTCACGGCAATCCGTCAAAATAAAAGTTTAGTTTAACTTTAAATTGTCAGAATATATTACTATTTAGAAGTCTTAAGACTCAATGCTACTACTGTTAATAAATATTAATAAATCTTTATTTTAAAGGAATAATCACATCGGTTTTCTTTTTAATTTTAACAGTAAAACTCTGTTGTGCAGCACTTTGTTTGCAAAAAATAAAGGGTTTAATTTTCATTTGATTAGGATAAATGAATGTTTTATGCCTTCATCTGATTACCAGAATATCTGGTATATTGTATAGTGGGTGCCCGATTTACTTGTTTAAAGGAAAGGACCCTATACACAAAAAAAATAGGTTAACTACTAGGCGTTTTTTTCGGACTTTTTATTAATTCACCATTTGTAACTGATGTCTACTGTTCATTTTTTAGAAATATCAATAGCATTTCTATTAAAACTATATTCACTGAATGTAATAAAAAAAATCGAGAATTGAAACGAATCAATCAGGAGCTGCGAACGATCGATCGAATCTGGACATCTGAATCGATACCCAGCCCTAATCAATAATATCTTAATTTGTGTTCTGAAGATGAATGAAGGTCTTATTGGTTTGGAACGACATGAGGGTGAGTAATTAATGACAGAATTTTCATTTTGGGGTGAACTATTCCTTTAAGGGTGGATTAAGGTGTAAGGGATGGGATGGGTCAACAGTGTAATTATAAATGTAATTACAGAAATTAATTACAGATGTAATTACATGCAGGTGTTTTTTAAAATACAAGTGCAGTGATAAAACATGATGTAAACAATAAGTGCATTGTATCAAATGATTAATTTAAATGTAAGTAAATAGTAAGGCAATTTAATATAAAGTGGGACCAAATAATGAAGAAGCATATGTGGAAGAGGTTTTCGTAATAATTAAAGGTAGTAAACTTCATTTAAGATATACACAAGCCTTCTCTTTTTAAACCACAATTTTGCTTCTCACTTAAATCTATCTTGTTTTAATGAGGTTTAGATATTTTTAGTGAGGCAAAATCAAGAGAAAAATACTAATCAAGAAAATTGACATTTTTGGGGGGCAATTTAGTGCTTTCTTTTCTCTCTGAAAATACATCCTGACAGACGTCATGATACAATGTAGCTGTTTCAAAGTGCAGTAAATATAGTTCATTCTACCTTGAGTCACATATCTGCCATATCTATATCTTCAAAATGCTTTAATAATTCTGCGGACCTGCAAAATCTCTTTGATAAATGGCCAACTAAAGTAATGCGGTGTGTATAATTACAATATATTTCACCCAGAGCAGGGTGTTAAGTGAGGTGTCAGACTGCCAGGTTGAAGTACAGTCTCCTTGCGTATTATGAAAAAGAGTCCTACTCTTTGAATGTCTTTTAATATCTTCAAATAGGCCTGTTTGTGTGAAAGTGTCTCTGTATTGTGAAGGTCCTTGGATGGATTTAGGGTCTGTTGTGGTGGTGACACATCATTAACGTGCTGTTTTTGGAACTGGCATGTCATGGTTTATTGTAGTTTTGATGCTGTTCTTCCTTACAGAAAGTGTCTGTGGTTTGTGAAATCTTTAGCACCCACATTGCGGCAGCGATGAAGACCAGCTGATATCCAAAAGCACACAGGGCCATAGAGAAAAGCAGAGAGAGAAGTTGACAGCTGATTATACATTAACAAATGTAGTAATGGATTCTTAATGCTATAATAACAGTAAACATCCTTTGTAAATGTAGCCATTGATTAATGGTGGTGGCAATGAGGAGTTTCAACTTGACATGACTATTTTTAAGCTCCCTCATCCTCCCGATAAATGAAGGTGCTGGAGACTATCATTGGCATCCATCCAGAAAAGCCGTTTGGCTGAATAGCAAAATGTAATATTGCTTGTCATATATCCTGCATTCAGTGTGAATAAATGACAGAACGATGGAAAATATTCAATATGTATCATCTGAATGGCTTTTTAAGAATCATGGGTGGAAACAAAAGCTGCCATAGTGTAGTCCAGCTCAGTTTTGTTTGCTTTTTAATTGCTTTTTTTTTTTTTTAACCCAGTTCTGTTGTAGACTTTTTTTTTTTTTTTTTTTTTTTTTTTTTTTTTTTTTTTTTTTTTTTTTTTCTCAGACCATATTCAAATGTTAAGGGATGGTTCACCCAAAAAATGAAAATTCTTTCATAATTTATTCAGCCTTAAGTTGTACCAAATGTGTATGAGTTTTTTCTTTTGCTGAATACAAAAGCAGATATTTTGAAGAATGTGGGTAACCAAACAGTAGCTGGTCCCCTTTGACTTCCATAGCGTGGGAAAAATGCCATTTGAAATCAATGGGAGCCAGAAACTGGTTAACAACATTCTTCAAAATATCTTAATTTGTGTTCAACAGAAGAAAGACATTGTTGACAAAATTAATTTTTATTTTGAGGAGAACTATACCTTTAACTGTTTATTGAAATTTTTTTATCTGGTCACAATTTCAAAAAATACAAGAGGCTGTAGTAATTATAGTGGTTTATTTTATTTATAGTATTTACTTATTTTACTGTAGTTAAGAAGGTTTTAGCACTGCTCTACACTGTGTTTGCTTGTGGCTTTTTGCATTATTATAAGATAAACCCACACTTTGTAATGACTTGGAATTACTCTGGTTGATCTTTCAGTTATCTCATCCCTTTTTGCTGAGATACTATTAATGCCATTCTGTCACTTTCTTACTCATGAGCCTAGAACTGATTCGTAATGCAGCATTTCATGGCAAACTGCCTCTTTAAAGGTCTTTAAAGTGGCTTAGAGAGGATTGAAAGACTGCTCACTCACTCAGTTTGTATGCTGACGTATGCATACTCCTCCTTTGATCTGTGAAATTAGGGGTCATGTGTCCCATTACACTCAAGTAATTGAACTCAACTTTGCAAAATGAAACCTGCAGATTTTTTTATGTGGTCAGCTGGAAAAAAAGTGCATGATGACTGACACCCCACATTTCCTTTTGGACTTTTGAACCATTGAACAAGATTTATTTATTTATATTTTTCTCCAGACCAGCGTTATGCACAGCTCTGTTTCCGCCACATATTAATTAGATTTTTTTTTAATGTTCGTGTCACATGGTTCATTATTATTTATTGGAAAGAAAATGTATGCTTATTTAGATTTAATGAACGTTCATGGAAAACAATTTATTTTGATGTTTCATTATAATAAGCCTGTAAATAAATTATGTAGATAATAAACTTAAACTGAAATGCTGACCCTTAATTGAAACGCTTTCTCTGATTTCATGGCATGATTTTTCTTAATCATGATTTTTTTCCAAACCAGTTTAGAACAAACCCTGCCATAGATGAGGAAAAACAGACATTCTCATGTTTAGAAATAACAAATTTCCAACAATGACCATCTGGAAAATATTATAAATCAGTTTTTTTGGGGGGAGAAAAGAATCAATTGGCAGTATTTCACTGTAAAGTTACATCTACAGTGCCATAGATGATTTCAAATCTGTCCAGAATCCTGATCGATAGAAAAAAATTAAAGCCGTATCCCAAAAGGGCAATCATGTCTTCTTTTTTTAAATGAAAATCTGTCATCTTACCAATATTGTTTTCTGGAACCTAATCCCTATTGATCTGTGGTGCACTTTTATAAATTGAGAGGGTTAGTAACACTTTGTATGGGAGCAGGTGTTTTATGTGTGTGTTTTTTTTATGTGTGTAGGTCTCTATGTACATCTGTCAGTCCTGTGTCTTGTGTTTTGTTCCCCACGTGGTCCATATAATTATGTTTATTGATCCCAGAGGTTTTTCTCGTCTTCCCCTCCTCAAGTCCTGTGTATTTAAAGTGTTTCCCATTCTAAATTTCTTTGTCTGAATGTCTGAATGTATTGAATGTACTTCGATCCCCGTGTCCTACGTGTGGATTTCCTTGATGTTAAAAAAAGTCTGTGATAATTCTGGATTCTCCTTCGTCTCCTCGCTCCTTCACAGTAGGCACACCGTGACAACATCTGTGTGATGGATAAAACTTTAGAATAAGATGAGTGGATCTCTTTGTTGTGCTCCCACTCAGCGGGATTCTCAGATCATCACTTTATTTAGCCTCTGAAGTGGTGTGACTTTCTTAATTATTATCTCATTTCCAGGGTTGGGGAGTATCGGAATACATGGTTAATCAGGATACAAAAATCTAGTAACTGTAATCCGTTACAGTTACATCAAAAAACAAAGTATTCAGATTACAGTTACATTTTGTAAAAAGTGGGAATACTATCAGGATTACATTTGTTTCATTTAATTAATAAATTTTTGACATAATGCTATATATTTAGCGCTGCTTCATCATAGTTCCTGGTAGAGCCCTGCATGGGCCTCAAATGTTGCAGAATTACTGGCCCGAGCCCGTCTTTTTCCCCCCTTCTCACCAAACAGCTTATTAACGTTCAGTTTTGTATTTACTGGCAAAGTGATTATATTTTGTTTCGTTTATTTATTAAAGGGGTCATATTATGCTCTTTTTACAAAGTCTTGATTTTGTTTTGGGGGTGTACTAGTCTAGAGCAGGCTCTCATACTAGGTTGTTCGAAAAACACATTATTTTTCACATATTTTACATTATTACAACACCTCTCTCCCCAGTCTGGCATGAACGGCTCGAATAGTTCCTGTATCAAATGAAGGCCCGCCTTCTGAAATACGAAATGTGCTGTGATTGGTTAGCTGGGCCAGTGTGTGTTGTGATTGGTCGGGTGGGCCAGTGTGTGTGCTGTGATTGGCAGCACTCGCCTGGTCGGGAAATGTCATGCCCCTTACCATAGCCGCCTGCGAGCTTCAGTGTAAATATTGCGTCAAAATCAAATCAATTTGAGCGCGATTTAAACCCGGATGATTGTAACCACTCTAAGTTTGTCTGCATTGGGAAAGCTAGCGTGTCTCCAACATACACTGAAAAAAATGATTCATTGAATTTACTCAATTTTTTGAAGGTAAGTGGTTGCAATCAATTGATTTGATCTAAATTTAAACAAACAAATTTAGTTGAACTTAACCAATTTTATTTAGTTACCTTAGTATAAAAAAATGTAGTAATTTCTGCCCTATTTAATTGTTACTACCTCTTAAATTGTTTATTTATTACTGATAAAAAATTATTAATTGAATTTACTAAAAATGTTTAAGTTTTATTTTAGCTACATTTAAATAAACACATTTCGTTGACTAACTTTCAACATTTTAAAATAAATAGTTTGCAACCACTTACCTTAAAAAAAAAATTTCTGAAGGAGAGATCCTTAAATGGCTTTGCAAATACAGACAGTAGTAAGTTTAATGTTTTAAACTTATCTTTAATGTCATCAAATGAGGTGCATGTTCAATAACAGTTTCTTTGTGGGTACAAATGTTTAAAACAAGTGCTTACTTAACATTGCATATTCACAAAATAAAAAAACAAAAAAATTTCACAGGTGGAAAGAGGCAGAAAAAAAAAAAAAAAAAAAAAAAAAAAAAAAAAAAAAAAAAAAAAAAAAAAAAAAAAAAAAAAAAAAAAAAAAAAAAAAAAAAAAAAAAAAAAAAAAAAAAAAAAAAAAAAAAAAAAAAAAAAAAAAAAAAAAAAAAAAAAAAACATGTGAATCATTAAAACAACAATGCTAAAACTGCATAAAAGTTAAAAACAGTAGTGCGGACTTAACATTGCACAATAATTAATAAAAAAATTCATGTGGAAACAGGCAACATTATGTTTGTTTGTGAATCATTAAAACAGTGCTAAAACTGCACAAATGTTAAAAACAGGAGTGCTGACTTAACATTGCACAATTAATACAAATATCATGTAGAAACAGGCAACAGTACAGTTGTGAATCATAACAATAGTGAATAAAAAAATAGTGCTAAAACTGCACAACAAAGTGTTCACATGTCATGCAACAAATTGCAATTTGTAAGGTAATTTAAAAATGTTTGAACTACTGATATACAGGTCTTAAATGGAAAATAGTGCAATGTAGGCTGTGACATCGGGACTAACATTTCATGCTGAGCCTGCACATACATGCCTCCTGCAAAATTACAGCATTAAACTGTTTTTCAGTCCTAGAATTTTGGGGGAGAGCCTTTCAGAATCCATCTGCATAAGGAATTTCTGAACAAATTCATAGTAGTATTTTAGTTCTTTTGGGTATGCCAAATTAAGCACATAGATTGTACCCAGCATCAATGCACAGGCTTGTGCCAGATTTGATCTGTTTAAGAATCATTACTCCATCAACAATGATTCCGATATCGTCGTAGTCTCCAAGAACACCCCCTTCCTTTTTAATGACACATATGCCCATGGTGATGTTTTCCAGGTCTTTCAAGAAGTCATCTCTTTGACTGTTTCATATTTAAATAAAGAACTGTTATTAAGACATGTTTCGATTCATAACACTTTGACAAGTCTATACAATCAAGAGTAATTAGGACGAAAACTATGACACCCCCTTCCCATTATATATATATATATATAATATATATATATATTAATATGATATATTTGTTAGGGTGGGAATCACCAGAGTCCTCACGATATGATATTATCACGATACTTGTGTCACGATACAATATTATTGCGATTTTAAATATATTGAGATATTCTGCGATATATTGCAATTTATTACCTTTTTCCAACTTTAAATTATGTCCCCAAAGGAAAACTTTAACATCTTTTTTAACTAAAAAGAAACATTTCTCAGTTTGTTTCTCACTTCAGTTTTATTGTTGCAGTGCAAAATGGGATTGTCAAGCAGACAAACTGACCAACACTTTCATGAAAACCTGTCATAAATGTTGTATGCACCTGGCAAACTCAACTATTTGTATTAGTCTAATCTAGTCCACCTTAATTAAATGTAAACAGGTATGCACCGCTGTGCTACTACAGGTATTTTGAACAGGGCAACTTGAAATTGTACTAAAAAGTTGTGCAGACCCTTCAGCAATTGAGGCATTTGAAAGTAAATTACTGTTAAATTTAAATTAAATTAAATTAATAAAACAGTATTCTACCTCTAGATGAATGACAATTCTGGGACGAAACGGAAACTGAAAATTCTGGATGCACTTGGCCGAAAACCAAATCCGAAACCGAAAATGCTTTGTAATGATTATTTATTATTTAATTAAATAAAGTAATTTTGTAAGACTTTTTAAATTTAACTCAATAATTTTAAATGACACTGAATTTAAAAAACACAAGCCAATAAACTAACCACACTTTACTGAAAGTAACACAATAAAAAATTGACAGAATTATATAATAATTGGTAACACTTTACAATAAGGTTCATAAGTTTATAATTAGTTAACTACTTTAGATAATGAACTAAGAATGAACAATAGTTCTTCATTTATTAATCTTAGTTCATGTTAATTGCAACATTTACTAATGAATTATTAAAATCAAAAGTTATAATATTATTTAATGGACCTAAGCTAACATGAACTAACAATGAACAACTGTATTTTCATTAACATTAACAAAGATGAATAAATGCTGTAAAAATATATTGTTCTTTGTTAGTTCATGTTAGTTAATGCATTAAATAATGTTAACTAATGGTACCTTATTGTAAAGTTTTACCTTAATATTAAATATCAATATATTATTTTTATTTACTTCTATGCAACAGAATCAGATATAAGTTGTTGTTGTTTTTTTATATATATACAATATTATAGTCCCACCAAGCTATTATTATCGAGCATATGAGCAAGCATAGCGTCATAAAAAAAAAAAAAGAAATGTAGCATCATTTTAGCAACGCTGCCCAGTACAGCTGAACTAGCCTACAGCATGTTACAGCACAGTAGCGCTACTGCAAACCAGAACAAGTATACTGCATAGAAATTTCCTGTCAGCGTGTTATTTGAGCGGACTTTGCTTTTTCGGTGAGCATGAGCGGTACACGAGCGGAACGAACATTCATAGATCGGAATATTGAGCGGAGCGTGAAACACTTGAGTGACGAGGAGTGAAACATGCGCACTGAACACTGCGGGACGCGACGCGGCGTGCCATATATATTATTATTATATGTAGCCTATATTTTCGGTGCATCCCTACTTATATCCCCTCCTTGTTTACAAATCCGAAGTAAGTCCATACATCCGATTTAAACGCGGACAGGGCTTTCCTGATAACATTCCACGATGTCGCAAAAATAGCCTCTTTATTTTACTAACTTACTGCATGCTGAAGGTGACCCAGATGAACTCACCAGAAAAAACCATCAACCACCATCTAGTGCAGGGGTGCCCACACTCGGTCCTGGAGGGCCGGTGTCCTGCAGAGTGTAGCTCCAACCCCAATTAAACACACCTGAACCAGCTAATCGAGCTCTTACTAGGCATGCTAGAAACTTGAAGGCAGGTGTGTTGTGGCAAGTTGGAGCTACACTCTGCAGGACACCGTCCCTCCAGGACCGAGTTTGGGCACCCCTGACTGTTTGGATTTAAATATTTTGAATACATAAGTCTCTGCGACATTAAACTGACAAACACATAAAAGAAAAACACATTGATGCAAACTGTGACTTTTTTAACCGGGTATGCTGACATATGACCCCCCCCAATCAGCTTTTAAAACACTCAAAGAGGGATCACAAATAACAAAATACACCGTGGCAGGTGTCGATTTAAAAGTTTGCACATTTCCTACCTTATTTGTTAATGAAATTCATCTCCAATCCTCCTATCTTTTCAGGTTTATCCATTGTTATTTGAATGCAAGAAAAATACAGCTGGTTTTCCAAGCAAAAAACGCTTACACGTAGTTACATTATGATACATAATATTCAGAGGGTGGGGAGATGGGGGGATTACCCCAGTCTATATGACTCTGCATCCGCTCAATGATTTGTTATTCCCAGTGAATGAGTTAAAACTCCCACCCAGGTGACACTACTCCAATAACAGACCATAAAAAAAATACCAAAAAAAAAATATTATATTTTAAAAATACTGCCAAGTAACGTTGCAAACAACAATAAAATCAGAGAACGACTTGTTGGTCCACTCCTCTTCAATGGCTGTGTGAAGTTGTTGGATATTGGCAGGAACTGGAGCACGCTGTCGTATACCCCGATCCAGAGCATCCCAAACATGCTCAATGTGTGACATGTCCGGTGAGTATGCTGGCCATGCCAGAACTGGGATGTTTTCAGCTTCCAGTAATTGTGTACAGATCCTTGCAAGATGGGGCCTTGCATTATCATGCTGCAACATGATGTGATGGTCGTGGATGAATGTCACAACAATGGGCCTCAGGATCTCGTCACGGTATATCTGTGCATTCAAAATTCCATCAATAAAATGCACCTGTGTTCGTTGTCCATAGCATATGCCTGCCCATACCATAAACCCACTGCCATCATGGGCCACTCGATCCACAACGTTGGTATCAGCAAACCGCTCACCCACATGACTCCATACACGCTGTCTGCCATCTGCTCTGTATAGTGAAAACCGGGATTCATCCGTGAATAGAACACCTCTCCAAAGTGCCAGACGTTATCGAATGTGAGCATTTGCCCACTCATGTCGGTTATGACGACGAACTGCAGTCAGATCGAGACACCGATGAGGACGATGAGCATGCAGATTAGCTTCCCTGAGATGGTTTCTGACTGTTTGTGTAGAAATTCTTTGGTTATGTAAACCGATTGTTGCAGCAGCTGTCCGTGTGGCTGGTCTCAGAAGATCTTGGAGTTGAAGATGCTGGATGTGGAGGTTCTGGGCTGGTGTGGTTACACGTTGTCTGCGGTTGTGAGGCCGGTTGAATGTACTGCCAAATTCTCTGAAACGCCTTTGGAGACGGCTTATGGTAGAGAAATGAACATTCAATTCATGGGCAACAGCTCTGGTTGACATTCCTGCAGTCAGCATGCCAATTGCACGCTCCCTCAAAACTTGCGACATCTTTGGCATTGTGCTGTGTGATAAAACTGCACATTTTAGAGTGGCCTTTTATTGTGGCCGGCCTAAGGCACACCTGTACAATAATCATGCTGTCTAATCAGCATCTTGATATGCCACACCTGTGAGGTGGTTGGATTAACTCGGCAAAGGAGAAGTGCTCACTAACACCAATTTAGACAGAGTGTGAACTATATTTGAGAGAAATAGGCCTTTTGTGTACATAGAAGAAGTATTAGATCTTTGAGTTCAGCTCATGAAAAATGGGGGCAAAAACAAAAGTGTTGCATTTATAATTTTGTTCAGTGTAAATTGAGAAATAGAACTATCCAGAGAATTAAAGAAATGCTTTGGAATAAAAACTGGGATACATTGAAAAAGATAAAGGAATTTTGGCAGTATATTCATTTTAATACAATTTATCCTACCTGCAAGAGAAAGAGGCAACACAGACCAACGATGAAAATCTTCAGTCAATCCAGCAGAGGAGAAAAATTACAATTAAACAAGTCAGTGTAATTCTTGGTAACACAGATGCCTAAATAATTAAAACTGTCCAATGATATCTTGAATAGCCATTTTGAAAGAGGATAGGCTGCAGCTGCAGGCAAGAGTTCACTCTTATGAAGATTCAGTTTGTACCCCGTGACCTGCCCAAATTCCTTCAATAAGTTTAACACAAGTGGTATGGATCTGTCTGGATCAGAAACAAAAAAGTAAAAGGTTGTCAGCATACAAAGACAGTTTGTGACCAGAGTCCCCTCTTATGATACCCATCATCTGACTCGACCTGAGAGCCACCGCCAGTGGTTCAATAGCAATGGCAAACAGTAAAGGGGTTAGTGGGCAGCCCTGCCGAGTACCACGTCCAAGAGGAAAATAAACGTCTGACATTGTGGAGAGAGTGACTACCCTTCACAAATCCTGTTTGGTCTGTAGAGACGATTGAAGGCAAAACAGTTTCCAAACGCCTTGCCAGCCTTGGCCAATGTTTTAATGTCCGCACACAGCAACAAAATAGGGCGATAATTACTACAGAAAAGGGGGTCTTTATTCTTCTTTAAAATGAGAGAAATAGTGGCCTGTATTAAAGTCGGGGGAAGTATGTTGGACACTAAAGATTCATTGAACATATTTAGCAGTAATGGGGAGAGTTTGTCAGCAAACGTCTTAAAAAAATTCAGTGGGAAGGCCATCAGACCCTGGACACTTCCCGTTCTGCATTGAGAATAACGCCCCTTTGACTTCTTCTACTGTAAAAGGCTCATCCAGCACCTTTTATATTATTATTATGGTATAATTTTATAGACTTGAAAAAAAAAACATATTATACATGCATTTTGTACAAGCATTTGCACTTCCAGGCTTTATATGCTGAAGTAATAAGTGCCAATTTTCTGTTTGCTGTTGGTTGGTTGCTTTGGTCAGGAAGTGTCTGCCAATAAACTAAATGGAAATCCACTTCAATGTAGACGCATTTCTTACTGATTTTTGATGTGTGTAATCATGCATTTGTGTATGTAACTCATGTTGGCTTGTAGATTAACAGCAGGGAAGGAGGTGGGTTGTTATAGTTCTATTAATAATCCCCCCCCCCCCCCCCCCTCCCCCCTGGTGAAGATAGGTTAAATGTGGTCCTCCTTAGTGCTACTGCCAGACGAACACTCATAAAGCCCACACTCCTTCATGTTTCTCATGCTTCTCTTGGAGTCTCACATACATACCCTTTCTAAAGAGGAGCAAGTTCAAGTTAAGAAGCTCATTGATTTGATGATGTGCAGTGAAGGAGCCTCATAAAATAATAACCTGGGCTAGACCAGGAGCCACGATGAGCAGACAATATCTTATTATTTCTGTTCTAGTTAAACAAGAGACAAAATGTCAAATTCAGACATCCACCTCCTCCATTACTTGAAAAGAATAAATGTTTCAAAATTAAAAATGAATTTTTCATCAAGCACAAATACTATACAGTTTTCATTATAGACTAAAACTATCATTTTTGTTTGAGCCTGATCATCCAGAATTACACAGTGGTAAATAAAACAGAATTTGCATGAAAATAATTTGACTTTTTCTACTAATTACCTGCATATCTGCCTCTGCCAAAGACACTTGTGATTAAGCATTACAAACTATACATAATTAGCAGGATTAGATGCTCTGTGTGTATGGATCGTTACTCCTCTTCATCAGTCCGTAGTTGGAGTGTCAGAGATGGATTCGTTACAGAGTCACTAAGAATGCATTTCTTTGTACAAACCCGATTCCAAAAAAGTTGGGTCACTGTACAAATTGTGAATAAAAACAGAATGCAATGATGTGGAAGTTTCCAATTTCAATATTTTATTCAGAATACAACATAGATGACATATCAAATGTTTAAACTGAGAAAATGTATCATTTTAAGGGAAAAATAAGTTGATTTTAAATTTCATGGCATCAACACATCAAAAAAGTTGGGACAAGGCCATGTTTACCACTGTGTGGCATCCCCTCTTCTTTTTATAACAGTCTGCAAACGTCTGGGGACTGAGGAGACAAGTTGCTCAAGTTTAGGAATAGGAATGTTGTCCCATTCTTGTCTAATACAGGCTTCTAGTTGCTCAACTGTCTTAGGTCTTTGTCGCATCTTCCTCCTTATGATGCGCCAAATGTTTTCTATGGGTGAAAGATCTGGACTGCAGGCTGGCCATTTCAGTACCCGGATCCTTCTTCTACGCAGCCATGATGTTGTAATTGATGCAGTATGTGGTCTGGCATTGTCATGTTGGAAAATGCAAGGTCTTCCCTGAAAGAGAAGACGTTTGGATGGGAGCATATGTTGTTCTAGAAGTTGGATATACCTTTCAGTATTGATGGTGCCTTTCCAGATGTGTAGCTGCCCATGCCACCCGCAACTCTGCAACCCCATACTCACTAGATGCAGGCTTCTGAACTGAGCGCTGATAAAAACTTGGGTTGTCCTTGTCCTCTTTAGTCCGGATGACATGGCGTCCCAGTTTTCCAAAAATAACTTTTTGATTCGTCTGACCACAGAACAGTTTTCCACTTTGCCACAGTCCATTTTAAATGAGCCTGGGCCCAGAGAAAACGCCTGCGCTTCTGGATCATGTTTAGTTATGGCTTCTTTTTTGACCTATAGAGTGTTAGCCGGCAACGGCGAATGGCACGGAGGATTGTGTTCACCGACAATGTTTTCTTGAAGTATTCCTGAGCCCATGTATCACCCTATTGTCGGGACCATGACAGTAGCATTCCTGCTCTCGTCCACTGAAAGCACATACCAACCAGCGCTAATGTGGCGCCATTATGGTTTTCCGGCCTTGACCCTTACGCACAGAGATTGTTCCAGATTCTCTGAATCTTTGGATGATATTATGCACTGTAGATGATAACTTCAAACTCTTTGCAATTTTTCTCTGAGAAACTCCTTTCTGATATTGCTCCACTTTTTTTTTCGCCGCAGCATTGGGGGAATTGGTGTTCCTCTGCCCATCTTGACTTCTGAGATACACTGCCACTCTGAGAGGCTCTTTTTATACCCAATCATGTTGCCAATTGACCTAATAAGTTGCCAATTGGTCCTCCAGCTGTTCCTTATATGTACATTTAACTTTTCCGGCTTCTTATTGCTACCTGTCCCAACTTTTTTGGATTGTGTAGCTCTCATGAAATCCAAAATGAGCCAATATTTGGCATGACATTTCAAAATGTCTCACTTTCAACATTTGATATGTTATCTATATTCTATTGTGAATAAAATATAAGTTTATGAAATTTGTAAATTATTCCATTCCTTCGGAGACCGACCCCTTGATAGTCCTACTCCAATAACATTGTACAGTGTCCCCCACCTTTTTGATTGGGTTTGGACATCTGTTTTGAAAAGTTCTTGTGAAACTGATGAACATAAGATTCATGCTTGTAAGCATATTGGATACAAAATATTATAGTTACTGATATATAACTGACATGACAACTTGCCCCAGTGTCTCCAACTGTAAATGATCACTACACACACTCAGAGTGATGTTCTTGTTTGCTACTGTTCTCAGTTGATGTTTTCTGCAGGTGCTTATTTTGGGTTATGTGTTACACTTTTCTCCTGTTTAATGTGTGTGATTTGCCTTTAAATTGCATGGAAGACCCAATGCCAGTTCCTGAGCTGTTTTCTTTTTTCCATCAAGTATACCTGACCTAAAAAAATGTAACGAAACACTGAAATGAGTGTTGAAATGTAAATGAGTGTGTGTATATACAGTGGGTACGGAAAGAATTCAGACACCCTTAAATTTTTCACTATTTGTTATATTGCAGCCATTTGCTAAAATAATTTAAGTATTTTTTTTCCTCATTAATGTACACACAGCAACCCCATATTGACAGAAAAACACAGAAATTGTTGACATTTTTGCAGATTTACTAAAAAAAGAAAAACTGAAATATCACAATGGTCCTAAGTATTCAGACCCTTTGCTCAGTATTTAGTAGAAGCACTTTTTTGATCTAATACAGCCATGAGTCTTTTGGGAAAGATGCAACAAGTTTTTACACCTGGATTGGGGGATCCTCTGCCATTCCTCCTTGCAAATCCTCTCCAGTTCTCTCAGGTTGGATGATAAACGTTGGTGGACAACCATTTTTAGGTCTCTCCAGAAATGCTCAATTGGGTTTAAGTCAGGGCTCTGGCTGGGGCCATTCAAGAACAGTCACAGAGTTTTTGTGAAGCCACTCCTTCGTTATTTTAGTTATTTTTGTGTGCTTAGGGTCATTGTCTTGTTAGGTAAACCTTCGGCCCAGTCTGAGGGCCTGAGCACTCTGGAGAAGGTTTTCAACCAGGATATCCCTGTACTTGGCCGCAATCATCTTTCCCTCGATTGCAACCAGTCTTCCTGTCCCTGCAGCTGAAAAACACCAACACAGCATGATGCTGCCACCACCATGCTTCACTGTTGGGATTGTATTTGACAGGTGATGAGCAGTGCCTGTTTTCTCCACACATAACGCTTAGAATTAAGGCCAAAAAAAGTTCTATCTTGGTCTCATCAAACCAGATAATCTTATTTCTCACCATCTCACAACACCATGCGGGCTTTCATGTGTCTTGCACTGAGAGAGGCTTCCGTCGTAGCCAACACTCTGCCATAAAGCTCCGATTGGTGGAGGGCTGCAGTGATGGTTGACATTCTACAACTTTCTCCGATTTCCCGACTGCATCTCTGGAGCTCAGCAACAGTGATCTTTGTGTTCTTCTTTACCTCTCTCAACAAGGCTCTTCCCGATAGCTCAGTTTGGCCGGACGGCCAGCCCTAGGAAGGGTTCTGGTCGTCCAAAACATCTTCCATTTAAGGATTATGGAGGCCACTGTGCTCTTAGGAACATTAAGTGCAGCAGAAATTTTTTTGTACCCTTGCCCAGACCTGTGCCTTGCCACAATTCTGTCTCTGAGCACTTCAGGCAGTTCCTTTGACCTCATGATTCTCATTGCTCTGACATGCACTGTGAGCTGTACGGTCTTATATAGACAGGTGTGTGGCTTGCCTAATCAAGTCCAATCAGTATAATCAAAAACAGCTGGACTCAAATGAAGGTGTAGAAACATCTCAAGGATGATCAGAAGAAATGGATAGCACCTGAGTTAAATATATGAGTGTCACAGCAAGGGTCTGAATACTTAGGACCATGTGATATTTCAGATTTTCTTTTTTAATAAATCTGCAAAAATGTCAACAATTTCTGTGTTTTTCTGTCAATATGGTGAGCTGTGTGTACATTAATGAGGAAAAAAAAAAAAAACTTAACTTGATGATTTTAGCAAATGGCTGCAATATTAAAAAGAGTGAAAAATTTAAGGGGGTGTGTATACTTTCCGTACCCACTGTATATGTACCTACTTAAACATATTTTGAGGACAAATTTGTATCCAGAAATGAGATAAATCTAACAAAACCTCTTTTTGAGGATGCCTTATTGGTAAAAACTGTATAAAATAAAATAAAAAAAATTATTTAAATGTAAAAGTTTTCTTTAAGGATGTTTACTGGGGTATGTTTAGATTATAACTAGCTATATAAAAATAAGTGAACCCTCCTCTCTCTCTCTCTCTCTGGATGTGTGTGTATTCTATTTATTAAATTAAATCTTGTATGGTTGGTAAACATTTAAAGAAGAATTTTTCTTTAGACCCAGTTTAGCAATACTTGTGAGGGCCATTTTTTATATCCTCACAAATAATATGAAACAAAATATTGTCAGAAACCTACTTGTGAGGGCATCTGAAAGGCTTATCAGTTGCTCTGCATTAAATATATATAACGATATCAACAGGTTTGTGAGGGGGGTTGATTTATGGGTTTGAGTTATAAAATGGAAGCATTCACATTCATTTTCTAAACCCTAACCCTATCATTCAAACCATTGCATCTAATATATTAAAACCAGTATGGGTTAGCGAAATGTGTGTTTATGAGCAGACAATAGCGCTCTGCTTTATCTCAGATGGGTTCTATAGCCTGTGGGTGACTGGGGCTGTCCCTGATGCACAAGGCCCTCCTCCCTCTCACTGCACTCCCAGCGATCCAACCTGATGTGTAAGTGAGAATATAACCCTCATATTACTGATCATTTCCATCCACTAATGCTCTACTTACTACAACAATTCCCTAATTAACATTCAGTATTTTTTTTTCTTGGAAGATTCTTTGCTATTGGACTGACTGCCAACAAATTGTGTACATTTTATTTTGAGCAGCAGATAACCAGAGTGTGCATACCAATCAAGTACTAGGACAAGCAATGCCAATGAAAATGCAATGCCATTACAGTCCTGGTTCTATCAGAATACTTTGGCACAGGAGCTGTTCACACACAAATCTAAATTTGTTTTTTATATCCAATCTGTAGAACTTGCAGTCACTAGTCACTACACACCGAATGCCACATATTTAACTTAACTACTGAATGACTAAAAAGTGTCCAAACTTGCCATGGATTTTATAAATAACCAGATTTCAAATGACATATGACAGGTTTGAAAACACAGATTTTTATGTTATTTCATTTTTATGTAGCTGATAAATTTAGAGCTGGGTATTTTATAGTTTCAGGTTTATGCTTGAGAGATTTTAAAAATGAAGTATCTCAATGAAATGTTTGCAGTTGTAGCTCTTTTTCTGTATTGATTTTCAAATAGGATTTACACTTATTCAGTCTTACAACAATCAGCAATAGTATGTATATTGCCATTGATCTAACCTGCCTGCAGGGAATCTTACCGGCTTCTGTGATCCTGCCTCTGTTGTGTATTGTGTGTGTGTGTGTGTGGTTAAGCTGGGCCAGTGCTCTCTGATTGGCCACGAGTGTATGAATTAAAGCCTGGCACATCAACTTCAATGGTAGCCATGCACATCTCTGATTGCCAGCTGTGATGGGAGCCTTTACGCAGGTTTGTTCTGTGCCATATGAACATCCTGCCCTGTAAATGCTCAAACAAACACATGCTTTGATACCTTGTTTTGCTCCACCAGTACGTATTCATCTTTGTAGATTAGGCCCAATAAATTGCCCTACAGTACAGTGATGTCATTTAGGTATAATAGAGCACCATTGTCATTGGGAGGCCATTGTTAAACAGTGTTTAGATGTCTTCACATTATATTGTGTTGATGAAACCCACTGCCATTTCGAGATAATTACATTATGAAAGCACTTGAGCCTTAATTGCAAGTTTTAGATGTTCACAACATGGTTGATGGGATGCATTTCATTTAACTAAGCTTCAAAGCAACCTGAAATAATTCAGTATTTTAAGAAAAGAAAAGTTACCTCTGTGTGAAATCGTTTCATTGGTGGCCATTGTGAGGTATTACTTTGCCAGTGACACACTTTCCTTTTATTTTTTGAGGGAAGTTTCCGCTAGCTGTCACTTGAATCAAACGTCGACTGTTTTTTTGAGAAACACTGAGGCTGTAAGGGGCTATTGGGACTGAAAATGGCACTTCTGTGTATCAGCACTTTCAACCTTGGCAATACAACATGAATCAAATTGTAATTTAAATTTACATAGAGACTGTTTGTCATGGCCTCCTTTCAAGAGGCTGCAATAATCCATCTTATTAGTTGAAAAAAAAAATAAAGTGGGAAAGCCAGCTTCAGCTGTTTTAAGAGAGCGATCCGCAGGAGTGCTTACAGCACGCTCCATCTCCTATTTGATTTTGCTTTTTTAATTTGAGCTAAATTCAATTTAGAAGTCATTAGTGATTAAACTGGCTAAAGTCATCTCTAAAGCACAAAATGCATGAGACAGAGAGAGAGAGGGGGAATAGTTCCCGCAGTGAGTCTCTTCTTTTCACATCTGGCCTCTCTGCCCACTACAATCCATCTCAATTACTGAGGAAAAGTCCCTACTGCACAGGATTTCTATCTCTTTCGCTCAGGCTTTCTCTCTCCCCCTTTAACTTCCCTAATTAGTCTTTGTTTGTCATCTTTCTCGTTCTTCTCCTCACGCCCTCCATCATCATCAGCATTATGATCCATATTTCTCGTACCATGTAAAATGATTGGTGGCTGTGTTTTGAATGTAAGGCAGTGCTCTGATGAAAAGCTCTTTTTCTCTCTTAATGCCACTGTAGTCAGCAGCATGTCACTGTGTAGTTTTGACTGATACGCTGTAATAGTATGAGACGGGGAGTAATGGGGGATGCTTTGGCTGGCTTTGTTTATCTAATGCTGTCTCAATTTCTGTTGCTCTGCAATTATTCAAAGAGCTGGACTAGAGAGGCCTATTAGAGGACAGCACTGTCCACTAAGAGAATGTCACCGCTCAGCAGCCTTTGTGTGGGTGTATAATGTATTAAAGTAGTGGTATTGAAATATTAAAATCACCTCTTCCTACTCTTCTTTAACAACAAAGCAAATTTAAAACAAATTTAATCTAATTACAAGTACTTAATTTTTGGAATCTAATTACGTAATCCAGGTTCCATGCGATAAGTTATTATCCAGCTCTAGTAGTAACTGATTACATGGAATCTGTATTACGTAATCAGATTCCAAAAATTAGGTATTTGTATTTATATAAAATTCATTAAAAAATACTCGTAATTTTGACTACAGTTACTTTTTTAAAATAATTATTCACTTCCGATCAAACTGCCTATAATTTACTCACCCCTATGTCATCCAAGATGTTCATGTTCTTTCTTCAGTCAAAAAGAAATGAAGGTTTTTGAGGAAAACATTCCAGGAATTTTCTCCATATAGTGGACATCAATGAGGGCCAATGGTTTGAAGGTCCAAATTGCAGTTTCAGTTCTGCTTCAAAGGGCTCTACATGATCCCAGCCAAGGAATGAGGGTCTTATCTAGTGAAATGATCGGTTATTTAAAAAATAATAATAAAAATAAATTTTGAATCAGAATTTTCGAATCTTGCTGATATTCGACTGATAGTCGAATCCTATGTTTGGGGGCGGGGGCAAAATATTACCAAGAGTCAAGTCAGACATTCGAGGAATGAAGGTCATAATTATGAAGGTCATAATTACTGACCTTAACACACAGGGAAAATGTGTAACGGACGCCTCACAGATACAAACGGGGTAAATAATGTTTTATGTTTTGATTAAAAGATCAAAAAATTAAACGTCAGTGAAACCCTAAGAATTCACAAATTTTTTTACAATAGTGCTCTCATTATAACGTTATGTGTATGACAGTAGTTATTAATGTTCTGCTTTTCTGTTTTGAGCTGCGCGCGCTGATGATGACCAGTAGAATGAAGCATTTGATAGTAGGTTTTTAATCAATGGGATTTAACTTATCATTTATCTCATATAGAGTATGCTTCGTTATTTATGCAACATAACATTAATATTATGACTTCTTATAGGCTATCTGCACAAAATGCCTGAATGCAGAAGTGAACGTGTCTGCGCGGCTCTGAGTGAACTCCTTTTGTGGACGCATTCTTCACACAACAACGTGCAGAAACACAGCAACTAAAATAAAAATTCACAGCATTTTATTATAATAGTGTTCTCATAATGTTATGTAGGCTATATGACAGTCCCAGTCAGGGGCATCATGCACTCTTTATTTTTGAGAGGGTTGTCATGTGACACACAGCAGCCACAACAGCACGTTTTATTTTTTTTTTTCCTGTTTATTCGAAACATTCCCAAACGCATTAACTACATCATGAAATATCTTGGTTCTCACCTTTATAGATTATGTTGATCTTTAGTGGGCGATGGTCAAAGTAACCTAATAATTTAGTCTATTAACTATGCATAAAATTGTGGGTTAAAATTGCCATAAATATTTAATGTGAATTTAACATTGAAAGTTAATGTGAATAAAAACATTGCAAGTTAGGCTACTAATCATAGCACTTTCATTGTACAGAAAGAGAGCAAAGAACATTTTCACTGACAGTCTAGTTCAAGCACTCTCAAAAACTCCCATTAAAATCACTGAAGCTGTTTACACTATGAAATTAATATCTTACAGAGTCGTACACACATTTGCACTTTGTTGTATCTGACAAGAGAATTCGCCAGAAAGAGGAATTCAGTCAGCGAGCGAGTGAAGAAAACACCACGGCATTTTAGCGATGACTCATCTGAACGCCTCTGACTGGCCATTGCATTCATAAGCTCAACAGCATGGTGTGTGATTGGTTCATGCATAGTGCTGTAAAAACGCATCTGTCTCTGGCTCAGCGCCAGCCAGTGAACGCAGATTTGAATTTAGCAGCTGAAGATGTGACGCGCTGAACATTCTAATCACGCCGGTGTGATTGTATTAAATATAGAAAATATTATTCGGCTATTTTTTGTCTTTTGGAAGCTGCATTCAAAATCCACTTGGATCAAAAATCTGAGGGGCACGTGCCCCCTCGATTTGAATGGGCATGTCGCCTCTGTCCAGTCAAGTCATTAAATTCTGCATTGGTTGTCCTCTTGAAGAGATAATCACCGTAGTACTACAATGAAGTGCTTTACTGAAATGCATCTTGATAAATAATATATAAACGGTATATATAAACCGGCTGAAATGTTTTGAAATCACTTGTTCCCTACCTGATCGAAAAAATCCAGTCTTTCACTCTGCCTGTGTCAATTAAAGTTTTAAATCCCTGCTGACAAGATGCTCCTCTGTCGGTCATGGATTATGGAAAGTGAAACTTAAATCTATAGGGTGGTTGGATTTATTCACGCACGTTAAAATATTTCTTTCTTTCTTTTCAGATTCTTATTTACAGTATTATCATAATAGGCTGTATATTAACTTATTGGGAGAAAACGGTAGTTCTATGTGAAATCAGACATTGAGCACCCCCATATAGCCAAAATGGGATGATCATAACACCTCTGCGAATATTCAACTGTGAGATTGGTAGTCGAATCAGGCTTCTCCTATCGAAGCATCGAATCGTCGACTATTCGGGGTCACCCCTACTTTTTAACCACAAATGATCATCTTGACTTTTCCAAAGTGAGTACATAATGCATAATTTGTGGATGTACATCCACAGAGCTAGTGCAAGCCTAGCATTTTGGACTTTGAGCACAATTTTTTATTATTTATTTTTTTTAATTACAGATTGTTTCACTAGACAAGAACACTTATTCCTCGGCTGGAATCGTGTAGAGCCCTTTGAAGCTGCATTGAAACTGCAATTTGGACCTTCAACCCGTTGAGTCCCATCGAAGTCCACTATATGGAGAAAAATCCTGGAAGGTTTCGTTAAAACCCTTAATTTCTTTTCGAACGAAGAAAGAAAGACATGAACATCTTGAATGACATAGGGAGGGGTAAATTAGCAGGAGTTGTTTTTTATTCTGGAACTGAACTAATCCTTTAAGTTGATTGTGATGAACTTATTCTTGTCTTTCCTTTCTTAAAATAAAAAGTCAGAAAAAATTAATTCCAGCCAATGTAAGAGCAATATTATGAGATTTAGCCTTTTTTCTCCACAGAAATGTCCAGTTTTGTTTACCTGCAAAATGTTGCTAATGTTACCACACCTTGATGCGTACACACATTTTTTTATTTTACTTTTCCACTTTTCCCCACTGTTTTCAGCTATGATTTATAAAATATATGTATTTTTTCCCTTGTGATTTTGGGGTGAGATTTGAACTGGACATGTTCTTAAGAGGTTTAGTGAGATTTACCAAAATAGTCCTTAAAGACAATCGGTGTGGTCAGATCAGAGGCTCCAAACAGTTTCTGTGGTTGTTGCGGTGTTGTAGTTATCAGAGGAGCCTCCGTTGTGAAATACTGCCGGTCTCCAAGGGGTCGTGTGCAGAAAGGTGGATGTACGAGAATACCCGCATATAGAGAGAGAGTGATAGAGAGAGAGAGAGAGAGGGAAAGAGTGATTGAGATGCCCAACCCCCAGTAACACCAGGGAACCTGCTGTTGTCCCACTGTTTCCATGGCGATGAGGATGAGCCGTTTGTTCTAAGCTCAGAACCGTGTGAGATGTTAGACAGGGAATAATGATTTGTGGAATGGAAGAACGTGAGGAAGAGGAGGTGAATGACAGAGGTAGAGCGACTAGACGAGAGCAACCATGAGTCTGTTTGTATTGCATTTTAAATGAGCTAAAAGAACTCAGCCGATCACAGTGGCATTGACCTTCTCCTGTGAGCTCCATTGTTAGTGCTGGAATAAACTGCAGCTTAAGAGCTGTTTGAGGGTGGTGGAGTCTAATTTGAGAGAAGCTCTCATCTGTGTCTCAAGAGCCCAAAAGGAGCTGAAGCCAATGTGATGGAGAGGTCACGGTGTAAACACAAGCGCTCTCTCTCCGTCTTATACATACAGACACATGCTCAACCCAGCCAACAAAAGATTGCCGTATTCCTCTAGTTTTCTCATTCCACATTTTGAGTCCAAAAAATGTATTGCAGTGCTGTTGACTCTTGACTCTAATTCATTCAGGCAATGTTCTGCTGTTGGCACGGGACCGGTACAGGTACAGCTTTATTCATTTGGGAGGTGTGCCTGCGATGGCAGAATGCAATCTCTAAATTGAACACAGCGAGTCATGTGATCTGGTTGCTTTAAAACGAGCCAGAAGGATTTCTCGGCTGCCAGTTTTTCCATGTGATATATCTGGAGTTGCCGAATGTCACCGTCTTCAGGAGCGGATTTACACTGACACTCTTTTAATCCCCAGATTGTTCAATTTAATTAAGAAGGAGCACACGCTTCTCCCTGATGTGTCCCAAAGTTGGATGTGTGTCCTCCATAAACACTCAGGTTTGAATTTGTAGACAGGTGTTCTAGGGATCGATACTAAAAGAGTTTAAATAACAAGCACTGTTGTGCAACATTACTACTGTACTTTCTGAAAAACTGCTATTCCTATGAGAAGAGTTGGTTAGAATTGCATTAGAAAAAAGAGGGGTGTGTGTGTACACTACAAAAGTTTGCGGTCAGTAATTTTTTTTTTTTTAAGTAGTCTCTTGTATTTATATGATCAAAAATGCATTAAAATACACAATTTACATATTCCTGTGATGGCAAAGCTTAATTTGTTTAGCGCCATTCACCTCTCTTAGTGTGCACCACCTGATCTTTCAGAAATAATTCCTAATATGCAAATTTGGGGGCTCAAATGTTGTGCTGCTTAAGAAGCTGCTTATGGAAACGCCAAGAGTTTTTTTCAGGCTTTTGATGAACAACCTTTGAGTAAACAGCATTAATTTGAGCAATGTTTTGTAACATTACAAATGTCTTTGCTGTCATTTTTGATCACTTTAAAGGGGGCATGAACTGCCTTTGTTTTTTATTTTGTACTGTTCCCTGAGGTCCACATATAGTGTTTTTACATTAAAAAAAACATAATTTAGAAGCAAGTAAATACTCAGTACATATCAAACGATTCTTACTGACGTAGTTTGGCAGCTTCAATATTAAATAATTAATCAAATAAAGTTTATTCTCCCGCTTTTGTTTTTAGACTTACGAAAATTTTGATTGTTTTTACAGTAAATTGACCTCTTATATATCAAAAGATCAAGGTCATTTAGATTTCTTAGTTCATGATCCCTTTAATGCATCCTTACTGAATAAAAGAATCAGATTATTTAGAAAAATAACTATTGTTAATATCTAAATGTAATATTTTCATAATGCATCAGTGTATAATGTATAGTGTTTGCTGAGAATGTACTTTCAGATATGCAAAATGGACATTTTAAGGGAAATAAGTCAATTGAAACTAATCAAAATGAGAACAATCGAATCCAGAGCTAGTGAATCAAAATTGAATCAGGAAATATGTATCAATATACCCAGCTCTATTTATGTGTGCCACAAGTCTTCATAATATTCCTCATTGCGGGCACCCACACATGCAGACACACGACCCGAGTCGAGCTTCTCTGTAACCTGCACAAAGACGCCTTTTTAGGACATGTGCTAGCTGTTCCAGAGAGATGTGTTCAACCTGATAAGAGTGCCCCCGTAACAAGATTACAGCTATGACAAGGACAGTGATGGTTCTGTAATTTTATTAGACAGAAGCGAATCTGCAGCAAGGTGCAGGTCATCACTTTAAAGGGGAAATAGCACAAGCTGCCCAAGAGTTCAGCTTCAGAATACCATCTGGCGCTCAATGATACCGTCAGTGGTTGACTTCAGTTCTCTGGCGCTGGAGTGAGTGTGAGCAGAATCGATTTACTACACAGTCAAGTTCAAGAATGAACGGAGAAATTTCTCCTGTGAAAATTGCGAAGGTAGCATCACATGTTCTTATGTTCGTGTTCGTATCTGTTCAGCGTAGTGTGTGTTGCATGTTGATATTGAAGTCACTTCGCTCTCTTCCTCTCTGAGGGGTTAATGGGAAATCATTACAAAGCTTGGAAAGTGTCCAGAAAGGGGTTTCCACGGCAACAGAAGCACCGTTCCCATCCGTCTCTCCATCTCTCTCTTTCTTGGATGTGTAAGTGTGTCGTGTCCTCATTCCAGGACCTTCGTTCAGTCACTCACGTAGCCTTGATGATCATCATCATCATCATGTTTATGGATACATCCAAATGTTTCACATATTGAACTCAATTCCAGCCTTATATAAAGGTGATGAGCCATAAACCTTCATAAGTGTATATGTGAGTATGAATGATGCTTTATGCTTTCATAAACAGGCACGCACCTTCATAAATATGTATGTAAATCAAGATAATAGGCCACACACCTTCATTAGTATGTGTGTGAGGGAAGCTATGCTTGAGAAATATGCCTTGAAGTCATTCGCAGGCATTGGAGCGGGCAGTGGGAGTGCGTTCTATTTATATCTAATAGCACATATGTAATCACAGTTTCCTTCTTAATTGAGGCAATTGGACCCCATGTTCTCATGAGGATATCAGGAGACAAATCTTGGACTCTCGCCAAACACACAACATGGACATCAGTTCAGCCACATATGAGCCCGGTTGAAATCTTCTCACTCACTTGACTATCCTGCTGCCATCACCAGAGGCCTGCTGATGTCCTTCCTGCAGCTGGAACAATAGTAGCAAGCAGCAGCTGTCTAAACAGGTGTGGTGGAGTCTGTTGAGCAGAAGTCATTTAACAGATTCTGGTGCGTGTTCTTGTATTTTCTGATTTTGATTTGATCATTTTTGACCTTCTGTCTTCTGTCTGTCTTTTCTTGTGCTGGATGCTCAGCTTCTGAATAGTTTTGTTGCACCCCGGGGTATCACGTAAAAGGAAAACATAAGTCTGAGAGAATAGAAGATCATGCAGATTATCGGTAAAGAGCTGAGACTAGAAGATCATCCGATTGCATTAGCTACTTTTGCTTGTTTCAGTCTTTCCATCAAGGGCATGTTGAACATTGTAGCATTTTTTTTATTGCTGATATTAGACTCTTTAAACTTGGGTGTACTCAGTGAATTCTTTATGTATGTCTGTTTATTGATTATTTAATTTGCCACACGACACAACGTATTTTATTTATTTTATTTATTACATTTTTTTTTTCATTGGGGTTGGTATAAGATTTTTTAATGATTTTGAAAGAAGTCTCTTCTGCTCACAACGGATGCATTTATTTAATCAGAAATTACTGTTTTTCATTTTAATATATTATAAATGTAATTTATGTAATGACAAAGCTCCATTTTTTTCAGCATCATTACTCAGTCTTCGGTGTCACGTGATCCTTCACAAATCATTTTAATATGCTAATTTGGTGCTCAAGTACGGTGACATTTCTCATTATTATCATTTTTGAAAAAGTGTGCTTCCCAATATTTTTGTGGAAACTCTGATCCCCCCCCCCACCCTTCTTTACTGCACTTTTATCATCTTAGTGCATCCTGCTGAATACAAGTATTGATATTCCTTAAAATGTTAACACTTTAGTATTGGGACCAATTCTTACTATTAACTAGTTGCTTACTAGCATATTAATGTTTTGTCAATAGAGATAATTGGACCTTAAAAATAAAGTGTGTGTATTCTTCTGCCAATACTAAAACACTGTGTTTCATACATTTCTTCCTCAAAATAACAAAAAAATATTAATGGACCAATAATTATTTCATCCCTGTTTATTTTGTATTTTTTCCCACTTTTTTCACACAAGCATACATAATATTATTTGTTTTAGGACAATTCTCCAGGTGGCCCTTAACTACTAATTCTCTCCCAGCTTTTTTTAAAGATATTTAAAATGTTAGGACCACCTTTGAACAGTAATGTTTATGGAAAGTTCTGATCATGTATTATATTTCAAATATTTAATACCAGGGAGTACAAAAAGTTCTGAAATCACCTTTCTCAGAATGGTCCTTATGATGTTATTTTGTACTGAACCTATTAAGAAACGTTTCTTTGTAACCTTGAAATATTGTTCTAATCACGACAAGAAAACTGGATATTTAAACGTTCTTAGAATATTAAAAAATGAACCTTCAAATAACAATATAATTTAGGTGAAAATAAAGTTAGCAGAAAACTGTAAGAAACATTTTTGAACCTTTGAATAACAATATCATTTCCAGCAGAAAACTTGTCATTTCAGTGTTTTTAGAAACAATTTCAAAACAGTTCGATAACCCAAATGTGTTGCTGGCCGTCTTCCTATAGTTTTTTCATTGAATGCTGTGTCTCTCTCTCTCTCACCTCTCTCTCTCTTGTGGTTGGGAGGGTGGGGAGGGGTCGCTTGTATACTCACTGCTGTGCAACAGTTGGAGTGTTGAATTAAAGATCAGAATTCCCCACTGCCCCTCAACTATGCAGAACCCACTCAATAAGCAACCCCTACAAGTTTAAGGTCCTTGAATTTTGACAGCCCCGAGCAAGTTCTCAAGCGCCCCTGGTTTGATCCCGCATTGTGTTGACGCGTTTGGGTTCCTTCAGATTTTTCCTAATAGTCCAGTTTCAGCAGACTGGACTTGAACTGAATCTGGTCCTTAGAGTCTAGTTGTCATTTGTGGTGTTTGCGATATGGGCTGTATATATATATTAGACGGAGCAGCTGTACCCTGGTAATTGACTGAAGGGCTCTCTCTCTTCTCATAGCACTGCTGACTGAGCTAAAAGGCTTTAGTGGCTAATGTCAGTGAGTGGTGCGTCTTAATCCTGTTGAGAGTGCAGCCGAGGGTGAAATCCTTCTTTGATTATTGCTTGCTATCGTTGCCTCTTTCCAGAAAACAATTTCTCCGCAGACTCAACCGCACAGGCAGGAAATCACCGGCAAGACTTCCCACCCAGGGCATAATGTGTGCTCTGCTGCACCTCTGGAGAAGTAGGGAATATGGGATTGATGGTTGCAGATGTTTTATGCCTGTCATACAGTACACACTTTAAAGCTAGAAAAGGTTGAGCAGCATAACTTCTATCCTAAACTACAGTATATAATCCTCCTCCATTGTCCAACAAACCTATGCAGTACTATAGTATGACCCTCTGCAGTCCAACTCGCTCTACAGCATGTTATTAACCTATGTGCTATAAAGGTACTGAGAGTTAGTAGGGAGCCCTAATTCAGGCACAGAGTTAAGAATAATAAGGCATAGTTGTCAATAGTTGTCGATTCATACGACGTGGAGGTTCAAACGTGGTGTGTGTGTGTGTGTGTACGGTTTATATATAGTTTATGGACACAAATGGTGGTATAAGGCCCATGGGTACTACAACGTAAACATGGTTTATGAGGACACTTCCCGTGTCCCCATAAAACAAAAGTTTAAAAAAAAAACATACAAAACGGTGTTTTATGAATTCAAAAGTTGCCATTCTTTTTTCTGTAATGGGGTAGGTGTATGGTTGGTGTGGCGATAGAAAATACAGTTTGTACTAGTGGTCGACCGATATTGTTTTTTTTGACAGCCGATGCCAATATCTTGGAAAGCAGGGTGGCCGGTGGCCGATATAATTTTATTTATTTTAATTATTTTTAAGAAATTGAAATCATTTTGTCAGTCATTCCATTTTCCTTCTCCTCCTATTTTGAGAGAGTTCTGTGAGTTGGTGTGTTGTCTGACTTTATACCATACACCTCTATTGCTACAACTCTATTGACCGGTTTTGAAGTGAACGCGTGCGAATTGCTGCCGCTGCTCTCCCTTCCTATTGTTTTATTTATTTATGTATCATGTTATTATTTTAGTTATCTTAATTGTGCCCCCCTATTTTACGTTGTCTTCAATTTGGTGAAAACGAGAATTTTCTCTTCTGGGCTTCTTTTAAATCATCTCTTAAAACATTTTTTTTTCTCAGGCTTTTGCTTAACTTGAAAATACTTTTCCTTTTTTCTTTGTTTGATGATGTTTGCATTACTTATTGCATCATTTAATTATTTCAAATTTTATATTGTCTTAATGATTTTGTTAGTTGATTTTTCTGATGTTTTGGTTGTGCAGCACCTTGTTCAGCACTTGTTCCTTTTAAGGTGCTATATAAATAAACTTTGACCTTGACCTATGTATATAAAAATGATTAAAAAGTAAATGTTAAATACGACATACTTACATTTTAAGATGCAAATTATTTTTCACAAAAGAAATAAATATTTACTAAAATATTTTTATACTGGAGTTTGGTGTGCATGGAATCATATTTTTTCAAATAAATCCAAGGTAACACTCATTTTACATACAGCACACAGTGAAAATGATATTAATATGGCAGTGGGCAAATGCATAAAGTGCAGCGTAATTTGAAATCACGAGTTTAAAGTTTATCGATTGCGTGTCTCCAGTGAAGCTGAACTTTCCTCCTGTCAGCATTCAATTCGCACGGACGTACCGTCACGCAGAGAACACGCGATCGTGCAGGATACTGTAAATAGATTTAATATATAACACAACATTTTTCTGAAATATGTACATGCATGTGTGTGTATTTATATATACACATAATAAATATATACAGTACACATACATATATTACGTAAACGAAAACTTTTATTTTGAATGCGATTAATCGTTTGACGGCACTAATTAATAATCAGTAAGATATTTCAATATCTTGGAAGTAGGGCTGTGCAAAAAATCGAATGCGATTTTCATGCGCATCTCGTCAGTAAAGCCGCTCCTGTTCACAATCGCAGGCGATTTTATGATTATAAACGCGATTTTGTGTAGCTTGTCAGTGAACTACGGCTCTGTGTATTAAATGCACGTGACGTGATGGAGATTTACTACTAATCACAGAACTGGCTTTACTGACGAGATGCGCATGAAAATCGCATTCGATTTTTTTGCACAGCCCTACTTGAAAGCGATAACAGGTGTCTCTTTTTATAAACTGATGATAATAGTGCTCTGTTCCTGTCCAAGTATTGGCGCAACTTAGTAACCAGTGCATCTCTCAGCGCCCTCTGCTGGTGAACATAATCACTACACGGCTGCTCTGGACTGCTGTAACGTACCGACGGTTCCCGGTGGGCAGGGCTGCTTGGCCACAAGGGCCTGCCATGTTTTGGGCCAGGTGATGGAGGAGTCGGTGAGGGGGCTGCAGAACTCCACAGCGATGTTGGGCAAGACGGAGGACGGGTCAGAGCGAGCCGTGACCTCGGGAAGAGCCGCCGGCTGCCGGTCTGTGGTGGTGCTGCGTGGGGCCGCCGGCGTCGTGGAGGGAGATCGGGTGCTGCTGGTCATGGTGGTGCTGGTGGAGGCGGTCGCCATGGTAACGGTGACCGGGCGAGTCGTGGTGCGTGTCATCGTCGTGTCCATTAAGACGGTTTCCTGAGGAGTAAAGTTTTCTTTCTGGAATCAGAAGAAACAATGAGCGATAAAGCGGATAGTTCTGCTCCTTGATTCTGATTGGTTGAGCCAGGTTCGAAGCTGTTGTAAGTTACTCTACAAACATGCACCTCTTTGTTTCTGTGTGTTGCTCGGCAACCAATTTGTAGCAACCACACCCATTTCTTTCTGAGGAAACTACATTGGTTTTGCAAATAATAATTGCTGCTTGCAATTGCGTCTAAACAGTACGAAAATAGAATTGTCTGTCCCAAATACGTAGTATGGTTGAAAGAGTATGCCCATAGATTCCCGATTGGGTTCTTACTACTTGAGATTAAAATTCGAATTGCAGATCGATGCACTATCTAATGGCTAATACTGCCCAACACCTTGCTCTCCGGGTGATGAGGATTTTCGATGTAGAACGACAACCATGCATAAAAAGTGGTTTCAACACTACAAACATGTCTGTTAGATATATTTATATGAATATAAAGATAGACTGGAAATATTTTCACATATACAGTATACATGTATGGGTGTGTATTTATATATACATAATAAATGTACACAGAACACACACATATATTATGCAAACAAAAACTTTGTGATTAATCGTTTGACAGCACTATTATTAATATATTAACTATTTTTGATAGAGTAATACTCTTTGTTTTTTATGCAAGCAATTATTTCCGTCATGAAATAAACATGTTAAAATATAAGCTCAAATTAAAAAAGTCACAATTATGATTAATAAAAATGTTAACATATAATTACGGGAAATAAACTAAGATTTAGAAAATAAATTTTCTCTGAATTCTGAGTTGCATCTCGCAATGCTGACTTTTACTCGCAATTCTGCGAAAATTTGTGAATATAAACTTTTTAGAGAAAAATACTCAGAACAATGAAAAAGTCAGATTTGTGAGTACATTTTTGTAATTCAGACTTTTTTTAAATTATAAATTTATATCACAATTTTTCTCAGAATTCTGAAGACAAAAAATGTCTGATTTTCTAGAATTTTTTTTTTTAAAAAGCGAGAAATCCAGACATAGTCAGAAATTGGGAGTTTATGGTTTCACGTTATTTCCCCCCCCCCCCCCCCCTCAAAAAAAGTCCTAATTATGAGAAAACAACAAAAAAAAAAGATTGCGATCGTTGATCGCGCATCTCTAGTGAAGCTGAACTCTCCTCCTGTCCGCATTCAATTCACACGGACCGACCGTCACGCAGAGAACACGCGATCGTGCAGGATACAAATGCACACTTCACAAGATCTCACAACTGGATCCGACTAAGTTTGCAAGCTTTGTGAAATTAGATTTTAATTAGCCATTTAAAGATTTGTTTAAATTATGTAAATGCGTATTTGTTGAATGCTGACGGCAAATGAGAAAGTTTTATAATGTTTGCCTTTCTATTACTAATAATATAAAATCAGTCGTTATAAGACTTTTTGTATACATTTTAATTCCTTTGTTTAACTGTTCTATCTGATTATTAGACAGACTTCTATCCGTATTAGACAGAACTGTTAACGACGACGGCGAACAAGAGGGAGAATGTGCTGTCAGCGCCGTCAAAATAAAAGTCCCGCCTCGAACGCATCGGCCAAACAGGAAAACTTATCAGCCGATGCCGATATTTAAAAAAAAAAAAGCCAAATATCGGCCGATATATATGCCATGGCGTATTCGTCACCACAGTTTGTACAGTCTAAAAACCATTACGCCTATGGAGAGTCCCCGTAAACCACAAATGCAAGTAGTGTGTGTGTGTGTGTATCTGACCAGTATCTGTGGCATGCTATCATTTACCACAGACAAACATTCTGACTCATCCCTCGGTACATAAATTTACATTTTTATAAACCCTGAGTTAGATAAAGGTAAACATATTTGGGTGATGGAGGGCCTGTATTATTTATAATACGCCTTCCTGTAGCTCAAACTGTAGAGCATGGCACTAGCAGGTCATTAGTTCGATTCCCAAGAACTGATCAAATGTGTACTTGAATTTAAGGTAATCACCTTTGGATAAAAGTGTCTGCCCAAATGCATAAATGTAATTCAACTATCAACGAACAGCAGCAATAATCACCCTCAAACTTTACTACCATTATATACGAATATAATATACAATTACTAAAACTAAGTATGAATTCACCCCCTGTAAAATTATATTTAACTTCGGTTACATGATGAGATATGACAGGTGGACTAAATAAGTTTTAGACAATTCTTTATTAATCATTTATTTAAAAAAATTATGATTAATGTTTTGAGTAGCACCGTCTCTTTGCTCCACTGTTATTGCGAAAGAAAGCTGATATTGGATGTCGCTATGTGCAGGGCAAAGGTTACTGACGACGTAAGTTTATTCCATGACATTATATTTGTAATACTGGATGTTTATACTGCTGAAATCTGTTTCTACATTAAGCCTGTGATGTTTGGTGGTTCGCGATCCTTATGATCATTAATTCATCACGTGAAACGCACATGGAAGTGCCGTTAGCATCGCTGCTTATCTTGCTAATATTGGTAATATCTCGTTTAAATATGTTTCTGATTCCGTACAATATATTCTACATTTGTTATACTTTCATATCTTAATGAGGATGTCATATAATGTATCTTAAGTTGTTTATATGCTCCTTTAACATCCTGTTTACATCCAGTAATTATTAGTTCATTAATGACATTTTAAGAGAAAGTTGTTGATATTGTTTCATTTGAAATGTGCTGTTGTATTGGAACAGCATGCAAATATTTGTTAGACATTTAATTATTTACTTCTGTTTATTGTTCATTGCTGAAACTACCTTCAATGCATATCAGTGTGTACATGGTGAAACCCTGCACATAAATAAATGGTGGAAAGAAATTTGATGACTCCGACTCCCTGATCAGAGTACTGAAGTGGTTAACACCATTAAAGAACCGGCATTAGTGGGGCAGTCCCCAACAAGCGATATATGTAATTTGATCAGAGACTGTAGGCCCTATGCTGGTAAATGTGAGAGAAATGGTTCTACTCCACACTGCACTCTGTAATTCTCTGCTTCACTGGATTGTTGCTGCACTAGTTCTCTTTAAAATGTATTAATAATAATCAATTTTAGCAACACATCTGAGAATTGACCATAATCATTGACATGGGGACTACACACACTTGCCTTAGTTCCATCATTTGAAATGTCTCCAGGAGAAAGTTAATTTAATGAGCATTATCACGGCTAATGGGAATTAGAATTAGTCAGATAAAGAAGATTATCTTGGCATAATTAGCACTATCTGTCAACCTCAATTAAAATAATGGGAATTAGGAGAAGGCTTAGTATGGCTACTCACAGACTGTTATTGACTAGACAGGGAAAAGCAAAGTTTCTTTCTTTTGTGACTGTCAAATCTCTCTCTCTCTTAAAAAAAAACAAACAAAAAAAAAACAACACACACACAATAGGTAGGAGGGAGAATAGGCATGAATCCTGTCCTATGATACCACACACAATAGGACCGTGATAGAATACATAATGCTATGCTTTTTTAATATTCAACAAAATAACTAAATACATAAATAAATAAAATGATTATTCATTTCACTTAAACTTTGTTCACTAGGTGTCTTGCTTGTTTAAGACTTCTTCCAAGTACACATATCAGTCTATTTCACATACTGAACACATTTTATACAATATCTACAGTATAAGACACAATGACAAGTGCAAGTCACAATCATATAAACAATTGCAGTCACATTCATATAAACATTGTGTTTTGGATTTTTTTTTATAATAAACATATTGTCTTTTGGAAAAGAGCCAACTCAAAGAGTATTCCATACTCTACCATCAGGGGCAAACTGGGACAAAAAAATCAGCCCTGGCACTGTAGCCACACCGGCCCACATTACCACACCGACACAGCCCCACCCACGGACACACACATTCACTACTTACATTTGTGTACAGATGGTGAAATAATATAAGCAGTACCATATATGTAACAGATATTTAAACATTTAATGTATGTGTCTGGCAAACAATGCTTACTACTTTTTAAAGAGCACACGTTTATAACAAATTTACACATACAGTTAAAACAAAAGAAAAAGAATCTGAGGATGTTGTAGAGTCCGTGTGCTCTCTGTTTATGCCATTTGTCTGCTGTTACTGTCATTCTCTGCAGTATGTTGTCACTGTCTGTCTGTTGGGTTTTACCTACCTCTGCCATACTCCTCCCTGTCTCTGCTTGGCCTACCGTAGCATCCTTCCTCACAGCACTGGTGTTGAAAGACCAGGGGTCTCTGGCTGTACTGATTCCAGCAACATCCAAGTTAATGAACAGTATAGGACTTAAACATTACAGCAAAATAGTTTCTCACTGACTGCTCTAAACATTGGAATACACATGAATACAAATAAGTAATAATAGCAAAAAAAAAAGGGAATATAATATATAGCAAAAACTATAAATAGTAGCAGCAGTAAATCCTTTTTGATATACAATTATTTGTGAATTAAAGTATGCTGAAGTGTTGCTAGTATGTGCTGCATGTGCATTTGTGTGTGTGTGTGAGTGTGATTTCTCTCTCTCTGTGTGTGACACAGGCACAGTTTCCTCCTATCCTAAGAGTTAATTAATAGTTAATTAGATCCACATTATTAAGAAACTGGCAGCATCTGTATCAGGGTGTGTCTCTCTCATTGTGTCTTCCTACCTCCATGACACTAGACTCTGCAGTCCATCCTACTTAAGGATTAATTGCATACTGTAAACTTATGCGTGCTCAATGTTTTTATATATATATATATATGACTATCTACACATTCAAAGTAAAGTTCACTACAAATGTCTACAGTACTATGGCTATTGCTATAGGTTTTTGATGTGTTAGACTATATTGCAAGTAGCCTACATCAGTTTTTATCCTAAATCCCACTTTATCTGCTGATGCAATTCAGTAACAGGCTCGTTAACACTTAAGTGAACCAATTATCACGAATCAATGGCATTTTAAAATATACTGGGGTTCTATGCTAAGCTTACAACTGTTTAATACAATGTAGGCTGTCAAAAAAAAAACAAGAGCTAACTGGCAGAAGTAGTGTGAAAATGACTTGTGCTAGCTGTATTTTCTATTTTCTTCTTACCTCTGCAGCACTCAAACTGTCCTCCGCTGCAGCAGCCGAATTTAAACCTTTTGAAAAGAGTTCGGTTAATTTTACGCATTTAGCATTTAGTATTAACATTCCTATTATTTTTTATTATTATTATAAGCTATATATAAATTGTGCAAGCGATAAAAACCCGTCCTATGCGCTGTTGGCCCGTAAAAACTATTTTATTTATATATTGTGGCAGGACGACCAAACGACAGACACAGTGGGTGTGGCGTCAGGCCTCGGAGAGGCTTTTTTTAACAAAATAATATAACAGAAGCGTCCAGGAAAAAGGGGAATCAAGTGTCCAAAATAAAACAGGGGATCTGTTGTCCTCGTCGTGCTGCGGGGTTCGTGAAGGTGGGGCAGTGTTCGGGAAGGAAGGGTCCAGGTAAGGGGCGCGAGGGGCGCCGGCTTCTTTCAGCGGCTGCATCCTTCTCGCCTTGGCCCCGGCGTGTGAAGGGACTAGGCGGCCCGGCATCCTGGCCCGACGGCCGTGTAATGGGTGCGGTTCTCGTCTGGACTGCGGGTCCGGCAGCTCATGACTCTGGTGGCACGGGAGTCCCTCTATGCACCCTTACTGGACCCACAAGGACACCAGCGTGCATGCACGGGGAAGAGAACGGTCTCCCGAGGAGAGGCGCATTCGGCATTTACACAGCGGTG
>JADLZN010011271.1:0-27606 GCA_018155175.1 Sinocyclocheilus anophthalmus
GCGAGTAAACACACGCTTACATCGCGGCTCCGTGAAAAAAAAACAAGCGCTTAAAACACCAATCGTGATGGATAATTCAGAACCAATGGACTGTGGTCTGGTGAGCTGATGCCGAACTCTGAAGGACAAAGAAAGCGCACGCATGGCTTTCACGACCATTCATTCCGAACACTACAGAGTTCGGCATGCATCACCGCCGTCACGTTAACCTGGATTCAGTTCGCTCAGTCGCAGAATTGACAAGAAACCGTAGGCACACACACAAAAAAACCCCAGTCATAAATGGCAGATTATCACGGGCTCTTTGAATATGCGTTGATAGGTTAGGTTTCAGTTAAAGCCCCCCCAAAAGCAGTTAAACAAGCCTTACCCATGCAAACATTTGAATTAATTCGTTTATAATCTTCAGCCTTTAAGCCGTTTATCAACTAGGACCGCCCCTTTAAATTCACCGACGTCTCTGGCTTCAAACTAGTAAACCAACAAGCCCACGTTGCCGTCACACATGGAAAAATATCAACTCGTCGGAAATATTCAATGAGCGCATTAGCCATATTATTCGATGTTTGAGCTTGCATATCAGCTGTGAGTATTTGGGAGTTTAAAGGGCTTTCGAGTACGAGACAACGGCACCACAACGTCTTAAACGTCAAAGAGTTCGAGTACACCATTTCTTCACTCGTTTCTCTACTAGAAAAACTTAAAGGTGCTTTAGAAAACCGATGCTCTGAAGCGTCTACCCAAGTTCCGCGTATCGGCTGCCTGCATCAGAGTCGTTATCGGTCACGGGGTTAAACCCGAACAAATGCTTGTTTAATCCCGTCAAATGTGTGTTCAATTAGTTCTATTATTATTATTATAATATTTAAGATTTCCTATCGATTGAGGCTTCAAGCCACTTAGACAAACCGGCAAACTTTCAGCCCTGAAGCCACCGACCGATCAGCGCGTTCTCAAACCTGCCGTAATGTCGGTTAGCCACAAATAACGGTAATGAATCGGGGGGGCACCTTTTTTTTTAAACTGAGATCAGAGTGATTTTTACAAGTGACATTTTCACTCTTTCGTACCTTCTTTCTTAACAGCCTACCGCTACAATGACTTGGTGTCGCCACGTTTCCTGGATATGATAGCTAACCTGTCTGGCTGCACGGCCCATCGACGCTTCAACAATTGCTCGGATATCTGCTTCCACCAGAAGTATCGCACCCACGATGGCACTTGCAACAACCTGCAGCACCCTATGTGGGGCGCCTCGCTCACTGCTTTTGAGCGCTTACTAAAGCCCGTCTATGACAATGGCTTCAATCTCCCGCGTGGCGCCACTGAACGAAGGCATAACAGCTTCCCTCTGCCTCTTCCACGCCTGGTCTCCACCACCATGATTGGGACGGAGACCATCACCCCAGATGATCGCTACACACACATGCTTATGCAATGGGGCCAGTTCCTTGACCACGACCTGGATTCAACCGTTGTATCCCTCAGCCAGTCTCGTTTCTCCGATGGACAGTTGTGTACCTCGGTGTGCACCAATGACCCACCTTGTTTTCCAATCATGTTCCCTCCTGACGATCATCGGCAGCGGCGCAACGGAGCACGTTGCATGTTCTTTGTGCGCTCTAGTCCTGTTTGCGGCAGTGGAATGACCTCTCTGCTTATGAACTCTGTGTATCCACGCGAGCAGATGAACCAGCTCACCTCCTACATCGATGCCTCCAATGTTTACGGCAGCTCACAGCATGAGACAGAAGAGATCCGTGACTTGGCCAGCCATCGGGGCATGTTGCGGCAGGGTATTGTGCAACGCACCGGCAAGCCATTGCTCCCCTTTGCAACTGGCCCACCAACAGAGTGCATGCGGGACGAAAACGAAAGTCCCATTCCTTGCTTCCTAGCTGGGGACCATCGTGCAAATGAGCAGCTTGGGTTGACGGCTATGCACACGGTTTGGTTCCGTGAACATAACCGCATAGCCAGCGAGTTGCTACGTCTCAACCCCCATTGGACTGAGGGGGCTATCGGAGGACTGGAAACTTAAGAACAAGGGAACCAGAATGAGGCGAATGGAAAATGGCTAGAAAATAAGTGACATCTTGAAAGTGCCTGTGGGGTCAATGAGTGTATGTACAGCTTATATGTTCCTTGAATCTGTGCAAGGAATTAAGAAATCAAATTACTAAAGCCTTTCCAGGGTTAATGTTGAAGCCAAAAATCTCTGTCATGGTCATGGGTCTTTCAGTAGGATAATGATGCTTAACACTTCTAAAAGCACCTGGGAGTGGTTGAAAACAAAACAATGGACTGAAGTGGGAAGCAATGAATCCAGATTTAGACCACCTGAAAACCTTTGAGGTGATAATATTTAATAATTTTGAGATTTAATGCTATTACATTAGTGACAATAATACAATAAATGCATATTTAATTTTATTAATTTTAATTAACAACTTAAATATAATAAAAAGTCTTTTAAAATGCTACTAATATATATATTTTAAATTTGCTTTAGTAAAATGGGAATATATAAGCCCATTATTTTGTATTGTTTCAGCTCTACTGTCTGGAGGCCACAGTAAGCATATTTGGGTCTTTTGCAAATAAAAGAAACATATACTAATATGTTTTGCTTTCATTAACATTCTAAATAGATTGTGTATTATTTGAAAATAAATAAGTAAAAATAACAATAATAACAAAGCAAGGCAATATTTGAAAGTGATTAATTAAAAGTAATAGAGTGTGATTTACACTCGCATGCTATCTGAATGATAAAGAGACTATGCATTTCTCACTGTTACCATAGCTTACTGGCCTGCTGACCTTGATTGAATATCACAGCACAGCAGACGTCGAAAGAACAGTATTTTTAAGACAGTGAAATCTGAAAGGACACTCTCCACCCTGTGATTCTCTGTTTTATGTGTGTATCAGCTTCTGTGCGTAGATACATGTGTGTGAGAATGAGCTACATCTGCAGATGCAGAGATGATCAGTGCTGTAGTTATTGGACTGTAAGGCCTGATCTCAGTCTTCTCTATCTCCAGGAAGCACCTGCTCCAGGTTTCGATCAGATCGGGGGTGCCAGCCAGAGGTGAGCTGAGCTGAGCAAGGGAATAAGAAAAGATGGAACAGGTGTTTGCCTTGCGAGAGAGAGAGGAGAGGAGAGCTGACAGATGGAGATAAGCTAGTTAATGACAAACTGTATCCTCAAAATTCAACACAACCCGAATTATAAAAAGGAAACAGAGTACCATAGGAGTAATTCCCAATGAAATTCAGACGCATCCAACAGTTGAACGAATAACGATCATCCATTCCCACAGGAAAGTTCTCCACATTCTCTTGGATAACATCAGACTTCTCTTTTCCTAAGCCAAAAAGCTTCCTTTACTGTGTGTTTAGCACATTGAGCCAAGCCTCCACCTTTGCTGATGCTCAATGAGCTTGTTTAAGGCTTTTTTATGGGTCTGTGTGTGTTTGTATGAGGATGGGTGGGATTTATGACAGGTCTAAGTCTATGCTGATGCATATCTACAGCGGAATAAATGCAATTAAGTAAATATGCACCACAAAGAGGTTCAATATATTTATTTTCAGCGTTATGACTGTTAACTAAAACCAAAAAGAAAATAAATGAAAACTAAAAATGAACTTAATGTAAAACTGAAATAAAATGAAATTAAACTTGAAATAGTAATATAAAAAATAATAATAAAAAAGAGAAAGTACAACAAAAGTTACAAAATACTGTAAAAATTAAAAACCATGCTAACACTGTAAAAATTATTTTTCAGAAGTAGTAAATAAAACAAAGAATACTGGAGTATGTTATACCAGCAATATACAAAAACGTCTCGATTAACCATGTACTTGCTGTTCCTGGTAATGTTGAAAAAGGACAGCACTTTCTGATGAAAACGAAGTTTGACTACACTAAAATGTTTTTCAGAATGGTATATGGTATGCAGTGATATGACTTTAGTATATGAAATGCTTTTGAATGGTGTCGTCTGTGTGCTATTGGTGTTCAGACAGGCAGACAGCAACAAAAAAAGCAAAGAAGAGTGTATGCAAAAACAAAAACACAGCTTTTCATTCCACACACACATACCCACAAACCTTTGTGCATTATACCTCCTCCACTGTCCAAGTTCTAAGGTTTGCAAATCTGAACTTACTGTTGGTTCTTTTGAATATTTCAGACTGCATTTCTGAAGTGCTCTGTCACTCTCTAGTAGCAGAGATGGTCCTTGTCTAGCATTAGTTATCCGACACTGTGTATTGAAGTAGTACACTGCATTCTGTACTGCTAGCAAGCTTTCTGTACTGTTAACCATCCTTAACCATGCTAATGCTTTGTATCTTATACGCTGCTTCTACTCCATATTGATCTTTCCACCGGCCCATTTAGCCTCACAGTCAAAGCAGAACCTTCAGAGGAGATGTTCCCAGGACCTAAAAAGGGCAAGAGGGGGGACAGGGCGAGAAGAAGTGGAGCGATTCCAATTCAGGTTGGTCTCTGGGGCAGACGGGTGCTGTTCTGTACATCGGATAGCAGCCGAAAGGCTTTATTGAGCTTTAATCAGGTTGGGCGACGCTCAGTGGAGATCAATGCTTCATGCACAAGGTGTATCGACTGGGTCCTGCAGGGCCTGTCGACAACCTCTCTCCCTCCTAATGTTACTCTTAATGAGCCAATTAGCTGACAATGTTGCAGCCAGCATCTTAAACTGTTGTTTACTCATGATTAATAACTAATTTCTCATGTTAAGGTATGAATGAAATTAAAAGAGCAAGAGGGAGCCATTAGTTCCCTATAGTAGAGGCTTATTAGGAGGAGGCACTTATTTATCTGATGGTGGGATGGGAGGTAATTGTTCATAGAGTCAGGAGATTATAGTTCAGTGACCAACATAGGATTTGCAATTTAAATATCCAGTAACGAGCAGCACTTTGTGAAGTGAACGCATGCATCATCTCTAATGCCTAGTAAGCAAAGGTAGTCTGGATTACTGCCGCCTTTTTATTAATCTTACATGTACTATCTATCTATCTATCTATCTGAGATTAAGTATGCAAATTCTGTCTATTCTTCATGTTCATTTGAATGTGTGTTTGAATAATTTACAGCATGCTGTTTTCCCCCGGATGTTAACTTTGAATCTGCTGTAGAGAGAAACACAACTTTCTCTCTAAAAAAAAAAGTATGCTGCATCAAACTGAAGGAGAGATACAGATTGATTTATAATTACTAGCGATGGGCAACATAGTCCAAGATTACTGGTGTTGACACATTTATGTATTTAAATTTTTTTGTGGTGGTGCTTTGAAACAAATAAATTAAGAGATACAAATTCTGTGAGAGTGTTTTAGTGCGCTGACAGAGTGTTGTGCTTAAAATTGCTGAAACTTTCTCTGAGAAGATGCATCTTTAAATTCACCCATTTTACAACCCTGCTGCTACAGGCATCTAAGCACTGCTTGTGAAAAAAAAAACTATATTCAAAAATACATTTATTTTTATTAACTAATGATATTTTCTATTCAGTAACCCTAGGCATAACCCTCAAAGAAACATTTTTCCTCATGGGAAACTGTCCACATGGAAACCAATGTCTGGTTCTCTCAGTGTAGATGATTTAAGGTTTTACTATCCATGTGGGGAACACTGAAAAATATTCATAATCCCAAATCACACACCCTAAGAACCAAACTCACCTTCCTGGCACCCACCACACACCGCCGCGCGCCTTTTGAACCTTTTGGATTCCGGGCTAACAGTTGTGTCCGCATAACCACCTTCATATTGTAATTCCCTGTATCTGTAATCTGTAAAAGCCCTATAACCACCCTCGTTTCGTATCCCCAGGCGAGTGGAAGACCACCTTCATACCCCCCGTACCTATGAATACGTTGTATGCCATAAGTGGCCTATCCAACTCACCTTCCTAGTCCGGGATTTATGAACAGTGGTCCGAGTTCCTTTCCTCCTCCTCGTTCGTGATCGTTTCCGAATCGATGACATTCGCATCTACGCCCGGACCGCCGACATAGCCATCACTGGAGCATGTTCTTACAACAGCGAGAAAGTACCACCTCTATCTCAGCTGGAGATTCGAGGTTCCCCTTACTACTCAGTCCTCGGTTATGTTAACAGGCCCCCGGGTATCCAATGGATGACAAAAAGGTCCACGCCATTCACCAATGGCCACAACCCCGGACAGTTAAGGAACTCCAACGCTTTCTAGGATTCTCAAACTTCTACCGCCGTTTCTTCCACCATTTCAGTCAGCACACAGACGCCCTCACGTCTATGCTCTGTAATAAGCCCAAGTCTCTGTCCTGGACACCCACAGCCATTGAAAGTTTTGAAGGACTGAAGGAAGCCTTCTGTACCGCGCATACCCTCGCTCTTCCCGATCCTCAGAAACCATTCGTCGTGGAAGTAGATGTGTCCACAGTAGGGGTAGGAGCGGTGCTCTCCCAGCATTCTGGAGAGCCTCCTATCCTCCATCCCTGTGCATATTTCTCCCGCAAGCTTTCCCCGGCGGAGCAAAATTATGATATCGGGAGCCGCGAGCTACTCGCCATCAAACTCGCTGCACTCCTCTCCGGGCTCTGGACATCCAGGCAGCCAGCAAACCCTCTCGCTCCTTGAAACTCGCTACTGGTGGCCCGCTATGGCGTGAGAAGTCAGGCGCTTTGTCCAAGGATGCTAAGTCTGTGCCATCACCAAATCTCCCCATCTCCTGCCACAAGGAAAACTGGTACCACTTCCCATACCTCACCGGCCCTGGTCCCACATCGGAGTCGACTTCGTCACCGATCTCCCTGAGTCTGAATCTTACACCTGCATCCTCTTAGTTGTCGACCGATTCTCTAAAGGATGTAAACTTCTCCCCCTCAGAAAATTACCCACTGCCATGGAAACCCACCAAGTCTTTCGCAATTTCGGCATCTCGGAGGACATCGTCTCCGATCGTGGGCCCCAGTTCATCTCCCGGGTCTGGTGGTCCTCCTTCCATCTCCTCGGCGTATCAGTAAGCCTCACCTCCGGACATCACCCACAATCCAATGGCCAGACTGAGCGCAAAATTCAAGAGATCGGGAGATATCTCCGTAGCTATTGCCACAACAACCAGAACCGCTGGAGCCTTTACCTTCCCTGGGCCGAGTACGCACAAAACTCCCTCAGGCAGCAAACCACCGGCCTCACCCCGTTTCAGTGCGTACTCTGCTACCAACCTCCCCTATTCCCATGGACGGGAGAACCCTCAGACGTTCCAGCGGTGGATCACTGGTTCAGAGAGAGCGAGAGGGTCTGGGACTCAGCGCATGTCCATCTCCAGCAAGCGGTTCGGAGACACCAAGCCCAAGCAGATGTTCACCGCCGACCTACTCCACGATACCAGCCGGGAGATAAGGTGTGGTTATCCACGAGCGACATTCGTCTCCGACTGCCTTGCCGCAAGCTGAGTCCCTGCTATATTGGACCATTCCCCATCAGGAGGCAGATCAACGACGTCACATACAGGCTTTAACTCCCTCCTCACTACCGTATCGCACCTACCTTCCATGTGTCACTGCTCAAACCCTGTGTTCACCCTCTGTCTGCTTCTTCCCCAGGGTCTGACGAATCCGGCGTACCTCCTCCTCCCGAAATCGCTGAAGAGGAAACCATCTACAGAGTCAATTCTCTTCTGGACTCCCGGCGTCGAGGCGGCCGCCTAGAGTATCTCGTAGATTGGGAGGGATTCAGCCCCGAAGAGAGATCATGGGTTCGTAGAGATGTTCCTAATCCTTACTCCTCAGGAGCTTCCTGCTCATCCCCCAGATCGTCCCGCTCTCCGGGGCGCGTCCCCCCGTCCTCGACATCGTCAGCGGGCTTCGAGAGCCGCCTTGGGGGGGGGGGGGAATGTCATGGGCTACTCCAGCCTCATCATGCCCAATCACCTAACACACCCCATGTCACAATCACCGGAGGTACTGATCAGCCCGTACCTGTCCCCACCCACCCAGTAACACTAGCTCAATAACAGTCCTGCAGTTGCACTTTTGTCTGGTCTTGATTCACTACGCTACTTATTTACCTGACTCACGAACCCGCCTCCAACTGGGACCCACCTGTCTCCCCTTCGAGTCATCTTCATTCCGATCCTGGAAAAACCTGGCCCACATGAGCTAGATTCCCTGCAGAGTCACTAGACTGTTGGCCGTTAACCCATTTGTTTCTTTCTCCATCTCTCCCTCAGCACCCCTGTTCAATAAGAACTCTGGTTAACCTTATCTCTCCTCCGGGTCCCTTCTGTACGGTCACTGTTTTGTTGTGGTATCTGTTCAATTTTGTGTGCAATGACGACCTGGGTCTCCTTCTGTACTGTGAACAGGTTTTTGTGCGTGGTATCCATTTAAATTTTGTGTGCAAATAAATCCAGAAAAGAAAGGTAAATTATCCAAACCCAATCAACAATTCCAGCATGACAGTCTTATAATTGTACAATGCTGACAATCATCACCCGTAAATGACAGAAGAAAAAATAATCAATATATTATCCCCAATTAAATAGCATATTTTAAACTTATCAAGAGTGACAAGACTTTTTCAATGTCCACCGATATCTATTTCGAAATAACCTTCTGTTCTTTGAGCTTTCTATTTATCACGAAAAAATCTGAAAAAGGTGATGGTTTCCACAAAAAGTCCTACGCAGCACAACTGCATTCCACATTGATAATAAGAAATTTCTTGAGCACCAAATCAGCATACTAAAATGATTCCTGAAGGATCATGAGGCACCCTGAACGCAGAATATCGTCATCACCGGAACGCTTCTTATTTTAAAATATATTTAAACAGAAAACAGTTATTTTAAATTAATATTTCATATTTAATTTTTTTACAGTATTTTTTTATTAAATAAATCCAATCTTAGTGAGCATAAAACACATTTTTCACAAACATTAAAAATATTAACTTTTGGTAGTGTATGTATATAGTTTGTTGTTAGTCATTTACAATTGTTGCTTGTCAGATCTAACACTGCACTGGAGACCAAAATCCAAATGTGAAAGACTATTTGCACCTGTATACACGCATACAGCACACACAGATTTCTATCAGTTTAGAAGCATGTGCAGACAGGCCTGTGTGTGTGTTAGTTACCACAGGGAATTAAAAGTACCACTGCAGACTTCTCATGGTGACAATTTGACAAGATAATTAGTGAATGATCACTGTTTGTGAATCCAGTTCACGACTGCATTTGTTTCTCTGTGGGGTGAGAACAGAAAGACTCCAGCATTCTCCTCTCATAAAGCATGATCCTGGGTCATTTGGCTACTTCTGACAAGACGAGCTGTTTTCCTTAAAAAAACAAAACAACCTCGCTGTGGACTCCTCACAGTCCAGTGTCACTGCATGCTGATGTAATGTGGGCTGGCGCAGGAGCCATTGGCCTGAAACTCTTCTGACGTCAGCGAGCGCTGCCACCCACCCTCACCCTAAACACTCTCTCAACTCCCCAATGAGAACAGCCTGTCCAGAACACACCAAACAGCCAAGATATGGCTCGTCCTCCACCTCCCTCTCTCTGTACCTGCGGCTCTTGTTCTTTTATAGCAAATTGAACCTTTCACTCCGAAAGAAATAATTACTCTCAAGAGAAAAGGGGACTGCCATGGAATGCTGATATGACATGCAATGTCACATTGCCACTCAAGACTGAAGAAGTGAACACAATCCCGGCACAGAGCCCGGCAAGAAACACTGAGTGAAAGAGAGAGAGAGAGAGGTAGGGAGAGTACTTATGTTTGAGATGTGTGTCAGGATTCTGCTATGGGGTGACGTGAATACATAACGACTAGCATATTCCAATGAGAGACCGATGGGTGTCAGAGACAAGGAAACAGAATGTGGGGTGTTTGAGGGACAGGTCGTCCTTTAGAGGTCCATCCATCCGCTGGATCTTGCTGAGCCGAGGAGTGTGCATCATTACAGGTCTTGGGATTTTAGGCACGCTGGCCTGCTGAGGGTCATGCTCCCGCTCCCAGCCGGTTAAGTGGCCCTTTGAGAGAGAGAGAGAAGAGAGTGTTGTGTGTATGAGAAGCGAGACAAAAGGAGAGGAATAGCCCCAGCTCAACACTGTCACACCTGAGACTGTGACTCAACAAATACCCCACAGCTTTTACCCACACAACACAACAACACACACACCACACACAAGCCTCCCTCCACCTCCATCCTAATTCAGCTCGCAAGCCAAGAGCTCCAGCGAATTCCCTCAGGAACACTGTCCCTTAATTGATGATAGAGTGGGATGATGTGGCAGGCGCATAAATCACTGGACACACCTGAGCACAATCATCGGACTTATGTCTGTTAGTGAGATTTTTAAGGGCATCATGAATGGAAAACGCACAAGAACAAATTAATCTCACATGCTGAAGTGTGAATATCTAATTCGTATTGATAAAAATTTTGTGTTAACCACCGACCTTATCCGGGCGGCATTTAAAAAAAAAAAAAAAAAAGGAAAATGGAACCAGAAGTGCAAAAATTCTAATTTGTGAAGTATTATAGTATGCTAAAAGTGTGTCAAAGCATTAGTATGTTCAAAAATGTTCTTATAAATACCCGGAAAACATACTACTTCTGACAGAGCTTTTGAAGTGTGCACTCATTTTACTATCCGATGAGGCCACAGGAGATGGTCACATGACAGTTCCAACAAATCACTCAGAACATATTACACATACTTGAATACTTATAGAACATGATCAATAACTTAGTTCTTTATTAAATACAGAACATACACTGACATTACGTGATTTTGGACCCAGCCGTAGTCTCACATGTGCTTCACATGAGAAGTGGTTTTCTCTCAGTTGGCGTCATGGATCTTATACTGCTTCAGCCACAAAGGAATCGTGGACTTATTTACAGTATAAATAGTTTGTATCTGGAAACACAATATTTTGGTTTTGACCACAGGGAATCAGTCACTGAGTGGGAGATGATGTCTATAAAGAGCATTCTAAATGACTCAGTAATGAGGTTTATGAGTGTTTGAGTGTTTTCAGAGTAAAGCACGAATATCCTTGAAGGTCAAAACACATGTCTTGTACACAGAGTAGTGTACTAATACTAATATTTAGCTTTTATTGTACCTATAAAATCTGCCTTGCTTTTTGATGATAACCAGATAAGACAAGAAGAACGCACATCACAACATAGGAGTGTGAGTACATCTCTGTATTATGCTGATAGTATGGAAATTATGTTGTTGGCTACTGGCACAAGACTGGTGAGTGGGCATGGAGTGTATACCTGAGAAAACAAGAGCAAAGGAGCAGGACTAGTAGACGTGCTTCATAAAAGTGAGTCTATAGTCCCATTGCAAGCTCTATCCAGTCCAAATTTCCCACTCAGTGACTGATTCCCTGTGGTCAAAACCAAAATATCGTGTTTCCAGATACAAACTATTTATACTGTAAATAAGTCCACGATTCCTTTGTGGCTGAAGCAGTATAAGATCCATGACGCCAACTGAGAGAAAACCACATCTCCCAGGATGCATTGGTGAAAGGCCAGATTACTCTCTCCCTCTAGGCTGAGGCTTCATCTTCCTCCTAGGCTAAGGAATGACATTGCCATCATGCTCTCAATTTTCTGCCCTGTGTCTCTGTGTTTTATTGGTCTAATGCAACTACTACCAACCTGGGCCAATCAGAAGATAACTGACCACACCACACTCATTCTTCAATCCCTCCACACACTCCAATCTTACAACCGGTTAGTATACTGTACTTCACTTTACAGTACAACATATAATGCATAAAACTATGGTAGCTTACACACTAACACCATCTCATAACAATGTAAACAATGCTAAAACCTATACCAGGATTGTGTGGGATTCAGAATTGAATTGAGTATGCCTTTTATATTACAACTCAGTAGGGCTGTCAAAATGGCTGAAAAACTAAATTCGAATTTTGTACTTAAATATGATCAAAATTCGAATTATATTCAAATTTAAAATGCATAATTTCAGTTACGGTGAAGAAAAGCTTTTGGCTTCTCTACTAAGGCCACAAGAGGGCGCATCGAGCAAAATATTACTATTCAAAGCATATAAGATAACATGACTATCTGTGAAAAAAGTGCATAATGTTTAAAATGTTTATAAACCAATTATAATTAATTAAGTTGCTTTTAAACAACTATAAACAAAACAGCATCATGTATAGTATTCACTGTTTAATACAAAGGGCCGAAAGCCAATCACACAGATTACATTTTTCATTTAAAAATACGAGTTGCAGTGGGATGGGGGAGAAAACCCCGCTATAAAGTCTCGAGATATGTTTTTTCAAATTTAACTTACATTAATTTTACATGGCTTTATAAACATGCCGCTCTCTTGTGCCGGACGCGAGTGCAACGCTGATAGAGGTCCCTCTAGAAAATGTGATAAATATGAGTTCTGTGTGAACGGCTTGGTTTCAGTTTTTACGTAAACAAAGATCTTCTCCGCATTGATGTTCTCTTTTCCGCAATATTTGTAATTAACAACGTAGCAGCGCCGCATCTAGTGGCTTTAACTTGATAGGCTAACAAAAACATTAAAATGCTATGACACTTACATCGTCATCGCATCTAGTGCGCCACTGATAATGCTGCCTCCTTAACGCACACCTAAAAAAACACGAATGTGGATTTTTATTTTAAATTCAACAAATATTCGAAATTCTATTTTTTTTGACAGCCCTAACACACTCAGTTTCTAATTGGAATTAAACAGCAAATAGAATTGTAAATGTAATGTAAGGAAGCAGAATTAAATGAATGAAAGGAATTATTATTGTCATTTTCACTAGTGTTCAAGACAGATTGATGGCTGGATGGACGGATAGATTGGCAGACACTTCATGCCATTCTTATTCAAATTCAAATTCCTCGTGGTGCCAATTTCACCTCATGAATTGAAAGTGAGCAAATTGCACAATTCTTTTTTAAAGAAACCCTGATTTGTCTTGAATTCAGCACAGCAGAGTTCCTGAAAGATACAGGCCTCAGGAGCATGTGCGTAAACCCTCTGTTAATGTATGAAGAGGGCAATTGATGTGGTGCTTACAAATGTTAGCGGGGCTGGTGGCATTGATAGAGGTGTGAGGAACACACCACCTGGACTCCAGACAGGAGATAAACAGTGCCATCACTCACCGAGCCGCTAGGCCTTTATTTATTCAGGAGCATGTCGGAGAAGGGTGGCCCTCTGATCCGTAATTAATTAATTAGTTAATTAATTAAGAGCGCTGTTCATGGCATGCCGGCTTTTTGTGTTCATATGGCTGATGATCAGGTCTTAATAATACCTTGTTTATATCCAGGCATAAATGTCAGAAAAATGTGATGGATGACAAGAGCATTTTATTCGGTGTGAGAGTGAGATTTATCCTCCAGCTGCAGTCTGGGTAAGAGGTTTTTTGTGAAGAGTGGATCATAAATTACACTAGAGGCTACGGCTGTCTGTGAAGCAGCTAGAGATGGCAGAGAGGAAGAACGAGAGACAGTTCGCATTTAAAGGTGCAGTGGATCTTTTGCACAAAGGAACATTTTTCAACTTCGAAAAACCCACAGGCACGTCCTCAAAATGCTAACGTAACACAAACTTTTGTGGCTGTACCATCACACGGAAGAGCGTAAATTATGAATATGCACATACGTACACAACACACACCATCCTCGTAGGCTTTCTGTTGTCTTGCAGGATCGCGCGGGCCCGGTCGTAATAAGCAGAAGTCCCAGGGTTCGACAGAAGATGAGCAGAGCCAGTAATCAGAGGCAGCTTCCAGCAATTGTGATACATGTGATATTCATAGCAATTGTGAAAAGTGATACATTACAACGCAATCCAGCACCCGGTGCCCACCGCTTAGCCGAACTTTGAAAATTCTTGCTATAAAAGAGATGACTCCTGGTGAAGGCTAAGTCCTGTAGTTTTATTATACCTCAGGGCTTCAGTGGCCTGACTTTGGAGAGATAAGGTTGTACCCTTTTCATTTCCTATCCGCCGGCCGATATTTTAAGCCGGCTTGTTAAGGGGCGTCAGAGGAGAGCGGGGAAAGGCAAGTTTGATGCATGGCTTTACAACAGGAGCCAGGCCCATAATGCTCAAAGGCCGATCATTACTGACCTTAATAGCCCAGTCTGCATCTGGGCTTGATTGATCATGCCTAGCAGGTTGTGAAATGCACCATCTGGAAGGAAGTAAGGAAGGAAGGTGAGTAGGGACTAAAGAGGAAAAGAGAGGTAGGCAGCAAAAGCTGAGCGCTGAGCATTAGCCCAAGTGAGCGGGGGGATAGATGGAGAGAGAGGTGGGATTGATGGCTGGAGTGGGATGCCGTGGAAACTTAACTGCACTAAGAGGCCTTGCTAGTGCCATAAACACCATCACTGACATAAACAACAACACTTAGCTGAGCTATGTGTATACAATATTCATTTCAGGGGGCGGCTTGCTAACTCTTGTTTACTCGCCGAGGACTGGTTTATGTGAGCAAAGTGCAGCCAGCTGGGGTTAAGCTACACTTTCTGCCTCATCCTGAGGTGCAAAGTGTGTGGTGTGTTGACGGATAATCACCTACAGGGGCTGGACTGAGAGAGAGAGAGAGAGAATGGAGGCTTGTTTGGAAATGCGAAGCAATGAAGAGAAACGAGACTGGCCAGTTAGTGCAACACTCATTATCAATGAATTGTACATAACTCTACATCATTTTTAATCCAAGTATGTTCTGCTTGATTTAATATGACTTAGCTCATATTTAAAAGTAAAACTGGTAAAAACCCCCCTGTTCACACTGTGGTTTATATCGACACCTGAGTTCATTTCACCAGGCCTGTGTACTGCCACACCTGTCGCAATCAAGAAATCTCTTATAACCTGCCGACAAAGTGAAAGACCAAAAGATCCCAAAAGGCAGACATCATGCCGAGATCCAAAGATATTCAGAAACAAATGAGAAAGTAATTGGGATCTATCAGTCTGGAAAAGGTTATAAAGCCATTTCTAAAGCTTTGGGACTCCAGAGAACCACAGTGAGAGCCATTATTCACAAATGGCAAAAACATGGAACAGTGGAGAACCTTCCCAGGAGTGGCCGGGCGACCAAAATTACCCCAAAAGCACAGCGATGACTCTTCCAAGAGGTCACAAAAGACCCCACAAACACATCCAAAGAACTGCAGGCCTCACTTGCCTCAGTTAAGGTCGGTGTTCATGACTCCACCATAAGAAAGAGACTGGGCAAAATGGTCTGCATGGCAGAGTTCCAAAAAAAAACCCACTGCAGAGCAAAAAGAACATAAAGGCTCGTCACAGTTTTGCCAGAAAACATCTTGATGCTCCCCAATACTTTTGGGAAAATATTCTGTGGACTGATGAGATAAAAGTTTTACTTTTTGGAAGGTGTGTGTCCCATTTCGTCTGGCGTAAAAGTAACACTGCATGTCAGAAAAAGAACATCATACCAACAGTAAAATATGGTGGAGGTAGTGTGATGGTCTGGGGCTGTTTTGCTGCTTCAGGACCTGGAAGACTTGTTTGATAAATGGAACCATGAATTCTGCTTTTTACCAAAAAATCCTGAAGGAGAATTTCTGGCCATCTGTTCGGGACCTCAAGCTGAAGCGAACTTGGGTTCTGCAGCAGGACAATGATCCAAAACACACCAGCAAGTCCACCTCTGAATGGCTGAAGAAAAACAAAATGAAGACTTTGGAGTGGACTAGTCAAAGTCCTGACCTGAATCCTATTGATATGCTGTGGCAATGACCTAAAAACAGTGTGGCTGAATTAAAACAATTCTGCAAAGAAGAGTGGCCCAAAATTCCTCCACAGCGATGTGAAAGACTCATTGCCATTTATCGCAAATGCTTGATTGTAGTTGTTGCTGCTAAGGGTGGCCCAAACAGTTTTTAGGTTTAGGGGGCAAACACTTTTTTTCACACAGGGCCATGTAGTTTTGGAGTTTGTTTTCCCTTAATAATAAAAACCTTCATTTAAAACTGCATGTTGTGTTTACTTGTGTTTTCTTTGACTAATATTTAAATTTGTTTTGATGATCTGAAACATTAAAGTGACAAACATGAAAAAAAATAAGAAATCACGAAGGGGCCAACACTTTTTCACACCACAGTATATATACTGCACGCATACCATTCAAAATTGGTGTGTTTTTTTTCATTGTTTTTGGAAAAATTTTGTATTTGCTCACCAAGGCTGCAATTACTGGGGCCATTGTTACACCGTGTCTACACCGGACGCGAGCGGCACGATAAAATACAATAGAACCTATTATGCTGTGTACAGTGGATGCGGCGTGGTGCGACAAATTCCAGTAAACTGCTTCTGCGTTCTATTTATGACGTACTGACACAATGTTAAAATGATTTGCAACAGTCACTTTGTCACGTCCGGTGTAGACAGACTTTAGCTGTTGCGGCGTGGTGCGACACGACAACCGTGTAGACACGGTGTAATACATTAAATTATTATTACAATTTAAAAGTGTTTTCTATTTGAATTTTTTTTTTAATGTAATTTATTCCTGTCATGGCAAATCAGAATTTTCAGAAGCCATTCCTCTAGTCTTCAGTGTCACATGATCCACCAAAAAAATCATTCTAATATGCTGATTTTGCTGCTCAAAAAACATCTCTTATTATCATAGTATTTCTTTTAAATAAAACCTTTTGTAACAGTCTAAATGTTTTTATTGCCCTTTTGATCCATTTAATAGCACCTTACTAATAGTAATCATTTATTTAATGAATACATTTAACTTAATAAAAGTACTAATGTTTTCCTGTAGCTCAAACAGTAGAGCATGGCGTTAGCAACACCGAGGTTTCAATTCCCAGGAAAGCAGAAATGTATAAAAGTAAGTGTACCTTGAATGCAATGTAAGCTCCTTTGGATAAAGCATCTGCCAAAATGCATAAAAATTTAATTTCTTTCAATAAAACTAAATCTTTCTGACCCCAGACTTGTGTTAATCAATATGTATTGTTATATTTGTACACATAAAAAAACTCAATTATTTACAGCTTAAGTGAAAAACATGGCTAAATAATTTCAGTGACACATTTATTCTAACTCACAATAAAGTTTGATCAAAGCATCCTCTGATGAGAGATCAGAACCATTTTAAGCCATTTTCAATGTTGAATACTAGAAAAAAAGGCTGAATCATGTGTAATTCTGTATGGTGAGCAGAAAGAAAACACTGATATAAACAACCACAAACTCACAGTCTCAGAAAACCAGACAGTAAAGGCACATCTGGTGTGTGTGTGTGTGTGGGGTGACAGAGAAGCAGGTGGAATGGAAGCATTGTAGCTGACTCAACAGCTTTCTCATTTTATTACCAAATCAGTCATGACAAACCCCCCACTCTGTACATGGAGGGGAGGGGACAATGGCAGAGTGTTTCTATAGTGCACAGATTTATCTGCTAATGCAATATGACCTTCTCAATGTACAGTAATGATCCCCACTATAGACTAGTCAGACAGAAATGTAGTGTCACCTCTGAAAATCTGTCATATGTGGGTATTAAAGTATTTGCAAAGATCCTAAACCAATATTTAACATATGATATCCATTATAATCAATATGGTAATTTAATCATTTTGTCTTAGAATCCATCTGCAGAGAAATTATTTTTATGTTATATTAAATCAACAAGAACTCTTGATTTTGGATTTTGTTTTAGATCCATTCAGAATGATATTTTCTGTATCCCAGGATGAGATGGCTATTGACAGGAGGCTGAAGAGCTTGTGCAATAGGCGGGTGTGAATGGACACCCACCCTATGATGTACACTCCTCATGTAGAGAGAGAGAGAGAGACTGATTGATGGTAGGGAGTTGTGCGAGATTGTGCAGGACTCTGAGTGAGTGTAATGGAGTTCATTCATGAGTTACGAGTGCACTCCTCACCGTTGTAAAAGAGGGATAAATCTCCTCACAACTGCCAGTGAAAAAGATACAAGTCAGTGCCATGATGGGACACAAAACAGACGCTGGAAAATATCTCACACACACACACACACATATTATGTCAGTGGTTCTCAACTGGTTTTGTCTCAGGACCCAGAAACTGTATGTTTGTTTATTGTACTAATTATCTAACTGTTTATTGTATAAAAGTGAACAAAATTCTGTAAAACAGAAAACTGCATAAGCTTTTAATATTTACATTAGAGGTCGACCGATGTATCGGTTATGCCGATGAATCGGCACCGATAGTTGATTGCTGGAATTATCGGTTATCGGCAAAAATCCATGCTGATAGTTTTCTGGGTTGCGTCCATTGCTGGAACGGCTTAGAAGGGTCTGCTGTCATTATACAGTACGAGAGCGGCTTCTAGTGGTTGAAATCACTGACAGCACATGCTATTTGTTTAGACACGTGATACTGCACGCTGAACAGAGCAGGAAACTTCAGATGCGGATTTAAATGCAGCCGACAGAAAATCCTGCTGCGCCACAGAGCGCCATTCACATAGTTTTCCATTAAATTAAATTACATTATATTTGTCCCGAATCGTTGTTAATGCTTCATTTATAGAGCTATAATATAGATCGCGCTTTCTCTTTCCGTTTGCTCCGTTTTCTAAACACCGAACTTCAAACTCATCTATGCCTCATTGTTCATTCGTTTGGTGATTAAATAAACTGTTTTAGACCGCTGCTCGAGTTGAACACGATGCGTTCGGAGTGTGTGTGATACCAGTGAGTTTTCCTAGACTCAGCGCTGCGCTTTTATTTTGATTAGATAATCATCAAGTGTTCAAGAATAGAAGCAGTTAAAGTGTGAGTATACATACAATATCCATATTAGTATCAACCCCTCTACATTGCGAGTAAATCATACTCTGGGCGCCTAAATGAGGTCGAATATTACCAATTGCTAATAATTCTCAGATTTTACCAGTGCGTAGTTTGGTGCTAATATAAGTTTAGTATAATTTTACACCTCTGACTGATCGCATCAGAGTTTCACTGTCCTCCACGCGATCTGTGCTGTTTTCATTCATCTGAATGCTTTGCAACGCACCTGTATTAACGGACCGTAACCTCTAGTGTGAAGGCGCACGACTCGCCAACGCTTTTTCACACACACGCAGCGAGAGAGGGAGAGAGAATTGACGCGCTACCTATGCACGCTACATGTAAACGATATTCTTTGTTTTATTTTCCTGTCAAAATAACGGAGTTCTTTTGGAATTCTTCAGCTTTTAAGAACTACAGCTTTCTCCGGTAGTGGCCAGAACTAATGCGCAAATGGCAATCTCATTGGATGGCACTCACTTATTATCATCCCTGTTTTGATTTCAGCAAATCAGTCTGAGCTAATGCACACAACCTGATTAATATTCATGAATCCAGTAGCTCATTAATCCTTGGTGCGCTTTATATTGTTTTTATTAGTAGAATTCGTATCATTATCTAATCAGTTTTTTTGTTAGTTTTTCCCCAATTTTTATTTTTATTTTTACAGAAACACTGAATGACCAAAAAAGCACCACTACCAGTCCGAAGTTCAGTTAAAATGATTAATATGCATTCATACATGGTTATCAAGTTTAATTCTAATTACTAAAGTTCTATAATTAAATAATATTGATTATCATATTACAATGCTTTACTGACTGATGTTAAGAGTGTACTTTCAGATATTTATAAAACGGTGCCATTTTACAAACAAACATAGTGAGTGAAGTGACATGTGGCCAAGTATGGTGACCCATACTCGGAATTAGTGCTCTGCATTTACCCATCCAAAGTGCACACACACACAGCAGTGAACACACACAGCAGTGAACACACACACCCGGAGCAGTTGGGCATCCATTTTGCGGCGGCGCCCGGAGCAGTTGGGGGTTCGGTGCCTTGCGCAAGGGCGCCTCAGTCGTGGTATTGAAGGTGGGAGCGGGTTTGCTGTACATTCACTCCCCCCACCTACCATCCCTGCCGGTACAAGACTCGAACCAGCAACCTTTGGGTTACAAGTCCAACTCTCTAACCATTATGCCACGACTTCCCAAGGCAGAGGACTGGCCATACTTTGTGTGAGACTGAGACTCTCAGTCTGATATATATATATCAGTCTGGCGAGTAAACGAAAAAATTTACTAGCCAATGGCGATTAAATTGCCAAGGTGTCCATAGAGGGTTGATAATTTTAAATCTATGAGCCTTTGTGTATAATGTAAAGATGTGCATCTTTAAGCATGACTGTTGAAAAGAAATGGTAACACTTTAAAATAAGAGTCCATTTGTATCATTAAGATTAATGAAAGCTGTGTAAGTGTTGTTCCTTGTTAGAGTGTGTTAATTTAAAAAATTTTATTATTACTACTACTACTAGTATGGTTCAGTACTGTTTTTTTTAATAAAGCATTATTTTAGTTTTTGTTCAGTATCCATTTTAAAAACAATCAGTTAATTAATTGGTATCGGCCAGTGTGGTCCAACCTAGCTATCGTATCGGCAAAATCCACTATCGGTCGACCTCTAACATATATAACACGCCAGTTCAATGGGAAACTTTGGTTTCTAAGTTTGAATTTTGTTTGTTTTAATGCTTTTTGCAGCCAAGATCACTGCACAAATAACCCGTGTTTCCTCACTGCGGTGAATCCATATGAGTGTATTCTGGTCATTTTAATACCCGCACTGTGTTTCAAGAATGAATAATGTAACAACCTTGGTGGGATCTGAATTATTTGGCTAGTTTCTACCAGAGTTCTGTTCTCCTCCTTTTAAAAAAGCCTATTTAATTTGCTATCCAAACTACGCACTGTTATATGGCTAGTTTCATTTTATTATTCGCATTTAGCATTGTTTTATCCTTGCTGTCCATAACCCTATAAGAACAGACCTGCAACTTAGTTGAGAACTGCTGCTCTATATGATGTGCATTAATTTTCGCCTTTCTTTATTGGCTGGGCTATAGAGGAGGCTAATGGGCCTTCAAAGAATTACTGAGAGTCTCAGTCTCACACAAAGCAAGGCCAGTCCTTTGCCTCACTGGAGCCCTGATAATGAGAACATAGGCCTCTATGATCGTTCACAGTGAGAAGACGACAGCAAAGTTCATCAAATCCTCCATTTAAATTTCACACACACACCACACAACGCACACACACAGTTATGATGATGTACAGTACTTTTCATCATTTTGGATCATTGTGATACAAAAAATTACAAAAAATGAAGATAGCGCTACTGATATAATATTCTTGTTTTTTTAGCTTGGCATACTTTTCTGTGTTATATTATGTGCAATATAGCATCATCCCATCTACATTGGTTATACACTATTAATCAGAGTGCATTATGGGTATAAAAGAATACGCTATAAATGGGAGTAAATTCAGACAGAACTCGACAACACTAAAAAAATGGCAAAAAGCGAATATAGGGTGACTTTGGGCACAGCTTCTACCATAATAAATAATGACATCAGACTCCATGTGACACAGAGATAAAGTAATATCAGACTCCCTCTATAGATATCTTGAGCTGAACCAAACAGTCAAAATCTGCCAGGTTTTGTGTGTGCACTTCATAATAAAAACAAATCATTACTAATTAATTAACTGATAAAATTGTGCACAAACACGCACACACACAAACATTTTAATGCTTCTGGATTTATTGGCTTGTAGAGAAAAAAAGAGAAAGAATAAGCAACTTTTTGGTGCTGGATTGGGTCACAGGGTCATGTTTAGTTCTTGCGTCAATGTGCTGGAGCTAACAGGAATAACTGCCACCTTCCCTGTGTGGGAGGAAATCAGCACTAATACACACTCATTATGGTACAGTGCCAGTCAAACTCTGAGAATATCTGGAAGGTCTTAAAATAACTGTTGCTCATAATTTTTCAGTGGTCCAAGATTGGGTTACTCGACAAATCTATTCAGTGTCACAAGAAAGCTAATAACGAAAGTGTGTGTGTGCTTGTCCTTGACAGATGAGAGAGGTGGTAGGACTAAGCGTGTGTGGCAGAGGAAGAGAAGGGGAGATGTCAGGATTCAAAGGTGCTACAGAAAGCACAGTGCTGCTGGATTACCCAACATACACGTCATTTAAAAACTCCCCCATCACTACCGATTATTAACTATTCCCACTGACACCCTGATGCCCACTAGGAGACCTTGTGTTGGCCTACATGGGAGCAGGTAATGGAGGCATTGATGGATATTTCCCCTCAGTCTCTGCGGTGCGACGCCCACTTGCTTTCCAGCTTGCCTGACCTGCCGCCCGCCCGGCCATGCTCGGCAGAGCTCCGGTGTCAAGGTAACAATGATTCATGGTGTGACCTTACCAGTAATGCCAGCCTTAATCTACGCAAGTGGAATAAATGAAGTGGTTCCGCAGCCGACGTGTCAAAGAGTTTTTATAAAGACAAATCCACAGGCGGGTTTAACCTGTGTACATATATTCATAACCGTCCAGTGGACACAAAAAAGGGCCTCTCTCTCTCTCTCACACACTCACACACACCACCACACACACACACACACATCACACATAGCCTCTGCTCTCTAACACCTCCATAGTCCACACTGCCACAGACACGGACATGCAGCATTATATGCCAAAAAGAAAGAATATGAAACAGAATGAATGACTGTTTCATTAAATCCATTTTCTTATCCTCAATTTACGCCACTAACAAACTAATGGAACGATTATAATGGCTAAATGATAATCACCCAAACAGGTAAAATCTTAGAATAGGTTCACAACACTGTCCTTGCTAATTGGTATTTTTTTTGTAAACTCAACTGGACTGCAGGTGTTACTACTAATTCTAATAAAGTGGACTGACACCATTACTTAGTTACAAACAGTTACTGAAAACATTAGTATTTTTATATAACTGTAATATCATTGGATACAATTAATCTAATACCTGGGGGAATGACTGATAATATAGGAAATAACATATAGTACGAAAGACTTGCGGTTTCAAAAACTCTTATGCTCAATGCTATCACTTTTAACGCGATTCTATGCATCAAAGAAAATGCACCTAACAGGTATCCACTTCACGCCGAAAGTTCTGTCATATCAAACGACTAGCCACTGAAGAATATTTCAAACTACTAATTCGCTTTGTGTGTTTTCTTGTCAAGAGAGATATAATACACTGGCAGCATCCGCGGTGCAGGTGGAAGTGGATGTAGTACATAAGGAAGTTAGTGAAGAGGGAGCGGCGGAAAAACAGAGGAGAACCGATCCGATAACTATAATAAGATGTAAGTAGGCAACAAAGAGGGTAGGGATAAGTGGGGTAATAAGATAGAAATAGTGTGAGAAAAGAAAGGTTAGTGAGGGAGGGAGAGAAAGGATATGGAGGGGGCAACAAAGAAATAAGGGAAGGCAGGTCAGCCAGGACCATAGCAGCAAACTACACTGGAGGGCGGGCGAAAGAGGACTGGAGGGGCACAGCCGGAGAATGTTACAGGTAAGAAGCAAGAAAAAACCTCTGCTGGAAAGGGAGAAGAAGGCAAAGGGACGGGGACCCACGGCGGGGGGCCATCACCAGCAACAGACTAACCAAAGCGTCAATTCTGGCATGGAGGTCGACCCCGACGGCAACCGGGAGACCGGAGCTCTGCGCAGAACACACTTGGGGTGGCGAACGGAAAGCGCGTCAAGTGGCTGTGGCAGGTTGAGGTTCAAATAGCGGCGGGGGGTTCCGTCAAGGGGAACATGGGGGATGAAAGGATGAGTAGGAGTAGTGTTGGGGGGGAAAGGGGTGGGAGCTAGCCCGGGCAAAAAGACGGGCATACAGCCGCGGCGGAACGCTGGGGGTGGATGGAGTGATTGGGCACTAAAACAAAGGACAACCAGAGGCGTTGCTGGTGAAGGGAGCCTATGTAAGATGAAGTGGTAACATTTTTAAGGTGGAAAAAAAAATGAATCCATCAAACGAGGGCGGAGGGGCCAACAGGCGCCGTATTCTGGAGACAAAGAATCCCTGGACGGTATAGCATCCAGGGCGCTGTAAGCCTGTGCATACCAGAGCCCCGCGCTGAACGGAAAAACAGGGTCCCTGCAGAGGCAGTGTGAGGTCCTGGGTTCGGTCCGCAGGAACCACAATACAATCATGCGTGGATTTGAAGCGGATTGTGAGTCCGTCTCCTCGCGGGGCAATGACCGGGCCGAAGCTGGGGACCGCTATCATCACGAATCATGGCCCCCCTGGCCACGGGTCTAAAATGAAGGGGCGTAAGGCAAAAATGTCACCAAAGGGACAAAATGCCCCGGCTCCGTTTAAACGAAGCGAGGTACAGCACGTGCCGCGAAGAAAGGAAAGGAAATGAAAGTGTGGAGGGGGCGGACAGTGAGAGCGCAGATCACCTCATAGCGTGGGCAGACGGTGAGTTGGAAACGCATTGTGCAGTTAACCAATCACACACGTGCGTGTTGAGTTTAGGACTGCAGGGCCAATCAAGCCGGTATAGTAGGGCATCACGGAAACAACCGGAGTTTGTTCAGGGCCCACGCGCACTTTCGGCACGTGCGCAAAGTCCTCCTCATGCATAACAACAAAGGATCAGATTTTGGACCATTTAAATAGATTCACTATTGACGGTTTTACCAGCTTCATTGATAGGGCGGTAAACGCGGGCCACGGGAGGTCATATAAATGTTCGATGATTGTACCTTTCTGGGCTTGCTTCGTATTATGTGATTCGGCGTTTGCCATAGCGTGCCGGAAATTAACAGGGGGGCGACTCTAGCAATGATCGAATAAATTAGTAACTTACAGATGGTTTAAGGTAAACTCGTGAGTGCACAGTCCAGCGTAATTGCAGGGCCAGTATTAGATCATATTTCTGCAGCCGGCCTGGCTACGGGCGCTAAGGAGTGTGGTTGATTTTCGGGTAGTTAAGGAGACCTTATACCGTCGACGCTCTCGTGATGCAGCTTTAGCACTGTAAGCAGGGGCGGTAGTGCGAGTAAAGCCGAAGCAAGGCAGAGGACCCTGAGGGGCGTAAAATCGTGGCTAGGGGGTCTGGGTGGATCGCTGGTTTGTAGCCACGAGAGTCATGGGGGGGAGTGGGCAGGGAGAAAGCGGAACCCCAAAACAGTAACTTTAAGAAAAGAACCAAACCAACACAAACGAAGTAAAGCAGCCCCTCCAGACGACGCCGCACACTAAACACAAAATAAGTCCAGCCTGGTCCTCGCCGTCCACACGTCCACTCCTCCTTTGATCCGCCGGACTCCTCCGGGACTCGGAACCGTGATGGTGCAGGGGCCGGCATTAGGCAGGCCCACCCGCCTCGCTCCTGCCCACCTCTCACCCCGCCCCCTCTCACATACCCATCGCTCCCTCGCAGGCCGGTACTCGCGAGCTGCGCTCTTAACCTCCCCCCCCCCCCCCCCCCCCCCCCCGCCGGGAGCCGATCACCGCCGCGGCATACCTGGGGTACGGACAGACAGACAGGGAAGAAAAGAGACGAAGTGAGGGATAGACAGAGACGAGAGAGGGAAAAAAAAAAAATCTTGTTCCGGTTCTCAGACACACTGCCGCTCGGCCCTCCATCAGCTGGGTAAACTCTTCCGCGATGCCCGGTGGACGGCGACGGCTCCTCCGCGTTCGGGTAGCTGGCAGGAGTCCCCCGTTCCCTGCTCCTCCCCATCATGGCGGATGGCAGCAGGCTCCGGCCTCAGGCAAATGGCGGCGACTCCTCCGCTCCCTTACGGACAGCAGCCGTCCCTCCACATCCCAGGCGGCCGCCAGCGAGTTCGTCTGCCCCCCCCTGGCAACTCACTCCAGCCCACCGCCTCGAGCCTCCATGGCGGCAGACTGCTCCGCCATGCTCGATGGCACCGCGGATTCACCACAGCGGCGAGGGATCTCTGGCAGCGTGTCCCTCCTTCCTCCCGGGTTTCGTCACCAATGTAACAAAGTTCTTAGATCGGGAAGAAGGAGGCGTGAACCGGAACGTTCAAAACTTGAATAAAGTAACACAAACACAAAATGAAAGTAAGCAGCACCCCTTGCGCGACTGCCACACACAAATCCAAATAAGGGAATTCCAGCCTTTCCTCTCTCATCCAACACTGTCGTCACTCCTCCTTTTATCCTTCCAGAGCTGCTCCGTGGGACTCAAGACCGGTGAGTAGCGCAGGTGTCGCGAATTTAGCATTTACTCCACCGGCCTCGCTTCGTTCCCACGCTCTCGGCCCCGCCCCTCTCGTCACAAAGACACCTTCTAGCGACACCTTCATTACAAAAAAATTGTCTTTGTGCGTACCCTCAGCAGAAATCCTGCAGGTACCCCTGATAGCATCTACCCCGCTTTAAACACTGGTCCAGCACCAGTCAGATGCTCTCCTGTTCTCCTGACAAGACGGAGCTGGATCAATCCTTTGGGGGGGGGGTCTGTCACGTGGCGGTGTATTAAAACTGACAACCATTTGACAGCCTTCAAGTCCTGCACACCGGACCCTCCCCCACCCCCCTCTCCCACAGCCACACTGACGTCTGGCTGATTTATACTCCCACTAAGGATGGTGATGATGATGATAATAATTAATCAAGGGCTCTTCCTGCACCTCAAGGAGCTTTTCGGAGTGACCTGAAAAAAAGATACATGGCCCGATTTTCCCTCTGTCTCCCTGCCAGTCCTGAGCTGTGGCGAGGAGAAAGCTTCATGCATTATCCTAACATCACCGGAGCTATTTATATCGCCCAGTTTATCACTGACACTTACGATTCTCCGCCTGCTGTACAGCAGGGGCCCCGCGCAAAAGCGCAATTTCCTTAAAGCTGCCCCATATATCGTCAAGCAACAACACAGCCTATGCAAATTGGAAGCAGTCAAAGGACAGCGAGGTGACAACGGGAAAACAACATCATAATTTCTCATGCAGGAAGGGAGGGGAAACCAGAGCAAAAGTGCCCGCCCGGTCCGGAGGGAGAAGTCCTCTAAGCTAGGGTTGGGAGATGTCTACCAAATTGGCATCGGACGATGTCTATAGTGAAGCTCAGCAGAAATTCTGCATCACGATGGACAATGACATTTTGGAGGATGGGGGTTCGGTTTCTGAGATTTTCAGAGAGTTACAGTGGGTCAGAGCATACATGAATATTCATGAGTTTCCTAGATGTGTGTGGAACTGAGAATTTTAGTTAACTCCTTGTTTCTCAGCAGGTTTAATGGAATATTTCAAAACGGGTAAATGTATTTGCAGCGTGTTGCAAACTTGTGCCTAAACTACATTTGTTTATCATTTTGTAACAGTTTATAATGTTTTTATTAGTTTGCAGTGCACATTTTTGTTCACACAAACGTAGCATTTTTTGGGCTACATTTCAATGACTGAACAATCAAAGAATGCAATCATTCAGTCAGGGATGACTGAATGATTGCATTCTTTGATTGTTCATTCATTGAAACTTACCTTTTTGAACTGGCATATGGTCAGTAATGAAATGTATTGTGTGTTTTTGCTTTTATGATTTTCTTAATTATATATTGATATATATATATTTTTTTTTAC
>JADLZN010011272.1:0-17500 GCA_018155175.1 Sinocyclocheilus anophthalmus
TATTAATTTATTAATTTTTTATTAAATTTGTACCAACGGGACCTTTTGTCCCACAGGTCGGGTAAAATGCCCCCAAGGGCAGGGTAAAATTTGAGCTGGTTTAAGCTGGGGGGGGGCTGGTCCTTTGCTGGTTTATGCTGGTCTTGTGCTGGCAAAGGACCAGCACAAACCAGCAAATGACCAGCATAAACCAACAAAAGGACAAGCATAAACCAGCTCAACCATCATCCAGCTCAAACATACCAACCAGCATATGCAATTGTTGGCACAGGGTAGTCCACCCCCCCCCCCCCTCTGCGGTAACGCCCCAGGGGGCATGGCTTAATTACTCAGTTCTGAACATCAAACATCTGAACATCCTTTGTTTTTCCATCAAACGTATTCTTACTATTTGGTTGAATACAAATATTTGAACTTTAGCCTATATTTAAAATGTACCTCAAGTTAGCATCAGGTAGCTAGTTAGCTAACCAGTTTGCATCAGCTAACAATATTTTTCAAATAGGTTATTATAATTTTGTAATTCATAATTACGGATTATATTCTTTTTAATTTTAAGATAAAACTGCTAGTACTCTGATGTTGGCTGTAAATTATAAATCAACTTGCTTCGTCAGACTCTGGGCATTTTACCCTGCCCTTGGGGGCATTTTACCCCACCTGTGGGACAAAACGTCCCCTTGGTACAAATTTAATAAAAAAATAAAATAAATATAATAACATGAAAACTGGACATTTTTCATACTAATTTATGGCATTGTCACTAAAACTATGATAACTATTCTGGACACATTTAACCTTTGTTTCGCAGAAAAAAAATTACCCAGTCTTAAGAGGGGAGAGTGGGGGGGGGCATTTCCGTCACACTCTACCCGTAACTGATTCAAAATACAATCCATTGCACAAGAGGTCAGTCAGGAGCAGTGTTGGGGAAAGTTACTTTTAAAAGTAATGCATAACAATATTGCGTTACTCCATAAAAAAGTAACTAATTACGTTACTTAGTCACTTTTAATGGAAAGTAATGTGTTACGTTACTTTTGCGTTACTTTTTGTTTGTACTTTTTGCTTGCTTGTTTGTTTTTAAAATAAACAAGTTATATTTTTGGCAAATATAAAAAAAACTTTAACACCAAAAGTGAAATGAATAATCCTCAGGCTAAAGGGAAAGTAAATTTAAGTCCGTACAGTAGAATGCATAAGAAGAAATTTCAACACACTTCAGCAATAAAAAAAGACACACAAATGTTTGTCTAGAGTAATTTTTGCTTATTAGTATGTTTGAACTGGATCATCGAAGCTCAGAAGCAAAGACATTGGTTAATAGAATGGGATTAAGTACATAAAGGATATTTGTGTTGTTTAACATTTTATTATTGCAGGTTTGCGTCATATTCTGAGTTGCATTATTTTTATTAATTTTGTAGGAATACTAATCTTAATTTTTTTTTGTGAGTGAGATGATTAATGCATATTCATATTTATTTTTGAACTACAGTAACATCTTCTGATTTCTCTCAACATGGGGACAGGAGAGTTGTCAGTCAATAAATGGGAAAACAAAAAGTAACTTCTTTGAAAAAGTAACTGAAGCTAGTTTTTACTTGAAAAAAAGTAATCTGATTATATAACTCAGGTCACTTGTAATGCGTTACCCCCAACTGGTCAGGGTCAGGGACAGTAACTGTGTGAAAAAACAGTAGCTGACATGTCACTGTATAGTTGTTCTAGCAGATAGCGCCATCTACTGTTTGTGGTTGAAAATGAGTTTAAGTTGAAAAAGATGGCTTCATCTGGAAAGCATCTGCTGTGTACAAACATCCGACAGACGTCTCTAAGATGTCAGTTTCACATTCACTCTAAACATCTTAAAGACATCTTCTAAACATCTATTTGACATCTGATAGGAAACAGATGCAGATCACGTCAAATAGACTCCGTGATGTATGTGTGCTATATATATTTGCGCGTTACAAACAGTGTTAGAATTAACCGACAAGTACATTCAAATAATATAGAAATATTAGTTTGCAATAGCAAGCAGCATAACGAGTTGTTTAGTACAGCTAAAAATAACTGGAAGTAAAAATGATCATCAATAAAAACATTTCCCCACATACTAATACCGAAGTAACAAGTTAGTTAGGTGTATGCATTTCACTTTTTATGTATTTTTTTTATTTATTCGTATTTATTTATTTATCGTCTTACATTTATTTTTCTTTTCTGGAGCTACTTTTGCACCAAATTATTTAAAAGTGACCATTTTAAACTAGACGCCACTCGCTTACTGCACATTATGCTAGGTCTACTGTTTGAAATGTTTATCGTCCACAAGAGGACGCTATCGTTTAACAAGTATTACAATAAATAACCATAAATACTTTCCTTGCAACTTTGATGAAAAGTCTCTTCTGTGGTGCAATATTCCTCCTTCCTGATATGAGCTGTGGAGGTCAGTGCCAATAAACTACAGCTGAGATGTGTATTGTATGCTGTGTTGCAAATAGTATAAGGGGAAAATCATTTATACTGTATACATTTATGTCATCTCAATAAATTAGAATGTCGTGGAAAAGTTTTTTTTTTTTTTCAGTAATTCAACTCAAATTGTGAACTCGTGTATTAAATAAATTCAATGCACCCAGACTGAATTAGTTTAAGTCTTTGGTTCTTTTAATTTGTGATGAGTTTGGCTCACATTTAACAAAAACCCTTCAATTCACTATCTCAACAAATTAGAAGATGGTGACATGCCAATCAGCTAATCAAACTCAAAACACCTGCAAAGGTTTCCTGAGCCTTCAAAATGGTCTCTCAGTTTGGTTCACTAGGCTACACACATCATGGGGAAGACTGCTGATCTGACAGTTGTCCAGACGATAATCATTGACACCCTTCACAAGGAGGGTAAGCCATAAACTTTCATTGCCAAAGAAGCTGGCTGTTCAGTGTGCTGTATCCAAGCATGTTAACAAAAGTTGAGTGGAAGGAAAAAGTGTGGAAGAAAAAGATGGCCAACCAACCGAGAGAACCGCAGCAACCAAGCAAAAATTTTTGGGGAAGTCGTGGCCTAATGGTTCGAGAGTCGGACTCATAACCTAAAACACAAAGTTTGTGGGTTCGAGTCTCGTACTGGCAGGGATTGTAGGTGGGGGGAGTGAATGTACAGCACTCTCTCCCACCTTCAATACCATGACTGAGGTGTCCTTGAGCAAGGCACCGAACCCCAACTACTCCCCGGGCGCCGCAGCATAAATGGCTGCCCACTGCTCTGTGTGTGTGTTCACGTTGTGTGTGTGTTCACTGCTGTGTGTGTGTGTGGTCACTGCTGTGTGTGTGTGCACTTTGGATGGGATAAACGCAGAGCACTAATTCTGAGTATGGGTCCACCATACTTTGCCACATGTCACGTCACCACGTTAAAAGGAGCCCCTACCAAGTATTGAGTACATGTACAGTAATAAACATACTTTCCAGAAGGCCAACAATCACTAAATTTTTTTTTTATTGGTCTTATGAAGTATTCTAATTGTTGAGATAGTGAATTGGTGGGTTTAAATGTGAGCCAAAATCATCACAATTCAAAGAACCAAAGACTTAAACTACTTCATTCTGTGTGTATTGAATTTATTTAATACACGTGTTTCACAAGTTGAGTTGAATTACTGAAATAAATTAACTTTTCCACGACCTTCTAATTTATTGAGATGCACCTGTAAAATCCACTCATCCAGACTAACAGCTGGACACAATAAGCAAAATCTCCTTCTGTCTTTCTTTCGACTGTTTTTCCACAGTGTTGTGTTTCATGAAGCCCGCCGATCATGTGAAACCTGTTTAGATGTATTAGCAGATCTAAGAAACAGAAAGCCAGAAATATTGACTCTTTTAAATGATCCAATCGCTTCATGACAGAACTTTACCTGCGCCAGAAAGATGCAAAATCCTCGGAATTCTTCCATTACGTGAGAGAGAGAACATAAAACTTTCAAATCTGCACTGATTCATTGAGAAAGGACACATCTCCATAACTATATATTCATGAATCTGACAAAACAAAGGAATCACTAATGATTACTTAACCATTCTGACCTCATGGGAAAGTATCATATTTGAGAGAATGACCCATATTTCAGTAGTTATTTTACTATTTTCACCATTATCATTGACAATGGCGTTTTCTAAGTCGTGGCTTGTTCATTTTCTGACTTTTGTAATGGTTTTATTGTTGGAAAGGCAGTTCAGATGGCACAAACCTGTGCATTGCATAATATTAGGCTTTGCAAATAATCTCATGCATGCATTTCCTCCTCCTTTCTCTCTATGGACATACCTGCACTGATCAGAGGAAAAGAGAGTTTATACCGCAGGAATCTGATTGGTAGAGGAGAGTCTTTCATTGTGATGTCACTGCACTGGAATGTGGCGCGGTTGATGAATAACGAGTGGAATTCCAACCGGGAAAGCGCTCGTTATCCCAGCGTGGAGGAGTTTTCTTTTCTTTAAAGATTGCATCATGATATAAGCACGACATCTGTCCAGCATCCCACAATGCCTCGTATCCCCCAAACGAAGTCCACAGCAAAACCGAAAGAACTGGTTTGCCCAAATTTATGACCTGCTGCGCAATTTCACACAGGTTTGATGATGTGTAGAAAATTAATCACACTTTTCTTATTTTTTTCACAATTCAACAACAGACCAACCAATGATTTAAGAGAACAATGTGTACAAACCCGTCAAACCTTGTGTTGTTTCTGGCTGTGTGTAGAACCTGCAGCTCTGCAGATTTAACCAATTCCCTTTTCATTTAATGCAATATTAACAGTTTCGGTGCAAATTGTTTTATGAACCTGGCTTTGCAAGTTAAAGAACAGGGTGGTTAAAAACTGCAAATATCTATGGAAGCTTGTTTGCGTCATAGGATTAAAAAAATGCTATTTATTTATTGATTGATTGATTTTTGCCATTTTGAGAGAAAAAAAACAACAAAAATAAATCGCAAGATTATAAACTCAGAAATGCAAGATTTATGTCTCACAATTCAGATTTTTTTTAAAAATAATAAATACAGAGTAAAGTTAGTTTTTTGTTTCTGCCACTGAATAAAAATGAAAAAAGGTAACTGCAACTTTTTTTTTATCTCACAGTTCTGAATTTATATTTTAAAAATTAAAGTTAGGATTGTGAGATACAAACTCAGAATTAGGCAGAAAAAGTCTGAGATAAGAGATTTTGAGATAAAAAGTTGCCAATTTATTTAACTCTTAAAAACATATCAATCCAAGGCACTCAAGAATTTAAGGAAAAAAATATAAAAAGCCTTTATTCAACCATGGCTTAAATATTTAAAAACAAGTAAAAAATAACCAAAATGGTTATTTGTTACTGTTTTAAATAAACACAAATAAATAATCATTTAATAAATGTGTCATATGACCCTTTAAAAATTACAATTACCATAATTTAGCAAACACTTTTATCCAAAACACAATCCCACTGAAGTAACCTGTGGTTACTCCAAGCTACTTGCTTCAGGGCACAGTAATGTTCGTTTCTCTCACCTGATGATCAAACAGCACCTTCCATTCCCTGAGCTTGTTTTTTTTTTTTTTTTAAAGGAAGTATGTTCCGAGGGAAACACATATTGAAAAAGAGGGAAATAGAGTTGTTGAATGATGCAGGCTCTGTGGAGTTTAGTGAGCTGTGGGCGACTGCCACTCGTCTGTATCTCTGAACTCAAAGTGGCAGTTCTGTGCGAGCATGAAATATTTAACCTGTTAAGTGGAGCTCATCAGGATGGCTCTGACCTAAAAAAAAAAAAAACAAGCAAAAAAGAACACGAAGCCTGGAGAGACCTGCGGGATAACTGCACACAAACGGCTCCATCTCTGTGATCTGCATTAAGACACAATGAGGATATAAAATTCATCATGATGGAAGAGTTTTCAGAGTTTAAGCCAAGTATATACCTCCCTTTCAAAAAGTACTGTGATGCTACCATGTTTTTTTTGGGATTCTTTGAAGGACAATGATGTATCAAATGTATTGCTATCTACACTGGCGGTCAAAAGTTTGGAATAATTCAGATTTTTTAAATATACAAAAAGTATTTCACAATATTACTATTTTTACATGAAATAAATACAGAGTTCTGGCATGAAACTCTAGCTGGCGCAGTCCGATAGGTCCCTAACTCAATCGGACCTAATGACATCAATTATCCACCCATGGCACAGCTGATTGTTCTGCTCCTGTATCTGTAGCCAATGAGCTCCTGCTCACATTCAAATATGATTAGTGCGGCAGGATCAGTTGCAGCTTGCTTCGAAACCCTCACCTTCCCAGCTCCACCTGTAGAATCTGCTACAGGTGATCATGTAGGCTACATGTATAGGCATGTGTTATATGTGCAGCAGCAGCAGTATTTCCTACGTGCTCTCAGCAGCATGTCTGTGGATGTATTGGAAGTAGAAAGTCTTGGTACTTGCTCTGCCGCAGCAGCGTAGCAGATCTATTCCGCTAAGACCAAACACATTAACATTGCCATGTATTTTACCATGCTAAATTCTCAGAGAGTTGTCATGACAGAAATGCAGTTTATAACATAACATAACATAACAGTATTTCCACCTGAAGTAAGGCCAGGGAAAAAAAACACACATACAAAATAGAAAATAACTTAAAACATTTTTCATTTTTGTTTGTGCTGTAATTTCTGTTGTAAACTTAACTTTAACTCTTTTACATTTATGTTTCAGAGTAATCGACAGACTGATGGTAAACTAAACACTCCAGTTACTAGCCTCTTTCTCTCTCTCTCTGCATTCCTCTGGTGTTAGGTAAGAACCTCTCTTGCCAACACAAGTAAAATGATGTATTCAGATTTCCATGATTCAACTTCCTCATCCTGGTCATCGAGTCCATATATGGCTAATTTCCATTTTCCTGATGTAATCAGACTCTGCTTGTTGTAATTGGTTCTCAGTGCATTCAGATTCATATCACGCGAGTAAATAACTGCACTTCTGTAATAATTGTGGAATTTGTGGTGTTCTGATGTGTTTGTTTGAGTGATATGAAAGTTTATGTTAGTTGATTTGGGCAGAATACACTATAGCAATGTTGCGTTTCTTATTTAAGTGGAATAAGATATTCTCTAACTTGATTGGTTGTTTTTTGTGTACTTTTTAAAGGAGTCATATTCTACACTTCTTCACTTCCCGAAAGTCTTCTTATGATCTTAGTCATTGTTTGCGCAACCAAAACAGCTGTGATTTACTTTTACATGACAACTTTTTACTTTTGTAGTACACTACCGTTCACATTTTTGGGGTTAATACGATTTTTTTATGTTTTTTTAAGTCTCTTTTGCTCAACAAGGCTGTCAATTTGAGCAGCCATCTGGCACAAAGTTGACCTTTTTATGCAAGTGAGCAGCAATGGGAAGCAGCAACATCTACTAACACAAAACAGAACAGCAATTTGATGACATCCAGCAGTTTAATCACTATCAGTCTGAGTAAATATACATGGTACATTTAAATAAATCAAGGACAAAACATGATTTTTTTATGATATGACCCCAAGTTCACCTGATTATTGCTCTTTCTTTATATTTCTTTTTTTTATCCGAGCTTTAAATCACGGATGTTCTTGTCACAGTAGACTGTAGAGACTCTCCATCAACACATCAGACAGAATTATCAAGTTTTTGCTGTTGATTGGGAAGAAAATTTGTCCAGTGGGATGTCCGTCATCTGAGTCCCCCCTCCTCTGTCTGTCCAAACAGGAAACACGACACGACACGATACACATCAAACTTACTCAAAGTTCTCGGACAACTCTCTGGAGAAGCATGTTGAGATTTATTAACTGCATAACCATTTACACACCGACCTTCAGTAACCTCTCCTCTCCTCTTTTTCTCACTCCCTCTTTCTTTCCTCAATTCACTGTAAGTTCTTTCATATTTAATGAAATTAGTTCCACCCACTGCCTGTGCTGCAGCATTCATGCAGCTGAGAGAAACACAAAGAGATGGACAGAGAAACACAGAACACATGATAAAAAAAAAGAGAAAGTTTCATTCTCGTGAGTCAGTCATCATTAGTGTAAGACGGGCAAACCTGACCCCAGATCAGATCTCCTGCCCTGTCTGCTGTTTTAGACCCATGGATGATGCTATTAAAACCTAACAATTGCATAGCAACATGCTAAATCACTCAAAACAGCCTGGCAACCGCATAGCAACACTCACCCTAGAAACTTCACAGTAAACAAACGAAAAGAGAGAACACTGAAAAGCCTTTGCATTTGCAAAGAAACCACCTTGAAAACAACCAAAACAGCCTAGCAACTGCATAGCAACACAAAAAAAACACTCAGAACAGCCTAGCAACTACATAGCAACACCCTAGCAACCACCCACCCTAGAAACTTCACAGTAAACTAACAAAAAGATAGGATGCTGAGAAAACCTTTGCATTTGCATAGAAACCACATAGAAACCACCCAGAGCAGCCTAGCAACTGTATAACAGTGCCCTGGTAACCGAATAGCAATACACAAAACACTCAGGTCACCTTAGCAATCCCCTATAAACACACTAGCAACCTGTTAAAAACACAAAGAATACTTAGCAACCGTCCAACACACCCTAGTAATAAAAAGAGAGAACACAGAGAACACCTTTGAATTTGCATAACACCTAGCAACCACCCAGAACAACCTATGAACTGCATAGGAATGCACTAAATAAATACACTCAGAACACTTCAGCAACTGCATGGCAACGCCCTGGCAACTACCAACCCCTTAGCATTGTGGCAGTAGGTATGTCCCAATTTGAGTACAACCCCAATTCCAGAAAAGTTGGGATGTTTTGTAAAATGCAATAAAATCAAGAATCTGTGATTTGTTAATTATCTTTAACTTTTATTTAATTGACAAACGTACAAAGAAAAGATTTACAATGTTTTCACTGATCAACTTAAATGTATTTTGTAAATATACACAAATTGTTGATGGCTTCAACACACTCTAAAAAAGTTGTGACAGAGGCAAAATAAAAGTGAAAAGGTTATAGAATAACCAAATAAACTGTTTTGAAAACCACAGTGCACATAAGCAGTGATTTGTATAGGTGAGGGTATATCACTTTGGGTATATAAGGAGCATCTCAGTCTTTGCAAGCAAAGCTGGATCATGGCTCTTCACTTTGGCAAGTTCACGAGATAGTGTCCCAAACAAATCAAAATCACATTTCTCAGCAAATCACAAATAATATAGGTCTTTCCAACACCAATACATAATATTTTGTAAGATTCAGGTCATCCGAGAACTATCGTCTGTGGACGGGCAAGCCTTAAGAGAACAGATGAGATTTGAATTATGACTGCTTTTTGTGCTTGACACTTTTATTGGTCCTTTTGTGTATTCAAGAATAAGGGTCCAAGTTTACGAATATGCTAGAAATTTACTTAAGTAAAATGGTGTTTCTCTATCTACATACCTAGTGAAAGACACTTCCCTTATTGATCACCTGATGTAAATAACGCATGCTGATCATGCGTGTGAGGGGGCCGTGACTGGATGATGACAGGTGTCTGTGATCATTCTCAAGTGTCGTGATCAGCCTAGCAGTCAATAAACGGCACAAATCATTAGGCCCACTATACGTGACGTCCTGTCTATATGGACAGTTGGCAACGCTACAGTATGCCAACAGGGTTTTCTCTGGGCCATGCTCATCTCAGATAGTCAAAAGACAGTGGAAATGTGTGCTGGGTCATGATTACACAGTTCAACAGTTTTCTGGGAAAAATGGATGTCAGTTCGTATCCCCAAATACCAATGGTCCATCCAACCTTTGGTTCCTCACGACCAGATTAAAGACACCATCTGTTCGGTTATGGGTGCAGCAAAGCAAACGGCATGGGTGACTGGCATATGTGCAAAGGTACCAGTGACATGGAATCATATATTGGAATTGTACAGACACATATACTGCCATCGAGGGGGGAGGGTGGGCTTTCTTGATTGGTTTATAAATCAGAAGGGATTTCATTTTGAAAAGCAATTTAGTTGCATCAGATATTGTAGAAATTATATAGTTTCATTGTGTTTTTGTTGCAATTATACACACACTGAATAGTTTGGAAACTTAAACCTGGGGGTTATTTAAACATGCCGAGAGCAGAGGAGAGATTTTCAGGTGGGCCTGTGGTTTATCACTGACAGCTCATAGACGTGATCCAGATGACAGCGGGAAGAGTGCAATGGAGACAGAGAGATATAAACAGAGATGGCATGTGTTATGGTTTCACATCTCTGAATGATGATCTTTAGCACAAGGTTGGCGCTTGCAAACGACCTCTTGTGTCGATCCGGAGAGCAGGAAGTTTTAACATCTCCTTATGTCCAATCCAACTGTCCCTGATGAAAGAGACAGGTGATATTACCTCACACGTGCACATTAGTGAGGGGAGAGAGTGAGTATTTCCATTTTTTTGCCCTGTTAGAGTTTATAAATAGTTAGCGGCAGCTTGTGATTGGGAGAGGACGTCCTACACTGAGATATCTTATCTTAAACAGACTCTTCAAAGCTCCAAAAGGAAACACACAGCCTGAGAAACGGGGACTGTAATCTCAGGATGTTAGCAGTGCTGTAAGTTTGTATTTATAAAAGAGAAAGATTAAATAACTTTTTCCCAAAATCAAGCTCAAACTAACTTGATCCTGCCCCTCCAATGCCAGGAACCATGTAGTTTAGCAACATATCTGGTCCACTTTCATAGATTCAGCAGTATAAACCTCGCAAGCTTTAACAAATCCACCCACTTTTGTTCTTCAGAAGTGCTCGTTGTCGCAGCTCTGGCAACTACACTAAAGACCCTAGCAACTGCATAACAATGCCATAAAACCATTCAGAACACTTAGGGAGAGAGGAGTCAACCGATTTCATCGTGTCGCCCCACTGTGATGGAGCGTCTGCTCGTGATCATTCTCATCTCCCGACTGATTTTTCTTTAAGTGTGAATAAAAGGAGTGCAGAGGAAAAAAATTATGTATTATCCCCATTACAACTTCCTTTAATTTATTCGTTTCTCCCCTCATTCTTTGTGTTTTCCATTTTCTTCCCTTCTCTCCTCTCCCGCTTTGCTGCCCCCTATGTTGACGGACGTCGATAACAACGTAGGACTCGAGGAAATGCAATCAACAGTGTCCTGTTTTAAGGGCATGTTTGAAAGTTCCAGACAGTTATCCATTTCTTTGTAAAATATTAGGCTGTTTAAAGAATAAACTTTCAATTCTGCATCTGTATTATAATATATGGAAATGATGAACCAATGGAGTCATACTTTTTTTTTATTGCAGTAGATGAATAAATCAAACAGCCTCTTGTGTGGGCTGTTCTGCACGCTTTTGCCTGTAATGCACAAAGCAGGGTTGTGCAAATGTTTACGCACATTGCAGATTCCCACGGTTATGGAAAACCTGGAAGTTTCAGGGAGTTTTACAAGTATGATTTGGAAATGCCTATAATATATGTATTTCTTTTTACGCTCGACTCTAAAGTAGTTTGGTGCATCTTTGTGTGCAGTCAATTAATTTTCAGTAGCTATGAATTACTAAAAAAATCATGAAATTCATAGATGCCCTGTCTGTAAAGTTTAACCTGTTACTTGGGTTCAGTTTCTTGTTTATTTCCTAAAATCATCAGGTTGTCTTTAGTTTCTTTTTGACATGCATAGTGGTTGAGTCTCAAGTCAAAATTAGGCCTAATGCTTGAGCGCGTTCCTAGTTGAGGGAACAGAAAATATTTTAGTGCATCAATATTTAAAAAGAAGTGTAGTCCTTTACACTAAATCGGTTACAATTGAAGTGCATTGAACCAGAATAAACATTTAAATGCAAATGTTTTTTTTTTAAGTATAGCTACAAGACACTACATTTTGTTATTAATATTATACCAGCGTCATATGCAAGTTTTATTTTGTTTTGTTTTTTCAGTTTATCCAGTTTTTAATTTGCTCTCCTGACAACAGTTCATAGTCTGAGAGTTTGTAGTTTAGAATTGGACATAATTCCAAAATTAAAAAGCACACAATATGTATATTATGTATCATGATACTCATGACTGTAAGGCTTCCAATTCACAGTTTTCTATGAAAAGTGCGTAAAGCTGGCAGATGCAATGGCTGATTAATCCAGTGTTGTGTGCAGAAAATGGTCTCGTCAAGGCCAAAAAGACCCTTCTGAAACTATTCCATGCAGTTTGTTCCTGTCTGGTGTTTATAGAGGGGGCTCAGCATCTAAAACTAATATTGATATGTACTGTATACTCACTTGATGTCTCCATGACTTGCAAAAATGTCTTTCAGGAAAAAATTCTTGAAGAATTTAAGAAAGAGCCCATCATGACTGTACTTGCATTCATTAATTTGCACACAATCTGGTTACGCTTCAGTGATGCTTCAGCCAACCTGATCGCAAGAAAACATAAACATTTTACAAGGTGGCGATTATTGTATGAATTTGTATAATGTTAATCATATAAAAGTTGATTTTTTAGGGGTGGGGGGGGTGGGGAATGTGTGAAGGTCCACCCGTTAACACAAGCATCACTGGCGTGAAACCAGAAAACGTGTAAACATACAAATGTGATTGTATGAAGTTGCTACCAATTTGCCGAAACACAAAAAGGGTTACAAATTATGAAATTGTGTTGGCCATAGCTGTTAATATATTGTGTTTTTTTTAGCTGGAACACTGCATCACCATCCAGGACTGGAACTTTCCACTTTTTAATAATTGATTATAATGACTATAGTAATACCCGAAGTGTTATAATTGCATAACCAAAATACAGCTATTGAGGCCGGCACGTTTTGCATGGTTTTTGGGTCAAAATTCCATAATTACCCTTCGGTGTAATTATGAATCATGCCAGAATAATCAAACTGAATCATGCCCATACTTTCATGATGCTTCACATAGCTTAATTGCATCAATTGTAATAAAATTGAACTGTCATCTGCTTGACCCACGTCTATGATCTGAAATCCAACAGAAAGGCGGCCTGGGCCACTGATGGACATGAAGGCATCGTGCTGCAGGAGTGGAAAGACTTATCCGGGTGTGAAGAGGGTGGGCAGTTACCAGAAGAGTTGACAAAAGTCTGCACTGTCTATACGGAGTCCTCCCACCTAAACCCAGCTACCCCTGCCTCTCTCGCTCAGTCTCTCACTTGCTCTCTGTGTGCTTTCTTTAACTTACCAGTCTAGGGGCAGTGAGCAGAAGTGTCCGGCCAGGAACCATGGGCGTCAGTAGCAGTTACAGCGGTTTATCTAGGCTCGTCTTCATTGGCGCTCTGGCCATCTGCATGGCTTTTGTGCAGTCAGGTAACATCACCTCCTTCCCATGTGCCCAGTGATGGACTTTTCATAGAGTTCTTAGGAAAGATTCAGTGGGTTCTGATTTATTGGCAGCTATGGGTGAGAAATGGAGTTTTTGTCAGTGAGAAAGATTTTGTGGCTTGTATTGATGTGTGAGTTGTCGATCAGTTTATTATTTTGTGGCCATGTTAAAGAATGTCCAAAAAAAAAAACCTTGTCTGAAAATGCCAAATTGTGCACACGTGTCATTTTCGGCTTGTTGACCATCATGATTTTTTAAAGGGCCCTTTCAGTGCCATGAATAGCCTGAGTGTGAAAGTGGGACGCGCGAAGCTAAAAAGCAAAAACTTATTTAATGAACATTTGCAAAATGGCTTATGTTGTATGATTTGTTGATTTGGGCTTCAAAATCAAAATATGACACGTATATGACAAAACATTTTTTTTGTTAATCCATTCAATGTGAAAAAAACACTAGCCTCTTTTGTTGCTCAAGACATATTTGAAATGTTTCATTGAACTTATGCCAGAACCAAGTATCTTTATAGTGGCATAAGTGCAAGACAGAAGCATGCTGACTTCATTGACTCAGACATTCTCTTTTTCACAACTAGGTGTTGAACCTGAATTTAGTCTTGGGTTCAAGGACAAAGAGATAGTTTGTTACTCTCTAGGGAAAAACAAGACATGTATACAGATGCACAAAGAGCACAAAGTTCATTTTTACAGCTACAAAAAGTGCAATTTAAAAAAAATTAGAATTGCAAAGTTGCCATTTATGACCTTTATCGCTTAGTGCTGAATAAAATAGTTCCAAAAGATGTATTGAAATGCAGAAACCTGCTCATAAAGTTGGATAAAATGACTCTTTAAGGCAATCTCAGACTTTCCAGCCAGAATACATGAGGTAATGCTGCTATTTTTAACACATTCAAGGTCCAAAGGATGTGGTGATGGCACAGTTGCTTGATATTTCTTATGTGAATGCATTGATATCATGGCATCATAAATGGTTCCAAAATCTGGATGATCATGATGTCACAGTCTGTTTTGACAAATTGCCAGAAATTCCATGCACTCTTAAAAATAAAGCTTGAAGAACCTTTAACATCCATGGAACTTTTCCATTGCACAAAAGGTTCTTTATAGTTGAAAAAGGTTCTTTAGATTTTTTTAATGTTCTTCACACTAAGAAAAAAATTTTATTTTAAGAACTGTTTACTTGCTGGAAAAACCTTTATTTTTTTAGAGTGTATGTTGAAGAACTTTTATTATGAAGATATTAACAGACTAAAGATTATCCTTTTACATGAAAATACTTGACTGTGAATTTAGGTGTGAGGGGATTTTTAATGCATGATGCTTCTCTGTCTCCTTGTTGGTATTACTTTAATGTAATTTGCCTTTTTTTTTTGCTTTATTTTACGTTTACTGGGTAAAAAAAACATTCATGAGGACAACAAATTCTGTCATGCAAAACAGCGTTGACTAGTCCTTGTCAAGTCCAGTCACATTTATTTATATAGCTTGTTATACAATATACAGATTCACAGTAGCCTAATAAACAGGAAAAAAAACAATATCAATGATGCAAAATTCAAATATGAGACAAATTCAAATTCTGATAACGCGCTTTTCAAAATGGGTGGTTTATTTCAGGCCAAGTTAGTTCCTGCTGGTTCAGTTGGTTTCACATCAATTATGAATTGACTTTAGTTTTCGCAGCTCTATAGTGTCGTTTTCAGCTTGAGTCAGGTTCAATGTTGATTCAATTCAGTTCAGTGTGAAACAAATTCGATTCAGCTATAAAGCAGCTCTATAGAAGACAATATTGTCATTATTCAGCTCAATTCAGTTCAACTTTTGTTTTCATATAGTAGTGTCAGTGCAGTCAAATTGATAATGTTACTGAATATTAAGTGTCATAAAATGAACCTAATGCGTTTCTGTTATTTGTCTGAGTGTGAAGATTCCCGGCGGGTGTGAGGTGAGATGAGGACGCAGGCACAGTGGCGGAGGATTGTGTCATTCGCATGCACCTGTCTGCATGTTGTCCTCTCACAGTTGTGTGTTAAAATACAAGAAACGAGACAACGTTCTTGGCCTTGTCCTCTCGCCAAATGTTTAAGCAGCACTTAATAAATATTTAAGCAGGCCATGAAGTGAGAAACACAAAAAAAAGTGTATTTTTTTTTTTTTTAATCAACAGATTACGCACGCTGACGCCGAGATGCATGCTTTTCCACAGACTGGCTTCATAAACAAGCTTGTTTGACTTGCAGTGTACTGGCTGTGTTTAGGCCGTTGGTTCCTCTGCCTCAAGCCATCCTCTCTGACCACACAAGCTCCCTTTTGTACCCTCAAGTGAAGGGCTCATTGATGTATGGCTGGCCTCGCGCCCCGGTGTGCCGTACCTACTGCCTGCTTCAAGTTAGGAAAGTGTGTGTCTTACTGAGCAAACAGACTATTATCAAAAATACTTGTATGCTGGCCATCCTTGACTTGGTGATTCCAAATATTAACTTTTTATTTTAAGATTTAGGGTGGAATATGAGCATTTTAGTGGTTAGTTGCATGGAAAGGTGGTATAAGTGGCCGCTGCTTGTATTTTCGAACATTTCAGTGAACAAATGAGTGCTCTGTTATGTTTGTCAGTTTAGTTTTAGTTCATTTTTGACCCATGCCGTTGGGTTGTTCGAGCAGGGTCAGGCTAGGTATCCCACGGTTTGTCCATGTTCACTCTGTCTGTCTTTGTCCCTTCATTTTGGGGTCAGAACCGTTGTCCATAAGGTGCCCTCTGGGAACTTTGGGAAAGCTGTAACATAGGAAATAAGCTTTGGGCTTGGTGAGTGTGGTGTAGGTGAGAAAAGTCGCATGGCTGTTCCATGCCTGCGGGAGATGTGGAATGTTAGTGAGAGATGCGAGGAGAAGAAGAGGGTATAGTGGAAGCGAGAGCTAATCCTCCATAAAGACACTCATTGAGTCATATAGAATGTGATTAACATTTGCCACTCTCTAGACCTATGCATTCCCTGCAGACGTAATGTTCAGGAAAAAAAACAAACAAACACATTTAACGTTTGGAGCTCACCTTAGCAAATACCAAGATTTTTGCACATTCTTAACATTAAAGTTGTTTTTGCAGCACTTTAGATTCAGCAAAACAACTTTATTTATCTATTTAAATTCTTAAGAAAATTTTTTCCTATGACACCTGCTGGCTTTGAATGGATTTATTGATTGTTTGATCTTTTGATTTTTTTTTTTATGGTGTTAGTTGTATCTAACTTTAATATATTTAGTTATTTAAATATATCATATTAGTTTATTTTATTTATTTATTTAGTATTCTTGGTAGTATTCTTTAGATATTTAAATATATTTCCAGTTCCTTTTTATTTTTTTTTACTTATTTAGGTTTCCGTATTTGTAGCTAGTTATTTTTAGTTATTTATATATATCATCCCAGGTTATATTTGTTGTCTGTATTTCTTTTATTTCGTATTCTTACTTGTAGCTGTTATTTACTTATTTACATATATCAGCCCAAGTTATTTTTATTTATTTTATTATTTTGCTTGCAGCTATATTAAGTTATTAATATATATCTTCCTTTCGTTTTTTTATTTATTTACTATTCTTAGTTGTGACCATTATTTATTAAATATATCATCCTATGTTTTGTAAATGTCTTTATTTATTTCTTTAGTAGTCTTACTTGTAGCTATTAGTTATTTAAAATATATCTTCTAGTAACCTTTTATTTATCCTACTATTATTTAGTTATTTAAAATATATCACTTACTTTATATATATCTATATATATATATATATATATATATATCTTAATATATATATATATATCTGTGTGTGTGTGTGTGTGTGTGTGATGTGTGTTTTTAATGTAATTTTTTTTGTAAATATATTTTTAATTTTGCCTTGTATGATTTGATTTGTAAAAATAGCATTATAAAATGTTCCTCTGACAATAGATATTGCTTTTTAATATCTTTTTATTTATTTGAATTTGTTTTTTGTTGGTCTGCTAAATGCTTAAATGTACATGTAGATATTGGTTTTCATTTACCATTGACCTG
>JADLZN010011272.1:22500-28176 GCA_018155175.1 Sinocyclocheilus anophthalmus
TATTTACCATGAACTCATTTCACACTAATTTCGTGAATGAAACAACTTCCTTGATATCTGTTTTTCTATGTGCAGCAAGACGAATATCGTGTTACATTTACCGTGTGCTGGATGTAAATAGAATAATAACTCTAAATTTAAAGGGGTCATATGATGCTTTTTTTAAAGATCATTATTTTGTGTATTTGGTGTAACAGAATATGTTGACATGCTTTAATGTTCAAAAACACATTATTTTTCAAATACTGTATATTATTGTAGGTCATCTATGCCCCGCTTCTCTCAAACACGTAGTTTTCAACAAAATCCCCTCCTTTGACAATTGCAGTCTGCTCTGATTGGCCAGCTGACCAGTGCATTGCGATTGGCCGAACACCGCAAGCACTCGTCAGAAATGTAACGCCCCTTACCATAATCGCAAGCTTCATCTTTCAAAATAAATGTTAAGACAGAGTCCGAAAGGGGAACTGAGTCGCGTGACAGACACAGTGATGAGCTGGTATGTGTTTGCAGTACACAAGCCCCCCCACCTCTCTCTCTCTCTCTCGCAACTCTCTCTCTCTCTCTCACACACACACATCTCTCTCTCTCTCGCTCGCACGCACACACACGATGCGCAAAACTCCGTATTTGAACAGTCATTAGCAAATACTTAAACTATTAAGAAAACTTACTTACAGTAGCTGATTCAGAAGCGCCAGATTGTCATAGCAAAGTCAGAATGACCTTCTCTCCTAGGTTCACGAAACGGTTGTTTATAAAATGCATTGCTGTTCTGTTGTATGTAATCTTAATGCATCTACTTTCGGAAGGCCAATAAAGTGCTTTTGCTTTCGCCTAGAAACACCAGCGTCTCTCCCTGACATGCTGCTTCAACACTAACTGCGGTTACTGAAACCACGCCTTCTTTCTTTGCGTGCACATTTGGGCAGCATTATGCTAATATTTCCACATAGTGAGGTAGATATGTTGGGGCGTGTTAGAACGAGCCATTTTAGTAGGGTGTGGACGAGTCTTAACTTTTAAATATAATATCTCTTTGGTTTTGAGACTTTATTCTTTGCAACTTCAGGGATCTTATCTATGCACAATGAGCTTGTAACACTCCAAAGAGAAATAAAAACTTGAAATCGCATCATATGACACCTTTAAAAGAACAAGTCGGACTCTTGTCATTCTTTAATTCCAACATCGGAAGGCAATTGGTCTAAATCCGTCCAGATGAGACGTGATCGGAAGGACTATTGCCTGACGCTGCTGTCAATCCGGTATGGGGCGGTCGATGTGAGCCTACCGGACCGCACGTCCGACACCGGAGGAGAAGTTGATCAGCGGAGCCTTTTATCCTCTCCAGCTCTTGCCTCGCCGGGGAATTAAAGGCAGTGCTCTGTTTGCAAAGACATCTGTGGAATCATGCCGGACACCAAAAAATTCATCGAGAACCTGTCTGGTGCAGGGAAGTGCATTGGCGTCCTGACAAGTGGTGGAGATGCTCAAGGTATAGTTTTCCTTTAACAAACCGATCAGGATGTCAAGAGTGCTGTTTGCTCGAGCTCGCAGTGGCAGATTGATTCATTTACAGCTACTGATTTAATCATTATCTAAACAGGGCCAGTGCAACAGATGTTAAAAGAGAAAGGCGAGGCAGTTCCGGGCTTCTAAACTGACGCACAAATTACTTTATCACCACTTTTATAGCGATTCCCAAATATGTTAATTGATTCGTTTTGGAACACGTTTTAAAATTGCAGAGTTAAATCACATCATTTTAATTTTCAGTTAATGGATAATTAAAATAATTAAAGTCTCGCACTCGATGAACGTCATGGGTGCGCTCGAGCGAGTTTTGCAACTGGAATTAAATATTTACAACATGTGATAGCCTACATTTTATTTTACTCTTACATCGGCATTGCCATCCAGTGAAGTAATGCATGAAAATGAATACAATTCGTTCAGATCAAACTATCTGCTGCATTGTCTGCGTGTTTCCCTCACCTGGTCTTCTGTGCATCTTTGCGCGCTTGGTTGTGTCAAGATGAATATATCAAGGTGAAGAATGTGTGCGCGTGCCTACGTGATGGCAGGCAAGTATTTACAAGACTGCCATGATGCCGTGATCACGTGGGAAAACCCGCCGGCGTGAGTGACTGTGCGCGGGTTAATCTTTTCCGTTCAGTGCCTGAATGTGCTTTTCAAAAGCGCATCTCCTGTCGGTCGTTTATTCTTTTGCGAACTCAAGAGAGAGCATAGCAGTGGCTAATGCTCTGTGATGCAATGTCTGACTTCCTACATCTCAGTTAACAGACGAGTGTAAAGTGTAGCCAGTTTGTTTACTCTTGAATGCTCCTGCACGTTTCCCAGAGCAGCCTATAGTTTTATGCACAAGAAATAATTTAGTAGAAAGGGGATGAATTTGAAGTACTTCTGTATTACACAGCTACTACTAGAGTTTCCACTTTTGACCCTTTTGACCTTTCAGTTGGGTTCTGGCTCTGATGGCACTATGTTTCCTAGCAACGGTTTCCAGGCAGCAGTCCTCTCATCACTATGGGTTAGGCTAGACATAACCTCAGGGGAACAGCTTGATTCGACTTGTCAGCTCACAGCACACTGTAGGGAACATGCTGAGTAGAGCCTCCTCTTTCGTGTTTGAATTTCTCACATTATGTTGTATTCTCACGTTCTCTCTTATTTTGTATTTCTTCATGTAGGTATGAATGCTGCTGTGAGGGCAGTGGTCAGAATGGGAATCTATGTGGGAGCAAAAGTTTATTTCATCCATGAGGTGATTTTTCTCTTTCTTAATTCTCAGATCTAAATGTTAGAAACCCATAATAATACAATGTTTTTCTTTCACAACACTCAAGGACACCCTAAAAGCACAATAAAATACCAAATACAGAAATCTTAATGTCATTCTCTGAAATGTATTCAGGACATTGACATCCGGCTAGCAGTATTGTTTCTGTGGATCTCAAACACCGTACATGAGAGCTTGTGACAGAGAAAAGGTGTCCATTCTGTGTAAAAAGCAAAAGGAATTTAGCTTTATTAAGATGTTACCATGAGTGGTTCTTTCTCAGGGCTACCAGGGCATGGTGGATGGAGGTGACAACATCAAAGAGGCATCATGGGAAAGTGTTTCCAGTATGTTACAAGTGGTAAGCAAAAGTCACTTAAGCTTAAATAACACACAAAAATGAGCATCCGTAGGAATGATACATTGCAGGGTTGTTGCATAGAGCTACATGATTCTGGATCGTTATTTTTTTTACAAGAGGTCTAAAGATCGCCTATGGTTCTTAAGGTGGGGTAGTGCTATTTTCCAAAAAGGCTTTAGAAAACTGTTTCGGGCCGACTAGCAAAACAAACTTTTTTTGTAGCCAATCAGCAGTAAGGGGCGGGTCTACTCATGATGTGGAGGACAGAGCATTCAGTGCACAGGACGGACATTACCGAGCCGAGCGACAGAAAGATAGAGATGGCGGATAAAACACAAAAGAGGCTTAAGGCCATAAGTAAGGAACCCGTTTAAATATCGAAGGCAAGATGTAGGACCCGTGTAAATATCGGATCAGCTTTCCAGCGCTGGAGAGAACTCAAGGAGTGGAAGGCCTGCGATCGGACTCCGAGGTTGCGTTGTTTCTTCTCGATAGGTGAGTAACACCGTGTCTGCGCCGCAACAGCTAAAGTCTGTCTACACCGGACATGACAAAGCAGCCTTTGAAAATCATTTGAAATTTGTGTTAGTACGTCATAAATAGAACGCAGCAGCAGTTTTCTGTCGGGGATTTGTCGTGTTGTGCCGCACCACATCCGGTGTAGACCATAGTAAATATATCTATGGTGTTGACAGCATCACTAATTATAATGAGTTATATAGTATTTTTTTCGCCTAACGCCACTCGCCGTCCTGTGTAGACACTGTTAGCATTGGTTTTTCTTGTTTAAACAGAACTTATTGTTGCCTGGATTGTGTACATATGTGTGGGTCGGAGCTATCAAAATAGGGACGGACCCTTTTTTGGGGTAGTGCTGTTTGTTTGGTGATTTCAATGTCAACTTGGCACCAGAATCACTTACCCCACCTTTAGGAAAAACATTAGACAAACAAAATATTTTACTAGAGGTTCTGACAAAAAGCTAATTACTTCATTCCTCATTCCAATTTTATCATTCAAGCCAAATTAATAAAAAACTTTTGATGAATGATTCATGGACTCCTCTAAAGACTCATTTGTTATGAATGAATCTCTGTTTTTTGGCAATCTTTTGAATCATGATTTAATTAAAAAAAAAATTTAACCGACGAACAGTAAAGAAATTTTTAGCTGAAACCGTGTCTGTGGTAATTCATAAAATGCACGCTTTGGCTCTTGACCAGATATTGCGGTCTTTTGAAGCGAAACAATCACTCTGTGCAAGAAACAAAACTTTATTTCCAACATTATTACCTGTAATCCTTAGCCTCAGTAATTGGAGAAATCTGTTTCTTTTCAGCAAACTAGTTATTTTTCAATGAACTGGTTCAATTCACTAGTTTGTTTACATAACCACACAAAGATGTAATGTACACACACTTATATTATTAAATCTCCCAATAATGATTTGAAATGGGGATGCATCAAATTACAAAAGATGATTTATTTAGATATTTTGATATATCAAAATGAAAGACAATTATTATATCTGAACTATATTTTCTTAATGCCATTGGTTTGTGTTTCATGTGTCACCAAGTGATTGGCAAGCGCCCGTTGTAAGTATTGTCGCACTCCACGCGGGCCGTTTGCCATGCTGTCTCTGAAACCTGGTACAGAGCGTGGCATCACTAATTTTGTGTTTGTTGGTGGAGATTGCAGTTTTGCTGCGTTCGTACGATCTATTTGTTATGCCCGCTGGTATTTGTGCCATTCTTAAAGTGCAACAGTTCTCCCATTATGCTAATGCCGGAATGTTCCATGGAACATGGAGCTAAATTCAGAAGCAGAGAATGGCAGATGGGAGAACAGGGCCACTGTTAATGAAATGCGAAACAGTGTGATGCGAAACTGTGCTTATTAAAATATTTCACTAAAAGCCGAGGCCTGAAACACCAGTGTAATTATAAGGTCCCTCTCCAGCAGAATGGTGGTAAATTAATTTTACGGCATACACTCAACCCTCATTAAATTGGCTACAACAATGAGTTGCAGGAAAACAGTGTTAATTCTCATTGCATTATCCATTCATGAACAATTCACTCGACAGCACTGCAGCTTTGAAGCTGAAGTTAAGTGCACAATTGAAAAAGAGCCGGACTGAACCATTTAAGTGATGGTATCGCTGTGAGCTGTGATTGGATAAAAGCATATTTGGACACCTTTCTATTGCCTATTCACAGATTCTCTAAATTAATATGAAGAAGTCATATGATATGACTTTTAATTATTCTACTGGAACACCCATTTTACAAACCGTCACCTGAGGACTAATGCTTTAATTGAGGTTGAGGTTCACTAATTGTTGATTGTTAGAAAAAGTTAATAATTATGAATGTCATTTTCAGATAAGATGTTTGTGCCATTTAAATGTAGAAGAGAATTGCTCTTAAAGTACAAAAGACCAAAAAGAAGTCATTATTTTGATTGTAGGCTGCTGCAACCAGCATGCAACAATACAGTGTATTACTGA
>JADLZN010011273.1:0-20988 GCA_018155175.1 Sinocyclocheilus anophthalmus
TTGAATAAAACAATAATAATAATAATAATATAATATAATAATAAAATAAATTATAAAAAACATGCATGTATAATATAAATTAAAATCGAACAAATCAATTTTACTATTCATACATTTAAAATTCAGTGGGGTGTTTGTGTGTGTGTGTGTGGCCGTTTTATTTGGGTTATGAGGACACCCATTTGTAAATACATGGTATGACATAGGTATTACAATGAGAAGGAGATTTATGAGGACATTTTGAGTGTCCCCATATTTCAAAAGGTTTATAAATCATTCAGAATGAGTTTTTTTTTTATCTAAAAATGCAGAAACTTTTGTGTGATGGGTAGGGTTAGAGTAAGGGGATAGAAAATACAGCTTGTACAGTATAAAAACCATTACGCCAATGGAGAGTCCCCATAAACCATAAAAACCAACATGTCTGTCTGTGTGTCTGTGTGTGTGTGTGTGTAGGCGCATCACTGATTTGTTGACTCCTCTCTCTTTTTGTGACAGGCATCAATGTATCTTGCTACTAGTAAGATCTTGTTTTTCGCCTAATAAATATTGAAGTTGTGTTGTATTGTTTAACATTTTGAAGTCAGGGAAAAGTATTTCAAATTTTGGATAAAATGTGTTTCTAATTTCTTCATAGTTAGGGGGGCAAGGACCTCTATCGGGACTTTTTTTTCAGGGTTTCATTTCATGGCTTTTAAGGGCTTTAAAATGGTAAGAGTTGGGGTCACTCATTTTTGGGTGTTTCCAAAATTTGATGGCTCTTTTCTCAATGCGCATTAGTAGAGGGTATTGGCCTAATTCTGCCCTGCATGCGTTGTTCGTCTTACAGAACTCAGCATGCAGGGCTTCAATTGGATTGTTGTCCTATTTTTCAAATTCATGATTTAGGAGAGGACCCCGCACTTCACTGCCATACAATGCAATAGGTTCTATGACTGATTGGAATATTTTGAGCCAGATTCTAATTGGTATTTCAATTTGGATAGATTTTTTGATGGCATAAAAGGCCCTCCTCTCTCTCTCTCATCTTCCTCTCTACCGCTCTCTCTCTCTCTCTCTCACTCCCGTCACTGTGTAATATGCTTTTATTGCATGACAAAATTATACATGTATGCAAAGCAGTTGCGCGGACGGCTTCAAAGTACCAATGTCTTAACAAAATAAAAGAATAACAACAACATAATATAATAATATATAAAAAGTATTAAGAATGTAGTGCAAAATGAATTACTAATGTATGCAAGTATATAAAGTAGAAATAAAAATATGTAAGGGATTAGACAGATTTACAGAAGCAAAATATACATCTAAGTAATATAATAGAGTAATTTGGCGTAATATAATGTAGATGTGCTGGAAACATCAGATCAGGGCAGGGTGAGTGTTTTCTCTTCTATGGTGACAGGCAGACACATATTGAGCAGCAAACACTCGGCAGTTCTTCTGTTCTCCTAACAGATACGGCAGTTTCTCCTGGTTTGATAGAGTTTTAAATGTCTGATGGATCTGCTGTATTTTCTCATAGAACACTGTCCGTATATCTGTGTATTTGGGGCATTCTGTTAGGAAGTGCAGTTCTATTTCCATCTGATTCAGATCACAGTGTGAACACAATCTCTGTTCAGGTGGCAGCCATGTTTTTCTGTGGCTGCCCGTCTCTATCATCAGCTTGTGTCCGCTGAGTCTGTATCTGGTCAACGTGCTTCTCAGTTTCTTATCTGACACTGTGTACAGATACTCTGCCATAGTGTACTCTCTCTTTAGGGCCAAATAGCATTGCACTTTACTCTGCTGTTGTGTTTGGTTTTGCCAGTGAGTGATGTAGTTCTGTTTGATTTGTGCAGTAATCTGATTGATTCTGATGTTGTGATTCAGAGCAGCAGTAGATGTTAGTGAAGCATCAGGACTGAAGCTCTGGATCAGCTGAGGGAAGGGCTTGCTTTCTTTGCTCATCTCTTGGTATTGCAGGGCTTTATAATGATATGATTGGGGGTCACTGAGCTTCAGATGTTTCCAGAATTTAATTGCCCTTTTTTGTATCTTTATGATTAGAGGATATTTGCCTAATTCTGCCCTGCATGCGTTATTTGTTGTGTGCCGGTGCACGTGTAGTATATTTTTACAGAGTTCTGCATGTAGGGTCTCAATTGGATGTTTTTCCCATTTGGTGAAATCTTGATTGGGATTTGTCAGTGGACCCCACACCTCCCTGCCATAGAGAGCAATGGGCTCAATTACTGAATCTAATATTTTCAGCCAAATTCTAATAGAGATCTCTATAGGACATTGCCGTTTTATGGCGTAGAAGGCCCTGCGTGCTTTATCTCTCAATTCATTCACAGCATGATTAAAGTTTCCCGTGGATGTGATTTTCAAACCCCACCCAGGAGTTGTAGTTTGATGTCCCGCCCTACCTCCCTCCCTCTCTCCCTCCTACCCCCCTCCCTCCCTCCCTCTCCCTCCCTCCTCTCCCTCCCTCCCTCTCTCCGCTCCCTATACCCTCTTCTCCCTCCCCTCCCTCTCAATCCCTCTCTCCCTCTCTCTCGCTCTCTCTCTCTCTCTCTCGAGCATGTGATGTGTGAGCGTGCCCGAGTGCTGTTTGAGAGTGTGGTGCAGCGTGTGAGTTTTCCAAACATTTGTTTACTGTATCTTTCTTTTTGTTAGTGGTGTTTAGTTTTCTCTCTGTCTTGGAGGCGGCGTTCAGTTTTCAGAAGTTAACGTGCCGGCATGCTATTAAATTGTCTCCTCCTGAAGGAGCTTCTATAGAAGTTTGCAGTCTCGCGGTAGGTGAGATTGTTGGCTTTGAAAGCATTAAGTCGGCTTCCAGGATGAATAGTGCAGTTGTCATTTTTTTGGATGAGGTGGATAAAGTAAACCATTTGCTTGAGAGTGGGATTACCATTAATGACACATACACACCTGTTCTGTCTCTGATAAGCCCTATAAAAAAGGTCATTATTTCAAATGCACCCCCATTTTTGTGGTCACATAGCAACTAGAGTAGTGGAGTCAGTGTTGTTCAATGAGGAAGATGTTTTGATGGATGAGGATTTTTCTAAAGTGTCAAACAAGAGGAAGAGCCCAGAAAACAAGTCAAACACTGAACAAGTCACAAAAGTGACAAAAATGCACCCAACGGTTTGCTCATCCCAGTCACAAGAAAACGTGTCAAGTACACAGGAGGGTGAAAGTGAATGTGGAGACACACAAGTGGATGCAGAAAGTGTTTACTCGTTTACCAAAATTCAGACCTTTTTGCAAAAAACAAAAGGAATGAGATCTGTCAAAGTTGATGATTTTTTTCCAGATTTGAAGTTGTTTCTTGACTCAGTTAGGTTTTTCATGAAAAATACAGAACTTACCACAACCTTTACTGATCAGGAAATATTTCGTCTTAAGAAGTTAATGGTGAAAGTTAGAACACTAATAGCGTTGCGCTTGACTGGCAATAAGCCAGAGACTGCGTTCAGGGAGCGCTGGATGCATATTATATGCTAGTATAAATTAATTGAGTAATAGCATAACTTACGACAAAAGATCTCTGCTCGTGAAAAGCACTGTCCTGCCCGTTTGATCGCCGCGGACATTTCAGTTTATAACGTTATAAGAATCTATATTTTTCTTAAACTAACGCATCGTTTTGCTTCAGAAGTCCTTTATTAACATCCCGGAGCCGTGTGGAGTAGTTCTGTGATCTTTGCATACTTTTTTTCAGATTCAGAAACAGGGGCACCATTCACTGCAATTATACAGATTGGAAGAGACAGGACAATGTCGAATATAACTCCAAATGTGTTCGTCTGAAAGAGGAATGTCAAGACACTCCTAGGATGCCTTGAGGGTGAGAGAAAAACAGGCTAATTTTCATTTTTGGGTAACTATCTTAAATTGATTAGATGTTGCATATAATTTGGTAGCAAAACATTACGTGTTGCACATTTTATTTGTGCAAAGATGAGTATGAGTATAATATGTGTATTTTGTACAAACTTTCGACTGCTTTTTATCACTTAATAAGCACCATATTTTTAATTGTGGTCTTCTGTTCATAGGACTACTGAACGTCCATTATAAGTTTATTTTAGTGCAAGACAATTGGGAAATCAAACCTCTGAGTTTACACACCTCTGGTTTTCACGCCCACTTCAACACTTGGGCCAAATATGGGAAATACATCATGGAAGTAGACAAGTGGTCAAGTGCAAAGACCACAAGTGTAGGTATTTGGACAGGCCATAACCCTCCAGGAGCAGTGCTGAAAATCACTTTCCCCAAATTGATATAAATATCAAAAAACAATTGCACAATGAACTTAAAATGTGTCATTTAAACTGCGCTAAGGAAAAGAGAATGAAACGAATGTAAATTACTTAAAAACATGCAAATTGATCAGAATCATAATTTAAATATATGTAGCGATAAATAAATAAAAATACAACTTTAATTGCATGGTCCTGATTCCAACGACTTTAATCCAACACTGGGGGGGGGGGGGCAACGAAAGGGAATGCATCCGTGCAGCAACAAAACTATATATAGCTTCTGCTGTTGATCCCAGCATATCTTACAGTAGGGAAAATGGTCATAAAACAGGCATGGGTCAGACAATGGCAAACAGGTATATTGAGGGCAAGACAGAAGAGTAATCCAAAACGGGCATGGTCGATAAGCGGCTAACAATATCCAGAGGGCTTGACATGAGGGGTTATCCAATAACACGAGCTAGAGTCCAGGCGAGGAGCAAACACAGTCCGAAAAAGCAAGACAAAGGGTTAATCCAAGATACACAGGCAAAATCGGTGCAGGAATCATAAAACACGGCGCGAACCTAGACTAAGAACTATGACTAGAACTACCCAGTGACAAGCTCCGTAAAGTAAGCTATCACCCTGATGAGCGATAAGCGCTAAACAATCTCGGCGTTTTAAGGACCTGAGTGGGTGTAATATAGTGAGTGTGAGATTGGTTACAGCTGTGTGCAATCAGTGCAATGGTGATTGGATAATTTGATGTACTAGCTTAGTTTTAGCTTATTTTAAATGTTAACTCCCCCTAAGCTAAATAAATGAAATCAGAACATCCTAAAATTAAACCTAAACTAAAATTAAAAAGACACTGACATATAAAAAGTTTAATTCATCTCAAATTAATGCTATAAAGTATATAAATAATACTAAAATATCACTGTCCAGAGCTTTTGCAAGTGCGGTAACTCATTATACAACACACGTCATCCGTGGAGCTTACACTGAAGCAGTCTTCTAAACACAGTTATTGAAATCGTACTCATGGCTTCTGTGTGAAGAATATGTAACGATACATTATTGCTAAAAATCTACTTCCTGTTTTCATCTTCTGCCAATGAGAGCTGCTTGGTTGCAGCAGATGAGTTCTGATCCGCCAGACGCTGTGCTCCCGTGTGTTCTGCAGGCTTCGTGCGAGCGAGAGGCGGCGGGGATATCCGGGATGTTAACCAGAACTCCGAGAACTGGGCCGTAGTGAAAGCTGCTCTGGTCGCTGGCATGCATCCCAACCTGATCCATGTGGAGCGGGACAGTCTGAGCCTCATGGGCTCCAGAGAGAAGAAGGTCCGCTTCCACCCGACCTCTGTCCTCAGCCAGCCGCAGTACAAGAAGGTCAGAGCTGTGACGATCAATGCAGGACGAACACGCTCTGCTTCTGCTCTTATAAAAAAATATTATTTTAAATTTCCAAACATAATTAAATACATATTTTGTATTTTTATTATTATTTTATAAAATAATCTAATTATTAATTTATTATTTAGCATTTTGTTATAATGCATGTAATTATTTAAATTTAATCATTTAATAATGTTAATAATTTGTTAATATATTTTCTTATTGTAGAAAGAATACATATTAACTATATTATATATATATCTATATGATATATATATAATATAATATACACATATAGTTTATATAGTTTGTGTGTGGTATATCTATAATGTAAATGGAATTTACTATTTATCTGTGTTAGAAGAGGAGAATTAATGTATTTGATTAGCAATTATATTATAAAAAAATAACTTATTAATTTATGTACTTATATATTAATTTATTATTATAAATAGTTGTTTATTTATTTATTTAACATATGTAGTTGATATGTTTATACATGCATATAAACATGGTATTATATTTTTCTGTGGTGTGGTGTTAGTATTTAATGTATTACATTATTAAATAATATTATTTAAATTTTAAGAATATTAATTAGAAATTAAAAGCTCATTTATATTATTATTAATACTATAAAATTAAAATTGATTTATACATTAAAAAATAAATTGTTATTACTATTATTATAATTTTATTATTATAATTGATAATTGTTAATTATTAATCATTTTTATATTATAATTAGTGCTGTCAACGCTTATCGCACAAAGTAGTTTTTTGTTTACATAATTTGTGTGGTGTACTGTGTATATTATATTATGTCTAGAAAATACCCCCAACATGCATGGTATTATTTAAGATCATTTTATATATTAACTATATTTATCTAAAGTATAAGATATGAATATATAACTTATAAACGTGTAAATGTTTTCAAAAAGTATACTGTGTGTGTGTTTATTTATACATATAAATATACACAGTACACGCATACATTATGTAAACAACAACTTTTATTTTGGATGCGATTAATCGCGATTACTCATTTGACAGCACTAGTTTTTATTATATATAGACTCCTTTTTTTTTATCTCATAGTTTCTGATGTTTTGACCTTCTCCATGTTCAAGTAGAATATCAATAACATCATCACGTTTATTGTTTTTTTTTATCTAACTCTACCTACACCAGATCCCTCCATCCAATGGCCAGCGGCAGCAGTGGGAGTCCCTCCCACTGATTGGCTGTTTAATTGAATGACCCGCGCTCACGAGTATCGCCAGTGTCAGGTGCGCCTCTGTGGTTCACAGCCCCTCACGCGTCGCCATCTTTCGCAGTAAGCCAAACTCCCAAGCTCTGCTCCGCCCTACGAGAACCCCCGTCCCAGAGGCGTGCCGCTTGACGGCCCAAACACACAGATTCTTTTAATCGCGTGTGATTGTCACAGCGCTCTGTGATAGAGTAAATCTTCTCCCATCAGGTAAGCAGCATTTACTACACAGATCCGTAGTTCACTGACAAGCTAAGCAAAATCGTGTTCATAATCGCAGACGATATAATCACGCGATAATGAAATCTACGAAGTGTGACCCTGCAGCACAAAAGCAGTCATAAGTAGCATGGGTATATTTGTAGCGATAGCCAACAATACATTGTATGGTTCACAATTATACATTTCTCTTTTATGCTAAAAATCATTAGGATATTAATTAAAGATCCTGTTCCATGAAGATATTTTGTAAATTCCTACAGTAAATAGATCAAAACTTAATTTTTGATCAGTAATATGCAATGCTAAGAACTTCATTTGGACATCTTTAAAGATGGTTTTCTCAATATTTAGATTTTTTTGCACCCTCAGATTCCAGATTTTCAAATATTATCCTATCATAACAAACCATACAACAATTTTTCAATGGAAGCTTAGTTAATCAGCGTTGAGGTTCTCCCATTGGTTCCCTCTGAAGCCAGCACTACTCCTGATGCACCTCCATCAAGCTCCTCAAGCACATCAGCAAGCAGTCCAGGATCAACCGGTGTTTCACATTCATGGCCTGAAAATTTGAAAGTTTCCTGGAACTTAATGCCCGCAGGTATACAGAGTACTATTGAGAATGGCCACAGACCTTCCCCCGCTGACAGACGACAAATGATTGCGAAAAGTCTTGAAGTTAAGCGTCAAAAGATGGAGGAGATACATCGTCATGAGGGAATCTCTGGAGCACAAAGAGGGGACGTTTGGAAACTCATGGAGGAGACCTATTGCCTCCAGCGTCAGATGATCAATGAAACCCCATCCCCTACAATTGCAGATTTAAGAACCAAATGGCCGTATCTCTTCACACAAAGGCATATATATGGCCATTTTGAGATGCTTACTGACAAAAAAGTGCTCCGACTTTTGGAATTGTCTATTCAGGAGGGTGGACCAAAAATTTTCCAGTTTTTTTTAAAGACAAACCAACTAATGAGGAAGTTCGGAATACACTCTCCAGTGGTGAAAATGTCGCTGCTATGGTCCTACAACTACTACTTGCACACTTCAAAGAGAAATTAGATGGTCTTATCCTTCAGACAGATGTAAGTAGAGATTATTTAACACGTCACATTCATTTGCAGCATGTTTTATCTTTTGGTTCTGTTGATGACGTTTGTACGTGTTTTTTTTTTTTTTTTTTTTTTTTTTGAATTCGCAGCACCTTCAGATGTCCAGCAATCTGTACCTTTGCCAGAGAGTCCACGCCTTATAATTCTTGGTAAGTAAACCTTAGTAAACCTTAAAGCGATACTTCAGGCAGGAAACAAAATTACCCCATGTTTTCCAGATGCACTGTATGTTTAGTGGAATTGTGATTTTGAAGTTAAGCTGATTTAAAGGTTTAGTTCACCCAAAAATGAAAATTCTGTCATTAATTACTCACCCTCGTGTTGTTCGAAACCCGTAAGACCTTCGTTCATCGTCGGAACACAATTTAAGATATTTTTGATGAAATATGAGGGCTGTGAGGCAGTGTGTGGCATGACCCAGATCTGGCGTAATGACGTTATCACGCCGGATCTGGGTCAGCGCCGCCACACGCTCGTGTCATGGTTCTGTCGTGAACGCACACTCACAAGTGACACTGTAGACGAAAATGTGGAATAAAGTCATTATTTTTGTTTCCTTTGCGCAAAAAAGTATTTTCGTTGCTTCGTAACTTTACAGTTGAACCACTGATGTCACACGGACTACTTTGTCGATCATCTTGGAACTTTTCTGGACCTTGAACGTGGTAGTTACCTTGCTGTCTATGGGAGGGTCATAGGGTGTTCCGCAGATGACTGAAGGTCTACGGTTTCGAACAACACGAGGTGAGTAAAACACAGCCTAATTTGCATTTTTTGGGTGAACTAACCCTTTAACTAACTTTAGCATTACCTCCATTTTACCAGTGAAGCTGTTCCTTTAAATAGGAAAGAGCTCATTGCTACAAATGGAAATATACATTTTATATATTTATATATACAATATGTATTTCTTTGTTAAAGATGAACCCTAAGTGTTTGTTTGGCTAAAAGAAAATTAAGTAATGAACGATGTGAGTTCAACGTAACTGTTAAAATAACTACAGTATAAAGTTTGTGCAGGAAAGTCCTATGTATAAACAACTAAATAACATCACAGAAAAAGACAGCGTAGGTTTTTCAAATGTTTTATTAATCTCTTTTTTTTTTCATTTTCAGGTCAGTCTCTAAGCAACCAGCGGTGGATGTTGAGCGTGGAAGGGTAGGTTGTGTGTGAAGGAGAGCAGCCCAACATTGTATCTGGTCTTGCAGCACTGTTTGCCTCATTCTACAATTTTAACCTCCAGTATCAGGAAGAGGCAGCATGCACCCTTGAGTTTGTTCAGAGGTTAGACACTTACGCATTTGCCACTCTTATACACCAAAACCATTTTCAGAGGTTTACACCCACCTGACTTTATATGAATCGTAAACTTTTGAGCAGCACTGTATGTTCAAATTAATTTTGTCACTAACCTTTTCTTTAGAGTATTCAGAAATGACAGTATTCATTCACAAAGGTTTAATACAGTTTATTGATCACATATCACATATTTAACATTATCATAGTCCTGTGTGCAATAAACACATTGCAGGGGTTGCAATTCACTTACATAAAGTTACTAAGGTTTGAATGAAATCCCCACAATGCCTTTTTATAAAAAGCAGAATATGCTCTACATAAGATGGGTGTCTCTGAGGATGACAATATCATTAAAAAACTGGGTGATGAGTACTCAACTGGGTGATGAGTACATAACACATTTCACATGTAATCTAACACAAAAGATTGAGGACACATGTTGTGATCCAGTGCACAATACAGCTCAGATTTCCCCACAAAATCTGACAACAGCTGGAAGTGTAGAAAGCATCTCTATCTGATATTTTGATATACTATACGTTTATGGTGTTTTCATTTTTGAGACTGCTTAATGTGAGTTGCAGCTCTAACGTCCAGATTTCCATTTTGAACGGAAAGTTTTTTTTATACAGAATGTTGATCTTCCCCAGTTAACAACTGTTTACACCAAATATTACAATTCAATTGCACTATTACTTATTTTGGAAAACAAAGAAATATTCATTGTAATTCATTGTAAATTGACGATTTCTTCAATTATTTATCACCACAACACACAAAAGTTCATCACATTTGTATTCATGTTATGCAGCCTTGGTTGAGTACCTGAAAGTACACACAAGTATGTGATTTTTTTTTAATAGCAGAATATAGTTTACGAAGACAAAATGCTAAGTTTTGTTTAGTTCAATGTTTTCTCAGTGGAGTGCGATGACTGTAGTATAAAATTGCGATTTCGGTGTGATAACTATATCCAAACAAATCCTTGAAACACATCTGGTTGAGAGAGAGAGAGATAAAAATAGGCATAAACATAATGGTAATTTTTGTTGTTTGTTTTCTGCCTTGTAGACGCTTTCTCGACATCAACCTGGAACGTGGATCAAAAACCAAGAAAGGGAAGGTGACTTCAAAGAAGACTGGCCAAGTTGTGCAAAAAAAGAACACTACTGTGAACCCACAGGTTTCCTCTCTTCTGAGAAAACTTGCAGACTTTGAATGGAATTTCGTTTAGACACTTCCACTATCCACTGCAATTGGACTAAAAGGAAATAAGGTTCCTGCATTGTTAATTGCAATACAAAAGTACAGCTGGCATTTCCGCCAACATGTTTATGTAATGCATTTTTTTCCCCTCCTGACTTTCTTTTTGTTTTCTTTTTTATTTTTTGCATAATTTTTTAAATATTTTAAAACCTTTCCATTTGTTGAAAGTTAATTAGAGCACTGTTCTGTTAACTGTTAAGTGCATTTATTTCATACAGCTGACATTTCAGCCAACATGTTTATATAAGGCAATTTTCTGGCCTTTGATCTTAAGAAATAAACGTTTTAAATTCTGACAATTTTGTTTTCTATTTCCATTTGAGGCTACTGTTATGGAAAGAGTAATATTTTCCTTGTTTTAAGGAAAACAATATTCATACAAATACAATTTATTGCAATATATAACATGTAATATTGTGAAATTAAGTGGCATAACAGTAGAATACAGTACTAAGTCATAGTTCTGTAAAAGTACAGTACTTTGCTGGCAACCCAGCTGCCAGTATGTAAATTGACTGAAAAGTTTTACAGTACACACTGTAAAAAAAATTATAATACAGCAAGATACTGTATCTGGCAATTACAGTACAATGCTGTAAATGTTGTTTACAGTTGTGGTTCTGTAAAAATACAGAATGTGGCTGGCAACCCAGCTGCCAGTATTTTACTGTAAATTTACAGGGAAAAGTTTTACAGTGTGAGAAAAGTGATGGAGCATATCATTCATGTTGATCAGACATATTGCATTACATTAGATCTTTCCAAGTCATTGGGCTGCGAAAATGTTTTAATTTCACTAGACCAGGAAAAGGCTTTCGATAGAGTTGAGCATCAATATTTGTGGCAAACGTTAGATGCTTTTGGTTTTAGTTCTAGTTTTATAAATATGATTCAAGTCTTGTACAATGATATTGAGAGTATATTGAAGGTCAACGGTGGTTTAAGTGCTCCTTTCAAGGTTCAGAGGGGAATAAGACAAGGTTGTCCACTATCTAGTATGTTGTATTCTTTGGCAATAGAGCCTCTTTTACATAATTTAAGGCAATCTCTTTCTGGTGTGTCTCTGCCTGGTTGTGAAACAGGTTTTAAGTTATCTGCTCATGCTGATGATGTTGTTGTAATTGTTAACAAACAAAAAGATATTGACACTCTTGTTAAAAATATGAATGTTTTTAGTGTTTTATCTTCTGCTGAAGTTAACTGGGAAAAAAGTAAGGCCATAACAATCAGTGAAAAATTAAGACGGAATTTTGTTTTACCTGGTGGGTTAACCTGGAGTAATGGGGTTTTAAGTATCTTGGGGATGATACTTCAATGTGTAGGAACTGGGAAAATGCTTTAGAGAAAGTTGAGGGGCGTTTAAAAAAAGTGGAAATGGATTCTTCCACATATGTCTTTTAGAGGTCGAACACTAGTAATTAACAATTTGGTTTCTTCTATGTTATGGCACCAATTACTGTGTATTGATCCTCCAGCACATTTGCTAGCTAAGATACAGGTAATTTTAGTGGACTTCTTCTGGGACCGAATGCATTGGGTCCCACAAAGCATTTTGTTTTTATCGAAAGAAGGAGGAGGCCAAGGACTCATTCATCTTGCCAGTAGAGGTGCTGCTTTCCGGCTCCAGTTTATTCAGAGGTTCCTGGTTGGACCCAAAGACCTTGTCTGGAAACCTTTAGCCAGAACTATTTTGTCCAGAGGTGGGAATTTGGGTCTTGCGGAGTCCTTATTTTTAATGGACCTAAGTACTCATAAACTGAATAACCTCCCAAAGTTCTATCAAGGACTTTTTACTATTTGGGGGATGTTTCATAAGCAGAGATCAACGGACAGTGAATCTTCATTAGGGCTATTGAAAGAGCCTGTAGTGCATGGGACACGTTTTAATATAGAGAATACAACAGGACATTTCATGATGCAGTTGTTCGTTTCAGCTGGGACTGTCACACTGGGACATGTGGTCAATTTATGTGGACCTAATCTTCTCAATGCTGCAAGTCTAGCCTCTCATGTGGGAGTTCGATCCATTAGGCTTATAGATCAACTGCTCAGTACGTGGAAATGCAAACTCACAAAGACTGAACTCTCTTTACTAACTGACTACTGCAACGGTTTCTGTCAAGAAAATGTTGATGTTTCTTTTCCTGCTATGACACTTTTCCCCAATTTTAAAGAATGTACTGGTCATTTTTTAGAGTCTGAAAGTTTTTTTTACCAACAATTTGAAGTATATGGGAGGAAAAGTTATGTATAAGCTGTTTGTTAAAGTGTTAAATAAAAGTAAACTAAATGGTAGAGCTGATACTCCTTGGAGAGCTCATTTTGGAGTTGGTAATGAGATCAAACCTGTGTGGAGAGCTCTGTACAAACCACCGTTGACAAAGAGAGTAGGGGACTTGCAATGGAGGATACTGCATGGTGTCGTGGCAGTTAATGCTTTTATTTAAATTGTCAATCCCAATGTAAGTGCTGATTGTCCTTTCTGTGTACAGAGGGAAACCATTTTTCACTGTTTTGTAGATTGTGGCAGACTGAGTGCTTTTTTTCATTTGTTACAAAGAATGTTTACAATGTTTGGGGAAAGTTTTTCTAAACAAATGTTTATTCTTGGTTTTAAATATTGTCAAAAGTGGAGAGTGAAATGTCAATTGTTTAATTTTGTACTGGGCCAAGCAAAAATGGCTATCTATGTGAGCAGAAGAAATAAGATAGAAGAGTCTTCAGATTGTGATGTAAATAAAATTTTTGTCAGATTGTTGAAAGCCAGACTGAAAATTGATTTTGATTTTTTATAAGTCTACAAATAATATAGAAGAGTTTAGAAATATGTGGTGTCTTAAAAATGTGCTATGTTTTGTTGAAGAAAATGTGCTGTTTTTTGGGTTGATGTTGAGTTAATTTAGTGGTTTGGTTTTTTGGCTTGAGTGTGATTTTGTCTGAAAAGCAATAAAGAGGTTTTTGGACTCTCTTTCTCTCTCTCTTTCTCTTTCTCTCTCCTCTCTCTCTGTATCCTCTTTCTCTCGCTCTCTCTCTCTGTGTGGGCGAGGGTGTGCTCTCTCTCTCTGTCCTCTCTCTCTCTCTCTCGCTCTCTCTCTGTGCCTCTCTCTTGCCTCTCTCTGCAGCCCCGACACTTGCTAGTTGTTGTTTTTGGTGTTTGCTAATTGATACTTAATGTCAAATCTGTGCTAGAGTTCCAGTTAGTGTACTGTTGCTGTGCTCCTGCCTAGACTGTTAAACTCAATTCTCAATTTTGCTTTAAAAAAAATTAGGTCTTTATTTAATATTGGTTAAATTGACTACTTTATAATTTGTAGGGAGGAGGGTGCCATTTTTCTTTTGTTAATTATTTTTCTCCTGTTTCGGGGTAAGTTAAGTAGTTAAGGAAGTGTTATTGTCTAAATGTTATTTTTATTTTTCCCTGTGTTAGGCAAGTTAGATTTAAAATTGAGTAAGATACTGTTTTGTTTGTTATTTTGGCTATGCCCCTCCTGAAGCCTTTTTGCTTTGTTTCTGTTATTCCTTTATGTAATAAATCAAATTTGTAGTGGATCTTTTAGTGGTTGGCAGTGTTCTTTAGGGCTGGGACTGGGATGAGAGGCTCCATGTGGACTTTCCTTTCATTTTGTTACGTATTCCTCAATTCCCCTAGATTCATTACAAAACGGGATCGCATGCATGTTCTGGTAATAACTGATTGTGGATCTAATTTTCCTCATGTAGGTAAGTTTTGTTTGGCTGAGGAGTTTAATCGTTGTAGAAAAAAAGATCTGTTAGAGCTAGCTGACTTTTACAACATAACGCTAACTTCTAGGAAGGCAAAGAAATGTGTGGAGTTAAACCTGCATCTTCTTCATCCTTTAACTCAATCTCCAGTGTGTCATTACAGAAAACTGCTAGTGCCAGCAGCAATTAAATAATTGTGCATTATACTTGGGCCCCCCACTGTGGCCCCTGCCTTTAAAAAATCAGATCTGCCACTGCCTAAAGCACAGCATGCATGAAATATTATTTCACACCACCCAACATTAAAGCTTCTATATCATCTGTCTGTATATTTTCAATGAAAGCCGTATTGTCTTATCTAATTGTGTATTTTAAGCTGTAAATGATGAAAGCTTAAATACATCATCATTTACCCTTTAAATCTACAACATACCTTTGGCTGACATTTACATTTTTTTTATCTCTGATATCATGGTTTTAAATGTATAATATAAAATTATGTGTAATATAATATTATGTGTGAATATATGTTTGGGTAGGTGATTGTTGATATAAAACAAAATAAATATATAAAGTAATAAATACAATGGAAGGAAAACACATCTTTGTGGGTACTTTGGGTGTCTTGTTCTTCATATGTAGGCCTATTTTTATATGAAAGCAAAAGAATGTAAATGACATTCAATTTATTAGTAAGAGTGCATGAGCGTGAATCACGTCTCATCTGTCTGTGATCTTGTGTCTAATGCACTGATTTGAGATGGTGGTGTGACTGTGTACATGTCAGTCATATTACTTTTGATTGTTTGATTACAGTTATGTCATGATATTTCCTTTTGCTATGCAGTTAATTTGTTATGTTGTTGATTTGAAATATGTGTAATGTATGTTAGTACATTCATGTTGATTTATTAATCTTTTTGTGCAGTTAAGTTTAGAAACCAGTCTGATGCATCTGTGTGGGAATGGGGGCTGGAGGCTTCATGGCAATCATAATAGTCATTACAGAGTCAGAAAACACTGATAGAGGCATCTCATAGACAGGGCTCTAGCCCCGGTGTTAGTCACTCTCGCGGGGAGCTGTAAAGACTCCCGTTGAGGGGCCAAACAAGAAGGCTCCACACCTCAGTCTGGGGATGCCAAAATTAAGAGTGAGTAACCTCATCCTACTGTTTGCAGGACTCGACTCGATATACCTGGTATGGCTTCCCAAGCTCGCGCTACAGTGAAGAGAAAAATTACTCTGTCTGCAGCAATGGATTACGTGGGTTTGAGCACATCTAATGTGGCGAACCCATGCATCATTGACAATAACACAGTTCCACAACACCATATCTGGACAGGGATTGGGAGGTATATACAAGCTTTCTCTGAAGGAGGTCTTGCCGCAGTGGGACACAGCCTTCCCTTCTTTACCCCTTATGCATCAGGAGTGCTTAGGCTGAGACTCAGGGTCCACCGTCGCCTTAGATGGGGACCCTATTGCTCATAGAAGGATTTTCTACAGAAGCATTTTCTGAACTTAAGCTCTGCTTTAGGTTGAGGCTGAGCAGTCATTGATGTTGGCTTGATAGGCTGCTGAGTCAATGAGGCCCTCTGGTGAATTGCAGCAGCTGAGCTAGACTGTCACAACAGGAAGCCGTGCATGTGCCTGCGACGACTTCCAGGTCATTGTTAGCTCTCAGTGAAGTCACCCACCGCAGGGCCAAACAGACCTGTGGAGAATACTGAAGAGTCAAAGGAGGCTGTCTTGTGAGCATCCTTGATCTCCATTAACTCTAGCCAGGTTGGCCATTGCTTGACCGACTGCTTGGGTCATTGACTAACTAGCATGGCTGCACCACGCAGCTTCTTAAAAGCAGAATGATTAGGCCCTCTTAATTCTCTTTCATGCACTAACATGGTGGCCACTGCGACAACTGCAAAACGGCACATATGAATGACTTTTGAGATCAATTATAGTTGCTGTATTAGAATCTACATAAATGTGCATAGAGTTGAAGAAATGAAGTATGTTGCGCAGCAGGGACGGACTGGGAGTAAAAAACGGTCCTGGATTTTCTCCCAAATAGGCCCACCACTAGGCCTGTCACGGTAACAACTTTTTGTTGTGCAATATATTACACCAGAAATAATTGCACCAAAATCTAATTTTGTCTCGATAAGCTGGAACACTTTTGTAGGCTTTAGTGTCCCCAACAGTCGAGTATTACTTCTGTCATTTTGTAACGACCATTGTAATGCCACTGAATAGTATAAGCATAAAGGACCAGGAGACAATAGCGCAAGAAAGGCCTAACACTTCCAAATGACAAACAAACATAACATTTTTAAGAATAAGTTAAGAACATGTGCAAATTTAAGTATCAAAAATTTTGTAGATTACCTTACAATTTACCTTTCCAAATACTGAATAAATAGTAATAAACTGTTTCTAACAACAAGGCAAAGGAACAGTTAAAAAATACAATCATTGCACAAATCCGACTTGGTATGTAGATTTTTCCAGCAACAGATTTTTCCCTGACTTCTTTTCCTCGGTAAATTAAGGTTGCCCACTGCATGTTGTTCCGAGCCACCACCACAATCACTACTTGGCAGTCTGATGTCCGTATGCACAAAGGCACAGACCCCTAAACAAGACCATATCTGCAGATAAAACTTTTTTTATAGAAGCATTTTTTAAAATTTGAACAAGCACCTCATAACTACACGTTATGTACGAGAAGCTGCAAAAGACACAAGCGCAAGTGGAATGTAAAAAAACTTTGTGACATTAATTTTTAAGTAAATATAATGGGCTATATATTGCGTCACCAAAAATGATTGATGTCATGTACATATATTGCGCGATAAGTCTATATATTGATTATTGTGACAGGCCTACCCAACACAACTACAAACAGTCGCTACTATCTCACAATATTACAGTAATCAAGTTGTTCTCCTTCTGCGTCTTTGAACTCGGCAAATTACTATACAGCAAACATCGCTCTATTGTTTTCGACCCCATAATAGCGAACCACCATACCAGTAGAGACCATTTTCCTACCTGAATCTGAACCATAAACCTTTACAAACACTCAGGCCTATTGATGGGTTTTCTATTGGTGCTTGTTTTTTCACGCAGTTGTTTATTTCGTGTGAAAGAACATTATGTCTGGCGGTCTTGGGAGATGTGGCGGGTCGTGTGCTTTGTAATGCAATGGGGGTAGACGGACTATGGGGCCCTGACTTGCTACCGATCTTTGTCCTGCTCGAAAGGCGGCGAGGGGGTAATGGACAGGGACGCGTTCGCCTTAAATAAAAGAAGGCCTGCGGGCCTGATTGTGTGTGGAAAGCCGTTGGCCGCGTATGAGCGACAAGAGCCACCGGGATCCATGTGTTGTGAGTAGCCGAAGACCTCACGGATGGCGGAAAGTTTACGCCCCTCACCAGACGTGAGCCCGTGTCCAGGGCGAGGAGACACAACAATAAAACCCTTACAAACGAGGCATTTGGGTGGCATCCATGGGGACATACGTCTGATTATCACGACTTAGACGGTCATTTTACGCGTTGCGTGCGTATCGCCGCCGCGGAAGGTAAAACCATGTTTGCATTTGTGATCGTAGAAATGACAAACAATAAGTGCTACTCTACAATGTTCAAAACTCGCGTTTGAATCATCTTTGGCAAATTATTTAAATATAAAAAACCGTACTTACAGGCTGTGAGTCAGAAGCGCCAGACTGCCTTTGCAAAGTTGGAACTGCCCCACTTTATAGAAGAGCCTTTGAGCACAGACCCATTGTTTGCTACTCTGCAGGTTCAGGAAACAATCCATACAACAATAAAACGCGCTGCACACATCTGAATATTTAGTTTGAACTGTTTAGCAAATCTTCCCACCCGTGGACTTCGACATGTGGGGGCGTGTTTAAACGAGCCGTTTTAGGAGGGCGTGGACAAGTCTTAACTTTTATAAAGAATATCTCTTTGGGTTTGAGACTTTAGTCTTTGCAACTTTAGGGATCTTATCTATGCACAAACAGCTTGTAACACACCAAAGAGAAAGGAAAATTTGAAATTGCATCATATGGCCCCTTTAAATACTTGAAATCTACATAAAAACAGCAGGAAGCAAAAATTTATATGACATAATACACATAAAATCTAGAAACCTGAAACTACAGAATTCTTCAGTTTGGATTACTTCCATATGTGTGTGGGTGTGTGGGTGGTGTGTGGGTGTTTTGTCATATTAATCAGATCGATCACCTTATAGGGCTACTTCATTTACTCTATATTCTAACTCAATAGCTCTCAAATGCAACCCGTTGTAGAATCGCTGCTGTTTCTTTATGAATGAATGGAATATTCGTGCCAGACAATGCAGAGTGATAAATAGCAGTGGACGCTCGGACTAGGGGTGTCCTGTGATTTTACTATAGTGCTATAGGCTACATGCTGTGTATATATAGTGAGAGAGGCGGGCAAGGTAACCTGATGTATCCGTTCGCTTTTTTTCCTTTTAGCTTCTCCCAAACACCTTTATCTTCACGCATTTTGCTTGCCATCACGAGCCCACTCTCCTTTGCGTCAGTTTCGGTTTCTTATAAACAAAAATAGATTGCATTAGCGCCCCCTTTTGTCGACCGTCAATGTCACGTAATCTGACACTTTTTCTTTGATGATGAATCAGCCAGGCCGAATGGCAGGCCGTTCTGGACTTCTCCAGAACATCCAGATGGCCAGTCTGCCCCTGGTTTCTAGTGAGAAATAGATTAAATTGCCAGGGTTGTGCAACATATATGTTGCATGTGCTATGAAAAAATCGGTCTGTGCAATGAATTAGTTTACCAAAGTAGCACGCATGCGATACAGTTTTGTGATGTCTGTCTGTTTAAAAACCTGTTGTCAAACAAAGAGAACATTTAATGACGTAAACAATATATTGAAAAATATTGTATTGATGGTTCATCAGGTAAAACGTCTCAATCTGCATTTTATTCACAATCTGACGGTCGCCATGGTTTTGCCAAGTGAGACATGTTCCTGGATCAACATTCTTTTAATTAGTTTTAATCCAGTGCAATTTAACACTCAAATTATTTTTTAGGAAAGAGTGTAATGAATAAAAATATATCCACTATAAAGGAAATCCATATCAGTACAGTTGTGATTGGGCTGGCACATGACTGATATCAGCACTACAGACACACTCACACTGCTGTTATACAACAGATCAGTAAATGAGAAGTTAGTACATTTTTTAATACTTAAATATGAAAAAGTATTCATTTAGCAAGATATTTTAGGCAAGATATATATGCATCATACACAAGACATTAAATAAACTGTAAAATGATTCATGTTTATGGTCCGTTTCATTTTCTGCTGAAGTGACGTTAATATCAAGTCACTTAATTTCAAACACAAATGTCTAGAAATCCCACAGTTATGGAAAACCTGGAGATATCAGGGAATTTGAAAATTGTGATATCCAGGCCTGAAAAATAAATATATATGGAAAATTGATGGATATCCTTTTATAGTGGATATATTTTTATTCATTACACTCTTTCCTAAAAAAATAAAACAATTTGAGTGTTAAATTGTACTGGATTAAAACGAATTATGAAAGTTTAAAATAAATCATGTTAATCCCACACATTTTAGGAGTCACGTTTTTAGGCTAATTGCCATCTACCCAATTATTGCAGTGAAATGTGTCTATTTGCTAGTTTTCACATATAATTATATATACAGTCATGAGAAAAAGAAAGGACACCCTATGAATTCACCCAGTTTTCCATATCAGGACGACATAAAAAATCATCTGGTCCTTGGCAGGTCTTAACATTTGGAAAATAACATCTCAGATCAACAACAACACATGACATATCGCACCGTGTCATTATTTACTTAACAAAAATAAAGCCAAAATGGAAAAGCCATGGGTGACAAGGTTAGGACTCCCTTACTGTTAACCCATTTAAGCCCACTGGCAACTATAGTTTATAGTTGTCATTTTCCTTTTGTAAGTATTTTTCTAGATGTTATCCATGTTTTATTTATCAATTGCGTGCAAGCAAACAACCACATAAAGGATTTCAAGAAAAAAAAAAAAAAAAAAGTTTCACTTCCTTCCTTCACACGAGGCTGTTAAGTTCCTACCCCTACTTCCAGGAAGCATGGCGAAGGCCCCTTCCCTTTTGGACATTTTCACTTAGGGGTGTACTCACTTTTGTGGCCAGTGGTTTAGACATTAATGGCTGTGTGTTGAGTTATTTTGAGGGGACAGCAAATTTACACTGTTATACAAGCTGTACACTCACTATTTTACATTGTAGCAAAGTGTCATTTCTTCAGTGTTGTCACATGAAAAGATATAATAAAATATTTACAAAAATGTGAGGGGTGTACTCACTTCTGTGAGATACTGCATATATAAACACACACACA
>JADLZN010011273.1:21066-198846 GCA_018155175.1 Sinocyclocheilus anophthalmus
AACAAGGTGCCCGCATCGAGTCTGTGAGTTGCCAATCTAAAAATCACTCCAACTTGCCATCAGACATGCACTGTGAATCAGGGCTCAAGACTGTATTAACCATTACAAGAATAATGCAGTATAATTACAGAATTATTTTTTGTTATGAAGTTATGGCAGTTTCTGCATTTATATCCATACTAAATGTGTTTAGGTTACTGTTTTTCATGAATTCCAGACGTTTATAGAAAACATTTTTTTTCCTGTATAGTGAAGCACCATTCATGATTTTACCTGTGATTACCATGACCTACAAATGTATGGTACTATGGAATAACATATGGTAAATTTTAATGAGCAAATATAAAGAAAAGCAAAGGCTATAAAGACCCAACTCAGTGGAGTTGTCAGAATACTTAATTATAACCAGTTATAATTAATCACAAATATTTTCACTTTCAGCTAATTTGCTACAAATGAATAAAAAAAGGAGTCCAGTATTGATACAAATATTTCAGCTAAAGTAATATTTGCATTATATCTAAGGTAATACTTGTTCAAATCAATTCAGCAAAGTTTGTACATATTTTAACACATTTTTAGCAAATATAATAATTGATTTTCGTTCATAAATAGTCATTAAAATGTGTTCATTTTAAAACAATATTTAAAAAAAATATTCTGACAGCTTTTTTTCAGAGATCCCACAAAAATGGACTACAGCTATGTTGTAGTTACAATAAATACATTTTATTAAATGCCATGATTAATGTCATATGTCAAAAACTCTACTGAAGCTCATTTCAGTCTTTTGAGGAATTAATTATTATATTCATGATTCATACAGCATACAGACATTTCAAATATTCATCATCAATTAAAATATGATCTGAAGTTGATTTGTCACTGTGTTTTATTGTTTCTGCAGAAATCAAATGAATGATAAAATATAAAATCACATGTTCTTCATGCATCATGTTTGTGAAAGGTACTTTCAATTGAAAGGTAATTTTTCTAGTAATAATACAAATGATTGTGAAACGACAATAAAAACAAATATAAAGACAGATTACAAATGCGTCACTCAGCAAAGACACACACACACACACCCACTGAGCTTCGGTTATATGAGGATTTATCTACACAATTATCTGACTATTTCAGGGACAAGAAGTTCAGAGCCCCCGGTAGTCTGTATTTAGAGACTATAACATCTCACTGTTACTGATTTATATGAAGTTCCAAACGTAGGTTCGGGAGGAGCCTGATCATTCAGTCCTGTCAATTACCATTTTGAGTCTATATAAGAAGTAGTTGAACTCGGAGCTCAAGCCGAGCCTCATGTTTGAGCCTCCATTGAGGACAGCAAGTCAAGGTCATTTACCATTAACCATCAGGACTGGATGAGCAGGCGAACTCGTGAAACATATGGGTCGAATCTTCTAAATCTATTCTGATCAGCACACAGTTCAGTGATGATTTATGATTCAACCCTACTCCCAGACTAAACAGTAAATCAGTATAAACAGCAAACCCATGATAAACCCCAAACCCAGGATAGAGCGGCTGAGTGAATGTGGTCTGGACTGTGTGGATGAGGCTCATTGTGTCAGAGACGCTGTAGAAGGACAGAGTTCCTGCACTGTGATCCACAAACACTCCTATTCTCCTGCTGCTGATGATGGGCTTCACAGGGAGACGAGTCTCTATCTTATTGTGTGTGAATGTGTAACTGTCAGGAGAGCAGTACAAACACCAGGACTGATCATTACAACCAAACTCGCTCTTCTTTCCCCGTCCTTTCCTGCTGATGCTCTTATATGACACTGATATACACACAATCCCACTCCACTCAATCTCCCAGTAACAGCGTCCACACACACTCTCTCTACACAACAACTGAGGATTATATTCATCAAATCTGTCAGGATGATCAGGATACGGCTGGACTTTGTCAGTATACGTAATCATTCTGTTCCTTGCAGCCAGACAAAGGCGTTTATTCAATGTGTTCAGATCCAGAGTGAGCTGATGTGAATCTGATGGAGATAAAATACATCAGAATCTGGAATTATGAATCTATTTGATCATTTAATGGCATAGTTCACCCCAAAATTAAAATTTGCAGGTTGAATTTACTCATCTCAGGGCCGGTCTAAGATAAGGATGACTTTTTTTCTTCAGCAGAACAGTAAAGATTTTTAGCTGAAACCGTGGTGCTTGGTGTTTCATATAATGCAAGTCAACAGTTACCATCACTTTGAGAGCCAAAAAAACATATGCAGACAACACAAAATTGATACTCGTGGCTCTAGATGATATATCAAGTTCTTATGAAGCGAAACAAATGGTCTGTGCAAGAAACTGAACATTATTTACAACATTATTACTTTGTATTACAATATTTGATTTATCCTATAGAAAACACGTGTAGAAGTAGTTGTAATACTAGAAAGCCAGAATGGTTTGGAAGGCCCATGGCCGACGACAGAGAGGAAGTCAAATGGGAGACGAATGGATTTTGAGCTGAGTGAGTGTGATTTGTATTCAAATTTAGGTATACAAAGAATTTCAAAGGATGTTTTTTTATAATTTGTTTTTTTCATTTTAATTTCATTCTGATTTGAGTAGGTAATACTTATATCAATTTACCTTGAGGGTATTACCTTTTTACACAAGGGATGTTTTACACTGCATTTTTATTCAGAAACTTATTTTTGTAACAACTTTGATGAAACAATGTTGTCGGCACTTGCTCACAACATCGGCAAAACAGGAAAAAGCTTATCAGTGTACGTCAATCATTGAAAAATTGGCAATTACGATTACGGTATATCGGCCTTGGCAATATATCGGTCAACCACTAATCCAGAGCCTTGGCAAATGGTCCTGATGTGCATTCACGATAGTCTGGAGAAACTTATTTCACTTCATAAGATCTCAATGTATCATCATGAGCCATTGGTATTAATTTTGTGTTTCCTGATACGTTTTTTTTTACTCTCAAAGTGCCGGCAGCTATTGACTTACATTATAGGAATCACCAAAGACCATAGATTCAGCTAAAAATCTTCTTTACTGTTCTACTAAAGAAAAAGGCACCTACATATTGGATAGCCTTGGGTGAGTAAATGAACAGCAATTTCTTTTGGGTAAACTATCCCTTTAATGTAGCTGATCTCTTCATGTTAAGTGTATTAGCAGTGCCTCAGTATAGCTTACCAGATAGGGGGAGAGTGGGGTAAGATCAGCCACTTTTTACTTATGTGGTCCTCAAGATGAGGGAAAATGACGCAGAAGTACAATCAAAGTATCTAAAGTAACTTCAGGAGGTTTCCTATCATTTTAAATGATCAGAATGTATCTATGACAAAGGGTTCTAAAAATATGGCTTCTTATAAAAAAAAAAACGTGTTCCCATGGCTCAGTTTGCCCCAGGTTAGGGGTAAGTTGACCCGAGTCAGTGAGTAAGATGCACCATCTGGTTTGTTGTTGTGTTTGGTGGGGGTGGTGTTTGGTTGTTGTAAACTGACCATCTAACTGAATCTGGTTCAAACCCATGCTAAATTTGAAAGATAATTTACCTCTTTTAAAAACTAATTTAATGATCAAATTTCCTTTTAAAACAGTCATATTTATTTTCTTAAAGTTAACGTAAACAACATAAAACCAACCAAATGAAAATGTCAATCTTTAATTGTTTGCATTTCTGAAACAATATGTTTAACACCAAAGTTGTAATCTTTCCAAAAACAGACTAAACAAGTTGAGTAAAATAAAAATAAAAAACTGAATTAGAATGAAGGAATAAATGTCACTGAAACTAATGAACAATCTAGTCAAAAGATTCTTGGCATGGTAGCTTTTCTGCAAGAGACCAGGCCATTAGTGACTACAGGTGGAAAGATATATCTGATTATAATGTGATGAAAAACATCTTCTGATTATTATCAGATATGGATTTGGTGCACTTGTACACTGTCCCCATCAAATAAACTACAAATAATAATATGTATATATGATAAACTAAATCAGTTGTGTACTATCACATTAAACTACCAGTTTATACTTCAGAGATTTAACTTAACTTCAGTGCCTTATGGTAGGGTAAGATAAAATGCTGGCTCAATTTACCCCACAGCATTTGGCTCACTTTGCCCCATAGCTGCCATTTTGCAAAAAAAACTAGCTTGCTTACTAATTCAGGCTAATATTTAGCTAAATGATTTACATGGTTTTATACATTGCTAAATCACTTATATGCATCATAAATATTTTTAGACCTGGATAAATTTACTTTGATATAACAGCCATTACATATGTTATGCTAAAATTTTACTTTGACAAGCCAAAAACAGTTTTTAAAGTAATTGGGTGCCTTCCACTCCTCCCGTGTGTTTCTTCTTTTCACAGTCTGGCAGAAATTATGGGTGGTTTCAAAATATATGGTCACATGACAGTAAAAGTATACAGTTCAACTTACCCACCGGCTCATCTTTCCCCACTCTCCCCTATCCTGTGCAATTGTGTTATATCATGATAGAAGAGTTTTAGAATTAATATTTCCTTTTACATTATAAAGGAAGAAGATGAACATACTCAGTGAGGTTTTCTGCTTGTGACTTACATTGTAGGACGTCATTCCTGGTCCAGGGAACAAAGGTGTTGAACGTGACTGTGGAAATCAACAGACATGAACAGTGTAATTGATTGATGGCTCATTTCTGACAGCAGATTAAATCCCAGTTCTTACTCTGTCTCTGAGATCTTTTTGAGGCCCATTGTTGGCAGGAAATCTCAGTTTGTCTTCAGCTGACGGGACAGATTATATACACCATCAAAAGAGAGAGAGAACTGAGGGAATGATGGATATCTGTAGATTCGGAGTGAGAGGAGACTGGAACCTCTGCAAAAAAACAAAAATCAAACCTGTATTACTGTCAGATTTGTGCAACTCTTGTTGACTTATCATTAAGGACCCAATATACTCATAGCAAAGTTCTTTTTTGGTCTTCTCTTAAGCCCTATTCGCACGGGATTAGTATTATCTGGGGACCTTGTGTGATTTTGAAATTACCCCCCCACATCTGAATTTAGAGTGGTGCATTCACACGGGATAAGCAAAGCCTGTGATTTTACTCGAATTTACCGACTTATCTACCGGATACCCGGATGTCAAGGCTTTGAGAGTCCAGTTCTATGGTCCAGATGGATTAAAAAAAAAAAAAACTAATATAGTTTCATGCACTGTGTCATTTACATTTCACTAGGTTAAGAGTATCTAGGATCTAGAGTATTCAAGAGGCCATTCAAGAACTCTCTGCTTGCTCCATCACAATCAAGTGGTCTGTCCATGTCTCTGCTCCGCCATGGCTTCCTGCTCCGCCATGGCTCCCCTCTCTGCCTGCTCCGCCATGGCTCCCGCTCTGACTGTTCGCTTCATGGGACTGGACCTCCCAATCCTCCCCAGTCCGCACTCACTCCACCATCATCAGGATTGTGTCGTTGGTTGTGGTTGTTTGGGCGTCTGAAGCCGCCGTTAGAGGGGGGGATATGTAATGTGGGGTTTTGTAATTGTTTCATGCTGTTTGTGTCATGCTTCCCTTGCCCTCATTTATTCATGCCATTGGTTCCCCTGTTCCTTGTGTCATGTTCTGATTGGTTGTCTTAATCATGTGTTGTTTCCCATTGGTTTGTTCTTGTCTGGTGACCCTCAGGTTTGCATAAGTAGCCATGTTCGGATTGGTGTCTTAGTCATGTGTTTGGTTTCCCATGGTTTGTTATTGTCGTGTGCCCTCTAGTTTCTACGCAGCCGCATGTCCATAGTCTTCGTGGTATTGAAGTTGAACCGCTGTCGTATGAGGTTCTAGGTGGTTGTATGTCCACGTCAGTCTGTAATGGACTAGAGAGAAAGTTTTCTGTTCATGCCTCATCAAGTCAAGTCTGTGGCTCTAGTCCGTGTATCTTGTTTGGAGTTTTGATCACCTGTAAATAAACTGTACTTGGGTTCTCACTACGCTCGCCCTCAGTGGATTGACTCTTTACAGAATACACGAGATGCCGTTCGCTACGGACTAATATTATCAAGGACATTGGTGTTCGACGAAATATGGTAGGTCATTTGCGGGGGAATTTTTACTTTACAAATTACAGACATGGCCGATTCGCACGGGATTAAGATCACAGAAAACCTCTGCAATTATTACAAATGACTGGAGGTCACAAGGTAATGCTAATCCTGTGCGAATAGGGCTTTAGGGGTAAAAGAAGTTTGAAATATGCAAACAATGATATACTGTTATCGAACATCCTGCTATGCTGCTGACATGCTATAACAGGAATATCTATGGCAAGCGCTCAGTCCACTTAATTATTTTCTACCTTCATATTTTCTTTGTTCCTTTGTAATAATAATTCATTTGACTGAGTGCTTGCCATTGATTGGCCATTGTCCTGTCCACTGTCGGTGCCCTGGCAGAAAGCGTTCATCCAAACGACTGCAGGCGGGCTCATCTGGGGCCGAGCATATCATGCTAAGCTCTTCAACAGCCATAATGAAGACACAAGAGAGCTGGCTGTCACCACTGGGATGTATGCCATTGGATTTCCCAGGTGAAAGGAACCCGGGCTCCTTCACGGAGGATGACCAGTCATCGCTTCAGAGGATATTAATGGCATAGAGTAATCAGCAGCATCCTCCTTAAATCCCCCAAAGGAGACCAAGTTGCTTGCTTTGGTCGAGGGCCCCTGTTCTTAAAGGGAGAAGAGCACCTGGCGATCATCTCACTGTGGGGAGAGTAAATCACGTGCTCTCGAGCCCGAATGCTCAGCCCTCTGACGCTGCTGTTTCTTCCTCTGAGGCTCCTGAGAGCAGAGAAATGGGAGACCCCTGGGGCGGGGCCGCTATCATGAAAGACGGTGATCCTCAAGGGAAGGAAGGCGAGACTCATGCTCTCGCAGTGAGAACAGTTTGTCTCAACAACACAATTAAGCATGGGGGCGGCCCAGGCCAAGGTGGCGCACTCAACTGTAACCCGCCAGAGGCATCAGGGCCACCCTGCACAAGCCGCATCATGGCACGACATTTTGAATCAAAAATGCAGGAAATTTGTCATAATTTGATCTTTTGGGTTTGTTGGATAGCCGCAGCGGGGAACCGCTGAGGGAAGAGCATCTTTCTGCTGCCGGGGCACTTCTACAGCGAGTAGCAGGCTTCTTAGTTCTACTTCAGAGTACAGCAAGAAGATGATCTTCGCGCTAAAGGAGAAATATTCGAATTAATGGAATTCAGCTCTGATTTATATAGGCAGTCTGCCCACCTATTTTGGTGGGCTGAAATGCCTTTTTCATGCATTTGAATAGTAAAACATCTTCTAAGAACATAAATGTCAATGTAACAAGTCAGTGGTGTCACATTGTAGGATTGAGTACATTTGCTAAGGAAAAGAAGTTTAAAGTCTGTCAATAGATTGAAGATTATTCATAAATTTTAACCGGTTATTGATTCTGTCCTGATACTGCACAAGGACCCTTTAGGCAAGAGCAGGTTTTCTGTGATTTCTTTATGCTTAAGCATTTTTAATACACAACCTCACTTCCTGTTTGGGGTCTTCATGTTAAAATTCATCAATGTGTTACAGGGAAAAAGTTATGAAAATAAAAGTCAGATTTGAAGATCACCTGACCCAATGTTAGTGAACATTACTAAAACATGCTGGAAAATCTAGCTGGGTGAACACTGGTTATCAAGTTTATAAACAATGTTGTAAGAAGACAAAATTAGCAAAAAATTATGAATGATTACATCCCTTACTAAACAAAAATATATGGGAATATACAGTTTTTACCAATTAAATATGTTAGAAACGATGCATCATGATACAAATGCCAACCTGTATCAATGCATACTTTTTTATATCGATTCATCGCATCGTTAACTTTTATGCCGATGCGAATCAGTGAATCTTACCATCCCTGATATATACACACATTCACGGAATGAGTAGATTTCTGATTCCCAGCATGCTTTGCTTCTGACTGTTAAGGAGAGTAAATGTTTAAATTAAATATTATTTCATGTGTTTTTGCTCAATATTAATACAGGGGAAGATCTTGTAGTGTTTAATGTTGTATTATTTTGAAATTTAAAAGCTTCTGGGCAATTCGGAGTTTTTGTGGGGGGGGGGTTCACGTTGTGCTGAAGAGAGAGCATGTGGTTAGCGACGATTGGCTGAACACCACAAGACCTATGATACTTAAAAAAAGTAATTGCTGGCACTGTCTTCGCACAGGTGAACGTCTCGGATAATTACCTTAGGGGACATGCAGGTAGCTTGTGCTAATGTGACTAGCTATATATGAAAAGTATAATATATAATTCAATTAGTATAATTAAGCTCTATATTATATATTTCTTATATGTGTGTATACATGCATGAGTCAATATATGTTCGATTACTATTGTATACACAGCAGTACAAATGTCTTATTATCTGTACAATCTATATGTAAGAAGTGTATACTGAACTTATGATATAAGAATATATTGGTTCACATATTTCACTATTGGAAAGCGGCAATTCCTTTAAGTGGAGTATTCAATATATTTCAATATAATAACACAATATATACTAATGTAGAGTTAAATCATTTAATATATTGATCATTCATACATAAGGAAATTTATTTTCTTTGTGTAAGGGTTAACCACTTCTGCACTCATGAAATGTTTCTCTGTGAGTCTGCTCTCACATCAGGATCTTGCTCAAGTCCACTATGATCCTATTCTTTTAGATCTCTGTTACCTGCAGGTATTGGATGTGATCCTGTGTGTGTGAAAGCTGTTCCAGCTCAGCGTCTCTCCTCCTCAGATCATTGATCTCCTGCTCCAGTCGCTCCAGTCGTCCTTCAGCTCGTCTCACTGCAGCCTTTTCCTGAACTGTGATAAGCCGTATCAGCTCAGAGTGGCTTCTCTCAATGGAGCGAATGAGCTCAGAAAAGATCCTCTCACTTTCCTCCACTGCTGTCTGTGCAGAGCGCTGCTAGGACACACAGTGATTCAGGCTTCAGTGGGACTGAAAGAGGAGAGTCCTAACTGACACTGAGACAAACTTCTCATCTTCTCCAGACTCACCTTATGAGACTCCACAGCCTCTCTTAGCTGCTGAAGATCTTTTTCTCTCTGCTGGATTCTCTGCTGAAACTGCTTCTGCATCTCCTTCAACTGTGTCTGGAGGAAAAATGGTTAAATGTCACATAAAACTACTAATCACTAAATCATCAAGTGAACAGTTAATATGAATCCAGCATCTGTGAATTAGTGAGACCGAGGGGATGAAGATGTTGTACGGTAAGGATATAGGTTCAAGCATACGTGTCAGCATTATTTTATCAGTGCCTATGTTTAAAGGGATAGTTTAGGCATAGTGTGCGCAGAACTACTTAGGCCAGTTACCTTCCCTCATACTCCCTGAGGGCTCTCCTGATGCTCATTCCAGGTAGTGTGCCCTTTCTTCAGTCAACGGGCTGCGTTGAGCCTCCGTTTAGACCCACAACTAGATTTGGTAGGTGTGCGGCCGTGTTCGTGGCCTCCCGAGATTCTTACCTTTGGGTCATGGCGAGCCTTCTCAGGGTGTCTAGATATGAAGTTATATTTAAGACTTTTTAAGACCTTTTTATTACCACCTTATTTGAAATTTAAGACCAAGACAGTGATGGAAATACACATTATATTACAAACGTATACATAATATTTAATGTGTTTAATGTAAAAAACAAAACAAAATATCATCGCTGTAATAAATGATATTTATTACTACAATATACAGTGAAATTTTCATATCAGCAGACAATATCCCAAACAAAATATCCTCACAAAAGCAAAAATGTGTCGCGATCACCGAGATTTTAGGTGGTGGTAAACTAATATTCTGAAGCACTATTTTAACGGTTTCTGTCAGCTTTTGCATACTTAAATCTGCATGTTTTAATATTTACCACAGGATGACATTTACCTTTATAAAGGCCAATATATATATTTTTTACCTTATTAATGTTTTATTAAGGTATTGCGAGCTATCAAGTCAATTTCCTTACAGAATGGACAAGAAAAGGAATGACATACAGGGGTGTACCAATCTCAAATTAAATATTTACACGCCAAATACAACGCAATAAATAATGTTATGGATAGTGTGTAAATCAAATTTTTAAACATGCAAATAAGAAATGTTGGGGAAAAATGCATACTTACGCATGAGACTAAACCGCCAGTAGGTGGCGATAAGTCACTTATTCATTAAACAGATTCCTTCAAACCTCTGAATCATTCAGTAACAAAAATGCCGGGTGTGGCTTGGAGAATGTGCGCAATAATTCTGTTCTGATCTTTGTTTGGAACAATTTTTGTTGGTGAAATAGAACAAAACAGTCAATTGTGTCTAAAATGTAAGTAACTTCATATACTTTACTACTTGTTTGTTGAAATAAAATCAATGTAACATTTGCAATCATGAAAATAATCAGCAAAATAGCCCCCTTTTCACAGTATGTTACTTAACTACATCATGTTATAAATAAAAAAACTCAACATTTAGAATTTTTACCTCAGTATGTTTGTTCTGTCAGTTTCTTTATGTGTGTCGTTACACTCATTTGATTTGATTTCTTCATGAAAGTCTCTCACAGAGACAGGCAGCACGAGTCTCAACAGCGCGACATTGATAATAGAAATACACTATCCATTATCAATCGCTGTTTAAGCTGAATGTAATAAAATCAGAAGAATCATTTGCACGTTTTGATGCGTGATTATATTTAGTCAGTTAAGTTTTAAGTTTGTCGGGCAAGTACAATTCTCAAGCCATTTTTCAGTAAACTTACATTAACCCATTTAAAGTAGTTCGAAGGCTGGACAGCGAGCTGGTGTTCGACTATTCTGTAACTGCAATTCTCTCTGATGTTTTTTCACACGGTACCTACAGCGGGGAAAAAAGTACTTGAGGACAACTTCATGGGTCCGTCAGACTGGAGAAATTTTTGTGGTAATGTGACCAAAAATGTTTAAGACCTACTGAATCTGAATTTAAGACTTTTTAAGGCCTTTTTCAGGAAAACTTTAAGACTTTTTAAGGACCCGCGGCCACCCTGCTTTCTGCAGCCATATCAGGTTGATAGGTTTGACGTGAGCCTTCTTGAGGAGCTGCCTTGCCTGTTCCACGGCACTTGTCAGGTTGCTAGGCTTTCCAAAGCCTCCGTAACGAGTCGCCCTTTAGGGAGCTGGCCTCTCACTTGAGAGTTTTGTGTGGTCAACTAGGTTGAGATTAGTAGTACTCCCCTCTTTTGAGAGTGTTGTTATCTGAGTGCTCTGCTCCCTAGGGCTCCATGCTGCAGTAAGGTCAAGTTGATTAGGCTCCTGCGAGCCTCCCTGATGGGCTGCCTTTGACATCAAGTGTGGCAGTCTCTGTGAGCCTCCCTATTAGCAGCCCTTAAGGGTAGTGCTCCCCTCTTTTTTCTGAGTTTTAGATCCCCATAGGTGACAGGCTATGTATGTATACCCAGACCTATATCCCCCTGAAGGTATCATATTTAGATGTGATTCCAAACCTTGAGCTCTGGCTTGGCCCCTAGTGGACAAGTTAATTTGTAGCATGCAGATCGGGTATTTTGGCCAAAGAGAAGAGTATCACTGACAGCCACTGGTCCATCCGAGGGGTGACTTCAACGGTTTCATGTGGAGTTGTTTCTTAGTGCTTGCCTCTGTGATAATCTGGCATGCATCCCCCTCAGCATGGCAGATTTGGTATTCCATTCCCCATAGTGACTTTTAGAGGATGTAGTGTGAGCTCCCTCAAGAGGTTACACATGTAACCATGGTTCCCTGAGAGGAACGAGACACTGCGTCCACCTTGCATACCTCTGGCGAAACCTGGCTTCAGTCTCCGCACGAACGCAAAAAAGTGGACATTGTGTGTTCCTGGCCCCCTTAGCTATGTTCCCTCATAGTGACTTCTAGACGACACAGTGTCTCATTGGGATACTGGGATTGTCACTTTAGCCTTTTTAGGGCAAGGTTTACCAAATTTACATTTGTGTAACCAAAAGGTGATATTGAGATATTTTTGTTAATTTAATTTACTTAGAATGTTAATAAATATTACTAAACAGTCATTAAATATACACTGAACAAAATTATAAACACAATTCTTTTGTTTTTGCCCCCATTTTTCATGAGCTCGACTCAAAGATCTAAGACAAAAGGCCTATTTCTCTCAACGATTGTTCAACAGACCTCTGTTTATGTATCATGTGTTAGTGAGCACTTCTCCTTTGCTGAGATAATCCATCAACCTCACAGGTGTGGCATATCAAGATGCTGATTAGACAGCATGATTACTGCACAGGTGTGCCTTAGGCTGGCCACAATAAAAGGCCACTCTAAAATGTGCAGTTTTATCACTCGGCACAATGCCACAGATGTCGCAAGTTTTGAGGGAGCGTGCAATTGGCATGCTGACTGCAGGAATGTCAACCAGAGCTGTTGCCCATGAATTGAACGTTCATTTCTCTACCATAAGCCGTCTCCAATGGCGTTTCAGAGAATTTGGCAGTACATCCAACCGGCCTCACTACCACAGACCACGTGTAACCACACCACACCAGCCCAGGACATCCACATCCAGCATCTTCACCTCCAAAATCGTCTGAGACCAGCCAACCGGACAGCTGCTGCAACAATCAGTTTGCATAACCAAAAGAATTTCTGCACAAACTGTCAGAAACTGTCTCAGGGAAGCTCATATGCATGCTCGTCGTCCTCATCTGGGTCTCTACCTGACTGCAGTTCGTCATCGTAACTGATTTGAGTGGGCAAATGCTCACATTCAACGGCGTCTGACACTTTGGAGAGGTGTTCTCTTCAAGAATGAATCCCGTGAGACAGGGCACTCAATTCACTGTACAGGGCGATGGCAGACAGCGTGTTATGGAGTCGTGGGGGCTGAGCCGGGTTTGCTGATGGTCAGCGTTGGGATCGAGTGGTCCGTGGTGGACGATTGGCGTGTTTAGGGTAAGTGGAGCAGCGCATATGTAGTATGGGACCAAAAGCACAGGTGCTCATTTATTAGATGGCATTTGAATTCTACAGGATTACCGTGATGGAGATATGGAGCCCATTGTTGTGCCATTCATGCCAGACCATCCCCTTCATGTGCAGCTATGTAGTCGGCAGCATGTGCAGGATCTGGTACACATTCATGGAAGCGTGAAAACATCCAGTTATTGTTCGATGGCCAGCATATTAACCGGAGCATGTCACCTATTTGCGGCATGTTTGGATTGCTCTGGTTATCGGAGTATATCAACAGCGTGTTACATGTTCCTGCCAATATCCCGAAACTTCGCACCCGCCATTGAAAGGGAGTGGGGGGGAGGACCAACATTGCACTGGCCACAATCAACAACCTGATCAACTCTATGCGAAGGAGATGTGTTGCACTGCGTGAGGCAAATGGTGGTCACACCAGATACTGACTGGTTTTCGGACCCCCCCGGACCCCCCAATAGAGTAAAACTGCACATTTTAAAGTGGGCCTTTCGTGCTGTATAATCAGCGTCTTGGACAGGCCACGATCTCAGTGTGAGGTGGAATGGATTACTCGGGCAAGGGAGAAGTGCTCACTAACACAGATTTAGAGAGATTTGTGAACAATATTTGAGATAAATAGGCTTTTTGTGTACATAGAAAAAGTCTTAGATTTTTGAGTTCAGCTCGTGAAAAATGGGGGCAAAAGCAAAAGTTTTGTGTTTATAATTTTGTTCAGTGTATGTGTTGGACTTGGGCTAATTTAAGCGTTTTTATAAAGCATGTTTAAGATTTATTGAAAAAAATAATAGGCTACTGTTGCATTACTAAAAGAGAATAAAGTATTACTGTGGTATTACTGAAGAAACAATACTGTTGTGTTTATTTTATTATTATTATTATTAATAATACAGTATTTCTCATTATTTACACTTGTTAGGGTGACAGAATATGCTCAGAGTGGAATACGGGACGAAAAAAGCCTAACTTTAGCTCAGGCAGTTGGCCAAAAATTATGTCTGGCCTAGGGGAACAATGTATATATTTTTTTTAATGCATATTGCGTAGTTGTACTTTTATCAAAAACAAGGGAGAACCAATTAAATATGAATAACTTATTATATTATTGTATTTAATGTATGCTTAATTTCCTGTGAGCCTTTTGTTTTCCTATGTATTTTTTTTATCTTGAAGGATCATTCAAAGCAAATATTGAGAAATATCCTCACGGGACATCACTTTTGGCCACAACTGCATATAAGAAATTGATGTAGTATTACGAAAATGAAAAGCATTGCCTTCATTGCTGTTGGTTGAGATTTTTCTGCTGTCCCTTATGCATTCATTAACGAGAACACGTGCTCCACGGATGTAGACGTACCAGTTAGGCACAAAATAAACTCCATGGCTAGTTAGAAGACTCCAATGTGAGAGACTTGCCCACCATCAACATTTAAATTATATAATTATATTTCTATTCCAATACGCTGTTGAAATATAAACATTTAAACGATGGCTGTTATATCTCGTGTTCAAGACAGATTTATTAAAAAATACTGTACAATATGAGACATCACTAAAAAGTGAAATAAATATAATGAATAGTGCATTTAATAAAATGTTGCTCTGTAGACTTATTTTCTCTCTTATTTCTCCGCTAACTAACGAGTTATGGTCAATCAATGTCGTTCCTGAGTTAAATGTAATTAAGCTGTTACATTAACGTCTTTTAAGGGATAACATGAGATGCGATGCATTTCAGTAAGTTTACTGTTTCTATAACATACCTTCATGGTCCATTTCATGTTTTTTTGATGTATAAGCTATATATATATATATCTATATATTATAATATATATAATATATATATATACTATGGGAATGTCCCGGGACATTTGTTCACCCTATACAGTGTGCATCTGGAGGTTGGAAGTATTTTAAAATCACACTAAAATAATTGTTTTGTTTGTTTGTTTTTTTTAGATCAGGCAATGAGTGGTTGGAAGAGAGAAGCTAGGACTGTCTACAGAAAGTACACTTCAATTTAAGATCAACGTGTTTAGATTTAGATGCAAAACTTTTATTTGTCCACTGTCATGTTGTTTCAAACTCATTTTCTATTGCAGAACACATTCTGAATAATGTTTCTGTTTCCAGAATCCAACCCATTTATGTTGATTCATCAACAACTTTAAACCTCATTGGTTCTTGCGTATCACAAGATAAACATAGCTGATTGGGGTCCTGTGTACATGAAACTGCCTCAATGATTGTATGCCGTGTGAAATAGTTGAACCCATCTTGAATTCAATGTGATGTGACAGTGAGTTTGACCCATTTTGCAAATAACTTTTTCGGTGTTCTCAGGATACACAAGAATGTTCATGGTTGAAAACAACCACGAGTGGTTAAGTAAATCAATGAATTCTTCATATCTTCGTGCTTAATACGGATCATGAGGACTAGTTATACCTGTTTTTCTGTCTCTGTAGCTCAGTGAACATGTGTTGTGGTTTTTATGTTTAATCCACTACACAGCTACAACAAACCTTTCTTGACTCAGTGAGACAGAAAACCTCAAGGAGCTTGTCATGTTTCTGGCAGATCATCTCCTGCAGTCGTCCAGTGGCTTCAGTCACTTTGTGTGGCTTACGTGAATGAAATTCCTCATGATGATCAAAATGAGTTTGACAGTAAGACTCTTGACAATTCAGACAGGACTTGATGGCTTTGTATTTTATTCCAGTACAGACATCACACTGCACATCTCCAGCTCCAGCATAACAGTCAGCAAAAAGTTTAGTCTTCTTCAGTTTCTCCACCACTTCAACCAGCATGGTGTTTCTAGCTAAAGCAGGTCTTTGACTGAAGGTCTGTCTGCACTGAGGGCAGCTGTAGACTTTCTTCTGATCCTCCTGATCCCAGTGATCTGTAATACAGCTCTTACAGTAACTGTGTCCACACTGGATAGTCACTGGATCCTTCAGGAGATCCAGACACACTGCACACATGAACTCATTTTGATCCACTGAAATTCTGGCTTCTGCCATTTTACTGCAAGAATACAGAGACACAAACACACAACCGCTCGACTACACTTTAGTTTCGCTTTCCCTGAACTCATGAGATTCCTGTTTCCTGTTTCCTGCTTCTGTGTTTGAGTGACGCGTGTAAAACAGGCCAACCACTAGATGTCAGTCTCACACAGGCACCAAGAGAAAAATTACAGAGAAGCAAGAAAATGCCCTTAAAACTGCAATAATACTGTATCATAATTACTACATTTGTACTACAAGATGGAAAACTGTTCAGATTTACAGTTTCTTAAATCTCTAGGAATGTTTTCACTTTGTTTATGATGAAATATTATATCTGGATCCTTTTTTTTTTTTTTTGTCAAAAGCCCAGAATCATTCAAGTTTATAAATTAACTTAAAATGTGTGTCACTTCTTGTTAGGGATGGCTGACATGAAACTACAGTTTCAACGCAGTGTCGAGACCCCGAAGCGTAGATGTTTCGAAACACTGCTCCAAAGCGTGATTCAAAACACCCATGTCACGTGACAACGGCTAAATGAAGCTTCGTGTTTCGACTGACAGGCGGCAAAAAAAAAATATCACAATGTAATAAATGTGACACATTGTGGCTTGATTTGTTTTGAGGCAATGTTCACTTTTTATGACCCAAATAACCTAATTATTCACAATGAGGAGCTTAAAGGTTACAAAACCAAGCTCATGTAGTTGTCAGACACGTGAAAAACTCAACACATTATTTAAAAAAAACAAATCTATTTGCTCTTGCAATGATGTGGACACACTTTATTGTTTGACATAAACAACATGTAGGTAATCATTCGTAAATCGTTGTCAAGGCAGAGCAACACATGCAAGTGACCACTAGGTGTCGCAGTTGAGACCGGTGTCTGATTGTTTCAAGGCCTCGACACAATTCGGTACATTAGCTTCACTGTTTCAGTGATTCATGAAACCTCGCTCTGCCCATCACTACTTCTTGTTACTTACAATTAACAGGAGTAATAAAATGTTGCACTAAGACTCCACAAACCCAAATAGTCCATTGTGACGAGAGGGGCAGGACCGAGAGCCGTGGGAACCGAGCGAGGCCGGTGGAGTAAATGCTAATGCGCGACACCTGCGCCACTCACTGGTCTCGAGTCCCACGGAGGAGCGAGAGAAGTCCAGGCCTGGTCCTCTCTCATCACTCCTCCTTGTATCCTTCCAGAGCTCCTCCGTGGGACTCGCTCCGTTCCCACGGCTCTTGGCCCTGCCCTTCTCGTCACATCCATGAAGAGCCAAGTTGACCCGTTACCTGCACAATGGTTCCTCTGAAAGGGTTGTCAAATACAGCAGTGAAACTCTTTGGTCAGTAAAATCATGAGATCAACCAGAGGTCGAAGAACAATATCAAATCCATTTATCTTCAAGTCTTAAAGGAGACATATTATGCCCTTTTTTTCAATATGTAATATAAGTCTCTGGTTTCCCCAGAATGTGTCTGTGAAGTTTCAAAATACCCCACAGATCATTTATTACATAATTCTGAAAATTATCTGCGGGTGTAATTTTAAAAGTGATGCCTTGTTTACCCTCTTGGTACAGGAGTTGTCAGTTAAGTGTAACTATTAACAATTTTATGTTTGCCTAATTGTAAACTGAATTGAGGATGCTAGGCCTTTAAGGGATAGGTGACGCGATAGGACAGGTGACGTTTAAAGTCTCGCGGGCTTCAATGTAATGGCGTTTGTTCTCGTTCTCCGCTTGATGAACGAGTGTGTGTGTGTGGTTTGCTCTTCTGTATTGGCGCGTTGGAAGAATTGCTCGTGCGTGTGATTGCTGCTCTCGACAATTTAGCGATTATTTTCGTGCTGATGACCTGTTGATCCGAGAACGCGGTGTGCGTGTAACTCCGCGGGGTTTCAGCTACCTAATGTGAGTGCATGGCCAAATTCATTGACAAGTGAAATTGATATGAAATGCGGTGCCATAAATTTAGGATGTGTTATTTTAGGTTCGCTCTTGTGTTCATACTCGGCTGAGTTGCGAGTGTCCATTTGTACAGAATATACTGCATTGCAACCCACTTCTGCCTTTAGTGAGACTGTTATGTCCAGTCATCAAAGTGAGTCATAGCGCAATGTTGGAAGGTACGTGAGTATTTTGGTTGTTTTAAGGTGAAATATGGGAGGTTTTATGTCTAATAAATGTCAACTGGTTTTAATTGCAGGTTTGCCTTTGTTTTTATATAATACATTAAAGTCATGAAAATAGAACCATTAAGTCAGATGCGTTGTTGGGTGGTGGTGAAATTACACCGACATTTATAAACCGTTACTAAGTCAACAGTCAATAAAATGTTCTACAGGATATGAACGTTATGTACCTGAAAGTAATGCACGGGGTCTAAAACTTGGCTTTTTATTTTTTATTTTCTTGCGCCGGACTGCGGCCTGATGTATTTCCCTGCCGCAAATGAGGTGAGCAGCGATACGCATGGCGCGAGGGGCGCATGACACGGCTGGACTGGAACGTCACGTGTGCTTCTACTGCCTACTGCCTTCAGTCTAAAATGCATTTTTATAATAATTATATATATATATATATATATATATATATATATATATATTATATATATGATATATGTATATATGTTAATGTTTAGATTGTATTTTATCTAGATATATATATATATATATATATATATATTATATATATATAATATATATATAGGTATATGTAGGTTAAACATAATATGAGAACGAAATTAAATTATTAATATTTTTTTTTTGAGCAACTGGGATGGTGCCCCTCCTGGGAGTTGGTGCCCTACGCAAACTGCGTACTCTGCATATAGGGAGCCGCGGTATTGGTCTACTACACCAAAGCAACATTAAATGCTTATTAAGGCAGTCAGCCTATGAACAATTAGTTACCTTGTATTCTTTATCACATCTTCAATTACTAAATATTCAGAATATGCAAAAGATATATCAGCCTACAAGAAATGAGAGGCAGGCAAACTCACATCCACCATGGGGATTTCCTCAGGGACGGGGCCGGGATGGTTGGGTCCGTTGGCCAGCATGTGGTTCGGATGCTCCGCACACATGTTCTGGTGCAGGTGGTTATGCATCTTCTTCCTTCGTTTCCTGAAGAAAGATCCATTCTGAAATCTGATCTGATTTATACCATGACAGCAAATACTCTTATTATTTAAAACAGGAAATCACTATAGTGAAACATACAGAAGTTACTTTGATTTGGTATAGATTTTGGTATAGATATGGTATATATTCTTTGATAAATGGAAAAGTTCAAAAGAACAGCTTTTACAGTGGGTACAGAAAAGAATCAACTCCCTTTAAAATAATTACATTTTGTTGCTTTGCAGCCTGAAATGAAGGCGGACAGTTTTTGTTTTATCCAGCTTTATTTAATCAGTGCAACTTATAACATCTAAGTGAAAGATAACACCAACATGTCAAAAAATAAAAAAATAAACAATCACTGAGTTGGAAAAAGGACCACCCCTTGTGTCAGTATTTTGTTGAACCACTTTGCCTTTTCTAACTTAGGCAGCCTATTAGTCTCCTTGAGATATTCTCTTTCTCTCACTAACTTGCATCATCTGACGTTACAATCTTTTCGTCGTCCTTCCACTCTTCTTTGCCAGAAACTTGTCAACGTATCCAGTTAAATTTGATGGTGAGCGTTGTGCTGAAGTCTTCAAGTCATCCACAGTTTTCGAGTGCCTGTCTACAGTCTAGGGCGCTGCCTAGGCACATGCATAGGACTTTCACGCTTTTGTCTCTTTCACCTCTCTGTGTGGCCTCATTTTTGCAGTCCTTCTTCCATTGGACAACCTTTCTGCATAGGGCACGTAAGATGTCCTCCAGAATTTGACGATACTATCTTTTGGGCGTCCTCCGTGAGCCATTTTTCCTCACCGAGGGTGCTCCAGTTCCTGCTGCAGAGAAACACCCCCATAATAGGATTTCACCACCTCCATGGTTTACTGTAGGAATGATGTTATTTGGATGGTGAGCTCTTTTGGATTTCCACCAGAAATATCGTTTGGTATAGAGGCCAAATAATTCAATTTTAGTCTAATCTCATCTTCAAGGTGTGTTTTGGCAAAGCTCAATCTGACTGCATGTGGCCTTTCTTGCGGAGTGGCTTTTTTTTGGGCCATCCCTCCCATACAAGCCAGAATTTGTGATATTGTTGTCACATGTACACAATGAGCACTCCGTCATAAATTCCTGCAGCTGCTTCAGAGTTGCTGTCGGCTCTTGGTCGCCTCTCTGAGCAGTTTCCTCCATCTCTTTCATCAGTTTGGAGCGACGTCCTGATCAGGGAGGCTCTGTGTTTTACCAAATACTTTCCACTTCTTAATAATACTTCACTGTGCTTCTAGGCATTGATAAAGCTTTTGACATTTTTTTTGTATCCATCTCCTGACTTGTGCCTGTCCACAACTTTATCCCGGAAATCTTTTGATGGGTGCCCATTGTTGATTGTTTGCTTCAGTTGCACTACTGAGAACGGAAATTCTCCAGGAATGCTATTTTCATGCTGAGCTAATCAAAATTACCACAGCTGATCATCACAGTTGAAGTCAAATGGCTTTGTGTGCCATTGAAATGTTATTTTCTGCACCTAGATTGTTTTTATATTCATTTTTAATGTGGGGTGATAGCTTTTTCCCACCTCAGGGATTCGTATTTTTTTTTGTTTTTTGTTTGGTCTGACATTTGTGTTAGTATCTTTCACTTAAAATGTTATAATTTGCACAGAGTAAAACAAAACTTGCGTTGGATAAAACAAAAACTGTGTCCGTCTTCAGTTCAGGCTGCAAAGCAACAAAATGTGATTATTTTAAAGGGGGTGTTTCTTTTCTATACCCACTGTATTTGAAATAAATGTATTTAATGTCACATTTGATCAATTTAATGCATCCTTTCTGAATACAATTATTAATTTGATTTTAAAAAAATTATACTGACCTCAAACTTTATGATCAGAAGTGTTATAAAATGATATAGTGATAAAAAAAATCCTCACAAAGCAAACTTTGCTTATACTACCCAAAGGGTGCAAGTGTTTTTTTTTTAATGCTTTTTAATTTAATGTGTGAATGTGCACAGTTCTTGCTGGTGATCACTAGATTTCCCGGGGCTTACTTGGTTTTGCAGTATGCCACTACACACACGATGCCAACCACCAGCAGTGCCACGCAGATGCCCGTTATCGTCAGCACACGTTTTTGGTACAATTCCTCAGCCTCTGAATGAACGAGAGCCATGGACAAGCACACACATATACACAGACGTACACACAGAGACAAACACACAGGTACACGACATTGAACACAAAGACACACATACATACAAAACACACAACCGCATGTCAAAACAAACTCGTTCAGCCTAAAACACTTTCCAACGTCAGTCTACATTTCATGTTATAGTTACAGTCATATTTATCACTTCTAAACAGATTTATTTAGTCAGGGACAGTACACCCAAAAATGAATATTCTGTCATTATTTACTAACCCACATGTTGCTGCAAACCTGAATGATTTTATTTCTTCTGTGGAATGAAAAAGGAGATGTTTAAAGCTCAAAGTCCAAGCTATAAGTTCCATATAATGAAAATGAATGGAGCCTGGGACTGTCAAGCAAGATTTCCAGTGAATAATAATATCTGAAGTTATCATTTGACTTCAGGCGACTTGGAAAATAGTGCTCAAGACATATGAACGACTTTTATGATGGTTTCCTGGTGCTTTTTTGCCCTTTTTAGAACTTGACAGCCCCGGTCCACATTCAATTCCACTGTATGGAAGAAAGCAGCTTGGACCCCAGTATACAAATGTAACATATGTACATATATTAAACTTACATATATGAAATATATTGTAATATGATAAGTAAATATAAAACATAGACATGCATTTAATAAAATAAAAACAAAGAGATTTTTTTTTGCATATATGTTGTTTAAATAAAGTTGCATTAATAAATAAAATGTACTATTGACATATATGGTTGCTACATATAATACCATCATATAGTATTAACATATGTATACAAATTTCACCAAGGGGATATTATATATGTTATAAATTTATATCTCCATCTACCCAAAGAGTGTATGTATGTGAAAATTATGCATCACCTTATAGGTAACATACAGTATATGGCAATATCATAATATCATATATCTTGATATAGGGCAATATATGTCATATATTCATTTCCATAGGACATTCTGCCAAACATCTCATTTTGTGTTCCACATAAAGAAAGAAAGAAATCAAACATGTTTAGAATGACATGAGGGTGAGTAAATGATGACAGGATTGTCATTTTTTGGGTGAATTCTCGCTTTAAATCTAAAAACTTTATTTTTAATGGGCACTGAGGTGCATAAGAGGTCATTCTAAAAACACATTTCAGATGACTGATATCAGGTGCTCGGCAGCATGGGAAGGGCACAGCTGTGGTGCTTTCTCTGTCTGCCAGGGTTTCACATAAAGCGCATTATCCTGAAACAGTGGGAGAACTTTTGGCTACCTTCAGGACTGAAACCGTCCTGTGCAACACTGGAAACTCGCATTTTTTGGCTAGAAGTGTTAATAAAATGAAATCTCCGCCCCTCTAAAAGCCCATTACATGCATTATTCTATATATAAAATCCTATGACGTCTGAAGACAGAGCAGTCTGAGCTTGTAAGTCTTGCGTAAAGCATGCCTGTAAAATAGAGTTAAAAAATAAACTGCATTATAAGAGCTCTTTGGAGAGGGTTGTTCATAAAAACTAAATGTGTTTTAAAACCAACATGAAATCAAAACTAACCCATTTGCTTTCTTAATGCACATTCCTGGTCTTATTGCGAATGATTCATCAGTGTGCATTATTGTGAAGTAACAAATAAATCAATAAAACTTTTCAAGTTCACATTTAATTTATTTTTATCTAAATATTTAATGAACACCTTTAAATGTTTTTAATTTCCACACACACACCACCCACACACACACACACACACAAACCACAATCAATGTCTTTAATAAACATATTATTTTAAATATTTCATTAAAAATCTTTTCAAGTTCACATTTAATTTCTTGTTTCACTCTGAAATATCTGAGTACAAATTAAAAAGGTTTAACGCCATTTCACGTTGACTTTAAAACTGATTGGAGGGTTTGGCAAACAGCAAACCAAGGCTTTGATGAGCAGGTTTTATGAAGACCATCTATACAGATGACTTGAACACATATTTTTATATCTGGGTCTGATTTTTGAAAACGAGAATATTCTAAACATCCTCTGGGGTGCTGAACATTGGCAGCAACAGAGGAAGCATACAGAACATGAAGGGAGGGAAAGAAAAAACGGACGGGAGGAAGGAGAGAAGAGAATTGAGGGCCAAACAGTAGGGGGATGAGTGTGTAATAAAAGAGAAACGCAGGGGGGAGGGAGGGGGGCGGTTGAGTCAGACACTGATATTGCATTGCATGCTTGTTACAGGAAACAGAGATCAGAGTACACAAAGAGAGAGAGAAAACAGAGAGATGTACCCAGACCAATGGTTAATGTACTCTAGTGGTGCAGACAAGAAGATAGGAGAAGAGATGGGCAACACTCATTTTACCCCTCACTCGGCTTCCTGACACGTTATGCAAATAAAAGTTTTTTTTAATGCACTGCAAAACAAATTGGTTCTTAATCAACATATTTGTTGTTTTCCGAAAAAATAGCTTACAAAAAAATATATATATATACATTATACGTATATATCCTTAAAACAAGATAAATGTACTTAAAAAATAAAATTACATTATTTTTTAAAATATTTTTTTAATGTTTTGGAAAAAATGATCTGATATGCTCCCTAATTCTCTCTAATGCTTTTATTATTATTGAATTTTATCCTGAATTTTTTTTGTAATTATTCAAATGATAGGAACCGTTACATTATTATACATATATGACATTTAATTAACAATTGATAATAATAGAGCAGCAAATCATCATATTAGAATAATTTCTGAAGGATCATGTGACACTGAAGACTGGAGTAACACAGCATTGCATCACAAAATTACATTTTAAAATATATTCAAATAAAAAAGTTACTTTAAATTAGATATTTCACTACTCGTGTTTTTTTTTGATCAAATAAATGCAGCCTATATATAAATTATTTCATCCAATTATTATTTCCCTTAAAAATAGTAATCGTCCAATGAGACAAATTATTGTAAATTCATTCAAGATATATTCTCTAAAAAGAGAAGCGGCCTTATTATCCTATGCATCATTTTTCTTCTCAAGTATTTTCTTTGAAATTCATTTTGATTTATGTTTGATATTTTACTGGAAAACATGTCAAAAACACTGGTTAATTTATTTTTTGCAGTGTGAAAAATTACAAACTATTCTAGACATCTTATTTCTCTAACAAGTTCATATAACGTGTTTAAATTAGAATTTTTTTTACAGCAACAAGCCACGGGAGGCTGTAGTAAAATCACTGTCACGCCTCGCCTTGAGTGGCTCATCGCTTTTATGTGTTTTGATAAAAAGCACATTTTGAATTGCTACATGAATTTGCTCATTTCTAATAATATCACAACTTGGCATATGATTATACAATTCAAATGATATACATTTACATAAATAAAAATATACATTTTATACTATAAATATGGATCTACCTGCCTGATGTGTTTCATTCCTACATTCCTACATTCCTAAAAATGAGTGTCGCTTTGTCAGAGCTGAAAAAGGAAATCAGAAGCTAGGAATGTATTTGCTTGTTCAAATATAGGACAGAGAAAATAGAACAAGACGAGTCCTTATGTGAATATGCTTAAACTATGTCATCAAATTATGTCATGAACCTTAAAAACTAAAGAATCAAACAAATATACTTCAGACCCATGATTTCAAGTCCAAGATGCTCTGCAATTCAGAAGTTGACAATGTAAAAAAAAAAAAAGAAAAAAAAAACAAAACAGATTTCAGGTAAAAATGTCCACTTGTTCAGATAGAGGCGGTTCACTAGAATGCGATCAGTTGTTTGGTTGGTTTTGTTTGAGACATTGAGGTGAGTGACTGTACGTTCCAGTAACAGACAGACAATGCAGACACACACTGGCCAACGCCATATTCCCCATAAGACAGAAACGAAACCAACAAAAATACCAACAAACAAACAAACAACACGCCTTTCTTGTTCATCGCATGTAAGCAAGCATACAAAAATGCATGCAGACATAGACAGCCACACTTACGGCCATATTTACTAGACCTCATTTCTGGTTTAAGGTTAAGAAAAAAAGAAAAAGAAAAACAAAACCATTAAACAGAAAAGCACAATGTACAACACAAAAAGACTCAAGTACAGATGAATGTAGACAGACATCTAGTGATTTATATGCAAAACGACGATCAGATGGCTTTTGTTTAGTCACAATATTACATTTTCATGTATGTTTTTCAACTTCCACTACAAATGTGCAATGCATAAACACATCTTGAGCTATGGCATGCATGATACTGGCAATACTGAGGCCTCCTCTAGTTAACTACCACTGTTTGGAAAGCAGCGGTTCTAGAGGTTAAAGGTTAGAGGTTAAGGGTCATGCATCATGCCTCAGGCTCAGAACGCTGTTAAAGATCATACAAAACAACAGCATCAATTTTACTTAACAACCAGAGCTTGACAGAAATGGCAGACATTCCAGGTTCAGTGCAAGTTAAGATTTACCAACAGCATCTGTGAAAATGTTCTCATCATAGTTAAAATGAGCAGAAATTATGCTTGCAGTAACGCACTTATGATGCTATTACGGAGGATTTGAAAGCAGAAATATGTGTGACCATATTGCTTTTGTCTGCATAACCACTGAACAGATTATATACAGTATATATATATAACACACATTTTTGTAAGCAAAACAATCTTCCACAATCTTCCACATCTTCCATACAAAATGTATGGTACATAGGACACAAATATAAGATGTGTTTTTCCTGCTGTGTATCTTGGCGTTCATTGTTCAGCAGACAAACCAATAAAAATATACCATACCAAAAGAAAAAAATCTCTATATAGACAGTCCCTTTCCATCTTGTGTATTATGTGAAATCTACCAGGTTTAATAGTTTTACATTCACAGACCCATCAGTATGATTTAAAAAAAAAAAAAAAAAAAAAATAATACTTCAGTCAGCAAGGTCTGTATCTGATAAATGTCAAATAAATGATACACTTGATGATATCAAATAATAAAGTGATACACTTTTGATAAATTATCAAAAGTGACAGAAAAGGCAAATAAATGTTATTTTAATTAAAAACTCCTGAAGAAAATGTATCAGGATTTCCACAAAAATATTTCTTGATCAGCAAATCAGCATATTAGAATGATTTCTGAAATATCATGTGACTTTCAAATACATTAAAACATTTTACCGACCACAAACTTTTGAACCTGTAGTGTATATTGTCTTGTCTTGCTTTTGCACATCATAAGTTCGGTACTGTTCATGCATTTTTTGAGTTTATATATATTTTTTGTGGACACAAATGCCATCAATCAGCTTAACTTGTACTTAACCCAGAACAATCCTTTAAATGATAAACGAGTGCCTGTAAAACATGTCATGAATCTGTCTGATGGATTAATTATTCAATTTATTGTTGAATCTAACTCTGCTCTATGGGAACATAATCTATATGTTAGCATGCTTTATTATATCATTTGCACTATATTAAACTCTTCTCCACTTTTCTTTATCCTTTGGGAAAATCTCTTTTTAATAATATATATCAATGTACACTAAATCCGTTCACATCAATGAATTTCAACTTAATAAACCAATATAAAACCTTTGAATGGACAAACAGAGGCAGACACGTACATGCACACACACATCATAGCCAACATGCGGCTTCAGAGCAGACAGACAGGAAGAAGAAATGGACATACTGTAGAAACCGGCCATAACGGAGGTTTGACAGCGTTCACCGGTATAGTCATTTGGACACCTGATGGAGGGAAACAAACCCGGAGAGGGAGAAGGGAGGAACGGAAGAGGGGACGGGTATAGTAGAGAGAGACATGAAGGAGAAAAGAGACGAGTGAGAGAAGCAGAGAGAGAGAGAGAGAGAGAGATATAGAGAGAGAGATAGAGAGAGAGATAGAGATAGAGAGAGAGATAAGCAGAGAAACATGCAGTTAGAAAACCAGATAACACACCAGTGATCTTTTCCAAAACCTGATGACGTCATCGGCTGGTGATTGCACAGCCTGCAAGCCCTGCTGGAAGATTTTGAACCTGAGTAAAGAGGGTCCATGTCATTTCATGCCATTTTTTAGGATGGGTCTAAAAAAATTTGTTTTAATGATATAGAACTGATTATTAAAAAACGTTCAATTGGATGCCCAATTCCTCAAGGGGGCGCTTACCTACCCAAAAACTCACAGGTCCTGCATTGTGCCACAATTAATATTAAAATAGTTTTTTTATAATATATAGTCTATTATATATATATATAATATATTATTCTATATATATATATATATATTTATATAATTCTGATTTTTTTTTATTTACTTTTTGTCTTTGTCTTGACATTTGTACATACAAAAATATGCTATTTAATAAGATTTTTTTAATTTATTAATGGGACTTATTTTTAATTTGTCAAAAACCACCCTTGAGAAATTATGTTAGTAACATTATATTTAATCAAAAAATGTAATTTTATATTCTAATGTTGTAACTGTACACACACACACATATACTGTGGATACGGAAAGTATTCAGACCCCCTTATTTTTTTCACTCTTTGTTATATTGCAGCATTTGCTAAATCATTTAAGTTAATTTTTTTTCCTCATTATGTACACACAGCACCCCATATTGACAGAAAAACACAGAATGTTGACATTTTTGCAGATTTATTAAAAAAAAAACTGAAATATCACATGGTCCTAAGTATTCAGACCCTTTTCTGTGACACTCATATATTTAACTCGGTGCTGTCCATTTCTTCTGATCATCCTTGAGATGGTTCTACATCTTCATTTTAGTCCAGCTGTGTTTGATTATACTGATTTGACTTGATTAGGAAAGCCACACACCTATCGATATAAGACCTTACTGCTCACAGTGTATGTCAGAGCAAATGAGAATTATGAGGTCAAAAGGAACTGCCTGAAGAGCTTAGAGACAGAATTGTGGCAAGGTACAGGTCTGGCCAAGGTTACAAAAAATTTCTGCTCAACTTAAGGTTCCTAAGAGCACAGTGGCCTCCATAATCTTAAATGGAAGACGTTTGGGACGAGCAGAACCCTTCCTAGAGCTGGCCGTCTGGCCAAACTGCGCTATCGGGGGCGAAGAGCCTTGGTGAGCGAGGTAAAGAAGAACCCAAAGATCACTGTGCTGAGCTCCAGAGATGCAGTCGGGAAATGTGAGAAAGTTGTAGAAAGTCAACCATCACTGCAGCCCTCCACGAGTCGGGGCTTTATGGCAGAGTGGCCCGATGGAAGCCTCTCCTCAGTGCAAGATACATGAAAGCCCGCATTGAGTTTGCTAAAAACACCTGAAGGACTCCAATATGGTGAGTAATAAGATTCTCTGGTCTGATGAGAACAAGATATAACTTTTTGGCCTTAATTATAAGCGGTATGTGTGGAGAAAACCAGAAACTGCACATCACCTGTCCAATACAGTCCCAACAATGAAACATGGTGGTGGCAGCATCATGATGTGGGGGTGTTTTTCAGCTGCAGGCACAGGACGACTGGTTGCAATCGAGGGAAAGATAAATGCGGCCAAGTTCAGGGATATCCTGGATGAAAACCTTCTCCAGAGTGCTTAGGACCTCAGACTGGGCTGAAGGTTTACATTCCAACAAGACAATGACCCTAAGTACACAGCTAAAATAATGAAGGAGTGGTTTCACAACAACTCTGTTCTTGAATGGCCCAGCTAGAGCCCCGACTTAAACCCAATTGAGCATCTCTGGAGAGACCTAAAAATGGCTGTCCACCAACGTTACCATCCAACCTGACAGAACTGGAGAGGACCTGCAAGGAGGAATGGCAGAGGATCCCCAAATCCAGGTGTTAAAAACTTGTTGCATCTTTCCCAAAAAGACTCATGGCTGTATTAGATCAAAAGGGTGCTTCTACTAAATACTGAGCAAAGGGTCTGAATACTTAGGACCATGTGATATTTCAGTTTTTTTTCTTTTTTAATAAATCTGCAAAAGTCAACAATTCTGTGTTTTTCTGTCGATATGGGGTGATGTGTGTACATTAATTAGGAAAAAAAATTTACTTAAATGATTAGCAAATGGCTGCAATATAACAAAGAGTGAGAATTTTAAGGGGGTCTGAATACTTTTCCGTACCCACTGTCTTTTCAATCTTTCTATAAAATTGGTCTGATTTCAGTCAAATATGTTACTTGCTGTTTCTTAGTAAAACTTACTTGCCATTTTTGAGTGAAAATTGTATCACCACCATTTTTTCCCAGTGTATGAATTTTGAAATCTTTTGAAAACTATTAAATATATAATTTATTGTTATCACAAATTACTGGTCAAAACAGTCCATTCCTTTCAAGTAATGCCTGGATGATAATGAGAGTTTAATAGCCATTGAATTATCAGTAATATTATATTATGATAATAACATGTGATATGCACATTCATATTTCTATTTCTGGTACTCATTAGGTCTGTTCGTCTTCGTTTGGATTTAACCGTTCTGTGAGATTTGCCACTTACAGTCAGAGGAGGAGTTGAAAAAGGAGAAGGAGACATATCAGACCCCCCACTTTCTGTTTTTCTTCTCTCGTTTCTCCTCTTTTGCGTATTTGTTTGTCACACAGATGAAGTGGATTATAACTGCATATTTTCAAATACACCCCCCAGATGTTTCACAGACCGTTGGCATGTAGGCAACATTTAGTCACTTCCACACAAGGACAATAAATATATGATAAAGATATAGTTTTAAAAATCATTGTGAATGTAACGATAGTTTCCATCCACAACTTCAACGATACAGCACAGAGGAATGATATTATTGGAATCACTTTTAAAGAGATTTTTTTTTCCACTGGATTGATGCAAAAACATGGACGGCCATCATGAATCCGTCCTGCTTAAAAGATCTCCAGCATTTAAAGCATCAGAAAACAAAAATGCAGTGTGTACTTATAATAAACAGAAAATTATTGTGCATTGTTGTTCATGCTTATCATTAAAGCATATCTTTATAGTTATTGTTCTTGGTCAACATAAGCCTATACTATTTAAATAAAGTGGGATCTATATTTTTTATAAGTTTTATTTTTATAAACATGACGGAATGCCGATCGGTCTGTGCAGCGGTGCATGAAGTCAGACACACCTATTGCTCTTCCTGTGTATCCTGCATCATACAATCCTGACCTGACCAATGTGTAAAAAAAAATTACAAGCAGATTAAAAGTCATTGCAAAATAAGGCTTGGAAAATTGAAATTAGTTAATACTTGACAAATGTCAAGAATCATTTGTTTGCAGATGCCACTTGATTTGCTTGACTACTTAGTGATCTAATGTAATAAAATTCATGCATTTTTAAATGGGTCATCGGATGCCCATTTTCCACAAGTTGATATGATTCTTTAGGGTCTTAATGAAAAGTCTGTAACATAGTTTGGTTAAAATTTCTCAATGGTAGTGAAAAAAACACCTTTTTACCCTGTCAAAAACAGCTCTTTTCAGAGCAAACTGTTTTGTAGCATTTTCCTTTAAATGTTAATGAGCTCTGCTGACCCCGCCTCTCTCTTCCGATCTGCACTCAGAGAGACTGTTTACTTTAGCTGCATTCATCATGAAACTTGCTAATTAGCACATTATTAGGAAAGGCGATTTGCAAAGATTCGTTAAAAAAACCTTACACTCACTTCTTCTGTAGGTGAAGCTGGATCACGAATGATTCGCACGAACATAGACACATTTAGGTAGATCAGGGGGCTCATTCCCTTCAAAAACAAATATAATCCACTTCAGCGGCTCAGATGTCAGGAGTAAATGACGACTGATTTGTTCATTATTACATCCAACAACAGAACACCTCAATTGCTTATTAGGAGTCATTCTTGTCTACATCTGCTCCGGCGGTGAAACAATGGCGGACTGATGACAGCTCACTCAGGGCGGGTCAATCAAACTATCGTGAGCGGGGCCTGTTTTTGTGACATCACACAGACAGGCATCTGAGATCTGCTCGATTTGAGAAAGGGGTAAATATTTTAGTAGATTTTTTTAAAAACACTGGGTGGATTTTTATCATTTTAGGGTGGTTGTGTACACACATTGCCAACACACATTTCAGTTCAAACAACATGTAAAAGTGCATGTAGCATCCGATGACCCCTTTAAGGCGGCCAGATGGTGATCGGCAAATACTCTATGGGGCCACTGTAGATCAAACATAATCAAACCTAATCTGAAGCTTTACATCTTTGCTTCCTCATAAAATGCCAATCAGTTCCACTTCTGTGATTGTCTATAAGATCTCACATTAATGAGGAGAAAATCCTAGGACAAACAGGAGCAAAATGAAGTCCCTAAAAGCATCATAATGGTGCCAAAAGCTTCGTCTAGCCACAGGTTTTCATTATTTATATACTGAGGGTATTTTAGAGTTCAGTTCTACTGGGGAATTCACCGTTCAGTCAATTTACTGCAGAGGTCATTGGGACAGGCTGCATTTCATTTGCCTCAGGAGCTACAGTAACACACACACAAACACACACACTGAGATGACATGTTAAAGTAATGCCTCTGAAATAGAGCTGGGAAGTATGACAAATATACTGTAAAAAAGTGCCAACCGGTAGAGATTTTGATAAACGTTTTATACTGTGGTCGATATATTTGCGCTAAATTTGTTAATGAAAACATTCCTTGTTTAAGACATTTTTTTTTATGTGGGAAAATTTACTTTTTGACTTCACTGATTATCTAAAGAAAGGTAAAAACATTTAAACACTTAATCTTATTATAATTCTGCCCAGATTTCGTATTCATAAATGGCAATTTACTAATAAAAAAATCCAACTTTATAAAATATCAATACCAGGTTATATTAAAATGTATATATTAACAGTATGTATATTAACAGTATTAATAAAGAGAGAGAGACTTTAAATATTTAACTGCTTTAAAAATCCTTTAAACTAAATATAGACTAAGTAATTTCTTTTGTACTTTATTTTGTTTTTTATATCACAAATGCCACAGATTTGTTTCCTTTCTTTTATTTTTATGATGTTTAATGTTTATATTTTATGCATATATAATTCAAATATTCAATATATTTAACGTAAATATAAAAATATATAAAACATACAATATATATATATATATATTCAAATGAGATGAAGTATGATTCATTAGTAAAGTATTTAATTTCCTGAATTTTCACCATGATATACTGTTACCAAGATATAAAACATCTTATACTGTGATAAAAGATTCTGGTCATACCGCCCACCTGTACTGTGAAGTAAAGCTTCAGTGCTGTTGAAGATAAACTTTCAGGCATGTAAGTGAATCACTGTGTCAAGAAAGCCAAGAGCAACACACACTATTTCCAAATCAGTCCGTGCTTCCCTGAGGGCTATAAACCCTTATAGCCACTTCAGATGCTCTGTTCTGTAAATTAAAGAGATTGACTCGACGAGTCACAGTTAAAGGATGACATCTCCCCAAAGGGTTTGAGCTTTAAACAGCTTTAATGGGTTTGTTTCTCTTCCTTTAAAAAATTGGCGCATACGCCGTAAATCTGCACTGCCCTGTCCGAAATGGCTGATAAGAACAGAGCATTGTGTCCATGGTATCACAGGGGAGCAGTAACTCAGCATACTATTGATAACACGGCTGTATACATCCACAGAGCTGACAGATGACATGGCAAACCCTGTCCCCTTCCTCCAGGCCCTCAGACACACTGTCATTTCCCTGGCTCTCTCTAGACCAGGAGTATTCAATTAAAGCTCCCCGAGTAGCTAAATTTCTTTCTCAACAAAGGCCCAACAATAATAAACGTATACCGTTTCATGACCCAAGTAGCGCTGGGTGCCATTTAGAAATGAATGGAATTTCTTTTAAATTCCCAGATTAGAATTGAAGCAGAAAATAGAATGCAGAACTGCATTCTGAATTTGAATTTAAAGGAAGTAAAATGAAAACAGAAAAAAATTCTTATAAATTCACATAACTGCTTTAATTGTAATAATATATCTTATTCATCTGCAAGGATTACCCATAAACATTTTATGATACACACAACCACAGGAGGTGGTAACTGATTTGCTCTGATGCAGTTTTCTGTAATAAAGCTAAAATAAAACAAAATATAAATATTATATGAAAGTCCTAAACTTAAAAGAAACTCAGAAATGTTGCTATGGCAAATAATTTAAATAACTAAGTTTAAAATTAAGTACTACAATGACTAAACCTGAAATAAAATAAGTTAAAGCTATGCTAAGAAAAAGAAATATAAATGAAAAAGCTCTAACACTAAAATTTATGAAAACTGAAAAATTATAAAACGAGAGTAATCAAAATATGAATAAGTACTTAGAGGATATAAATACTAAAATAGCACTGCTTTGATTTTGATTTTTGTTTCAGTATTTTAAATAGTATTAATCTGAATTATCTAGCTTTGACAGCCCTATTTGAAGTCTGTTGATGTCAAACCAATGTGTAGTAAAAATAAGCCGCATAAACAAAGACATTAATGTAAAGTTAAGGGATTGTCATAGTGAGGTAAGATAAAAATGAATGCGTTCCGAATATGTGTAACTTACTTGCAGGACAGCTGATTTATACCATGTATGAAATAACAGTCTCCACCGTTAACGCAGTATGTCTTCTCAGTTTCATTGCACTTCCTGGCATGACTTGAGCCCGGAGACAATGTAGTGGTTACTATAGAAACATACAGACACACACAGCACACAGAAAGTCAGAGATGAGCATCATACATTAGTGACATTGTGAGAAATGTCTCAGTGACGTGTTCGAATGATAGATAATAGTATAAGAACAGTACACCTATAAGGAAGGAAAAAAAGGGTATAAAAGCTGTCACTGGGGCAGTACCCTAAGTTACAAAAGCTAAAAGGTACATCTTTTTACCTTATTTACCCCTAAATGGTATGTATTACTACCTTAAAGGTACACACAAGTACTTTAAAAACACATATTAGTACCTTAAAGTCCCCATGAAATCAAAATGAAAGTTTTTTGTGGGTTGTTGTATAATTGTTGGTCTTTAAGGTTATCTATAAGGAGTGTGCTCCAAAACGTGAAACAATTGCATTAGAAGAATAAGCATTCAAAGCTTGCAGTTCGTCACTTCCGACGTAGTGCACTATATAGGGGACAGGGGATGATTCAAACAGTGTAAATATGCTTTCTATTGAGGAAAAAAAGAAGTCTGGTTTTGAGCTGTGTCACGCTAACCGCCGCACCATGCACACACACTCTGCTCCGGTCCAGAGACACGATAGCATGGAGCGGATCACGTGCGCGAGTCGGCGCAGACCACAAAATGTATCTGAGCTACTTGAATTCTACACATAATGCTATATTTTATAGCAATATGGAAGAGATTGTGGCTGGCATACCCTGTCAAATGCGACTTTACAGAGCTCAACGGCTCTGAACGGCTCTAGCCCAAGCTGTGATATAAACTAATGCTATTGGCTATTTTAAAAAGGGGCGGGGCTGCTTGATATGTCCCGCCCTGTCTTCTTGTTTCAGTTAAAATGACGTCAACATATAGAGTAACGCTGCGTGTTTCTAAGCATTTCAGGGGACCTTTAAGAAAGGGAACCACACCAGTGACAGTTTTGTACCTTGAGCGCACAGTATATACTGTACTGTACTTCCTACTATTTCTCAATAAATAGCATGTAAAACAGAATGCAGCAATGATAAACACTTCAACTGTAGTACGCTACATTGTTGTCACCTGACCTCAATACTATAATTAATTCAATGAGTGGCATCCAGTTTGCGTTTGATAAAAACATCCCGAGTTCTTATACATAACACATAACACATAAAAATCTACAGTCTACAGGCTTTCATAGACAACATAAGAAGTCGGGGAAGGTCTTGTTTTTTAAGTTTTGTTACAAGCTGTTCACACATTGGCCATAAAAAAGCGATTAATACATGAAAATTCTTACATATAGCCCCTTAAAAAATCTCAGTTCATATTGCTTTCAGTTTGCAGTGCACATAGAAGGTTGCGCATTGCATTATGGTATACAATTGTACACGTAGTGTGCAGTGCTGTTATTAACTAAACTAAACTATAAAATTTATAATAAGAATAAATAAAATAAGACATAATATTAGATGGAAAACTAAAATGTAAAAACTTTAAACTGAAGTACTACAAGTATATTAATTAAAACTAAAACTGAAATAAAAATTAAAAGCTAAATAGAAATATAAAAAAATAATAATAAAAAAAAGGGAAGAAAATCAACAAAAGCACAAAATTAAAATTGAGACCGAAAACATAAAAATAAAAGCAGACTTTAAAACAACAACAACATAATAGTATTGAAATACATAGCAAATGTTTGCGCTTGACGGGTGTTCGTATATAAAAAAATGAGCAAATTACTACTAACTGCATTGCAGTCTTTAAAGAGATTAGAAATAGTAATCATTAGGAAGAATCCAAATTATTAAAAACAATTGGATAAATGGATTTAAAAGTGGAGCATAGGCAAATCAAACAATTCATTTTACCAACCTGGACAACAGGAATTTGTTAACATGCAAAGTCATTAAAGTATATTATTATATCAAAATTAAGAGGTAAACGTGAAAGACACCATTTGTCATCCTATTCACTCTATTCGGGTCCAAAACTATCACGTCTTTCTTCCATGAAGTTAAAGCTCAATAAAGACAACTAAAGGACTAAAGTATGTAAATTTGGTGAACTCCTCATTTAAACATCAACGTCTCAGAATATTCCTGTTTGGACAGGTATAGCAGCTAAATATTTCCAAAACTATGGAAACAAGAACTGAAAACTCACACACACACACCCACACCACACACAAACACTGTTACACAAAACACTGTATCATTCTGTATATAAACCAGAGTGAGAGACACGCTGCCAAATACACATGGCAGATGGGAGGATGTTCTCGCAGGCATCGCTGGCTCACAGCCACACCGAGGGTTCAGATTTTCTTTAGTGTGTCAGAGTCATGCAGAATCAAGCTGTGTACTGCAAACACCAGCATATCACATCTGGATCTCTGCAGCCAGAGACACGGGGAATCCGTGATTCAAACGTCTGCCCGGACAAAGAGCCAGACGAAGATAGTCAGAAAGAAACCGTCAAGAGTGACAGATATAAAGAGAGAGAGGGAGAACACTAGCACGCTGCACAGCAATGCTATCTTTAAAAACAGTATGTGAAGCTGCCTGCAGTATGCAATAAATATTTTAACATAGGTATCATGTCACATTACAGCACTTGATGGTTCATTCTGGCTGTCAGGCCACCCCCGGCCATGACAGATGTAGATGAGTTTTTGTTTCTTCATCGGAACAGATTTGGGGAGATTTAGCATTACGTCTCTCGTCAATGGGTTCTCTGCATTGAATGGTTGCCGTCAGAATGAGAGTCCAAACAGTGATAAAAACATCACAACAATCCTCAAGTAATCCACACAAATCCAGTCCATCAAATAAAGTCTTGTGAAGTGAAAAGCTGTGTCCATATGAAACAAATCAATCATTAAGGCATTTTAACTTTAAACTGCTGCTTCTGGCCACAATACATAATCTATATCCAATGTGTCCTTAAGTGAAAGTCCATCCTGTTGTTCCTCTCACTTCAAACATAACTGTATAGAACTGTTTTGGGCTGTTTTTGCTTGTAAACGGTGCTTGATATATCTCTCCTGATTCAGACAAGATTACTTTTTCACTGGGAAAAGCAATATGGTTAGAGCACTCGTATTTTAGTTGGAAGCAACGATTTGAAGTTAAAATGCGTCTTAATGATGAATTTGTTTATTAAAAAATAAAACAAACAATACACTTTTTTTTTGTGAAAAGATGTTAATTGAGGACGGATTGGTGGATTACTGTGGATTATTTGATGTTTTTATCAGCTGTTTGGACTCTCATTCTGACGGCACCCATTCACTGCAGAGGATCCATTGGTGAGCAAGTGATGTAATGCTACATTTCTGAGGGTGGAAACAATTTCAGCAATTTTTTTTTGCATGAAATTTTGCAGTTTTAATCCAATTTTGAGCAAAATGGTCTTAATTTGGAAGTTTGATCCAATAATGAGTCAAGGAAGAGATGTTAAACATTGTTGCTGTAATAAAGTCAAGCACACTGCATTGTGGCAGAGGTTCTCAAACCTGAACTGACGTCATATGCTTTGTGCACTTTTATGAGCGGATGTTGATGGACTGTCACGATCACAACTTCTTCCCTCACGAGTCACAGATCAAGAGAGCAGCCTGCAACACTCGTGTCTGTGGAGAATGGACCAACTCTGATGAAATCCATGGCAACCAACCAAAACAATGTTATTGTTACAGGAAAGTCTTTGAATAATTATGGAAATAGGAATGATACATTCTGAACACATTTGCTGATGTGCTGTGTAAGTATTTACGGTCGCTTTTCTCTGATGACAATAAATACTTTAACACCCATAAAAAAATCCACACCCCTCTTCCAACATCACTGCTTCCCTTAGCTTGAGAACCTCTGCATTGATGAATACTGCACATTGTGGCAAATGTAGTAGGTCTGTGATTTCTAACCAGTTATACGTGAACTTCCAGGGGTAATTGGAAACATCCACATTTTCTTGTTATAATTTCTTGTCATTTAAAAAAAAAGTAAAGAAACTGTATTAAAGAAATAATGCTGTCAAAGGATCAAAATAAACTATTTAAAAAAAACAATGGCTTTACACATTCAGAAGCTTTTTGCAGTAGCTAGTTGCAGATAGATAGATAGATAGATGGATGGATGGATGAACAGACATAGTCTCACTGTCCTAAATTGAATGTGTGAATGTGAGAGTAACACATATGGTGTGTGCAGACAGAGCTGGGGTGTGTTGAGTGCATCTAGATTAACATGACATTGACTGAATCTCCAGCTTTTATTGGACATCCACCTCCCAGACACCAGTGGTGCTGGGCACAATGCCTGAGTGTGTGTGTGCTTGTGTATTAGTTCCAAACCTGTAGTGTTTCTTTCCTCCTGTGTACTAATTAGTGATGTCAAAGTGAGCCAACAAAATGTTCTAGTGCCATAAAGTGCCACGTCTGATCTGATGTGTACAGTTTTAACTTCACATCAGAGTAAATCTGGCTCCTCACAGCTCATGCAGAGCGTTATGCAAAAGCAAATGATAGGATCCTACACAGTTATTATCACATGCCATGTCTTCATGTCGAAAAATAAATACACTCTCAGAAAAAATGGTACAAAAGCTATCACTGTGACGGTATCCTTTTAAAAGGTACACTTTTGTACCTTATTTACCCCTAAAGAATGCATTAGCCTTTTTGTGACGCTGTTGTGAGCTGTAGCGTAGCTATCCACCTGTAGCTGGTGTGTGGTGAGCGCACAGGCGTCGCTGTCCTGTGGCTGATGTCGCATCATCCAAGTGGATGCTGCACAATGGTGGTGGTTGAGGAGAGACCCCCCACATGATTGTAAAGCGCTTTGTACAACAATACACAATAAAGCGCTATATAAATGCATCATTCATTCATTAATTCATAATTATATGCGATATATATCTGTTTATAATACACATTTTAAAATTGTATTGCATACCTGCTGCTGCCATAATAAAGAACAGTTCGAATGGTTATGTGCTTTTATTCTCGTTATGCTCCCAGTCGCGTGTTGGAGCCGGTATGACGTATTGTTCTTTTAAATACTTCAGCATTTCAGAAATAAAAATATGTATGCAAATACATGAAGTTACAAACGTTACATTTGGTGTTAGGGAGTGCTCAAAAAGGGTTTAAACACTGAATTTTGAATTGATTTCTTCTCGTAAACTCAGAGATGTAGATTCGGACGGCAATTATATTACCACACAACTTTGGTGTTTGTCAAAAAACAGTAGGTAATTCTGCCGGGGATTTTTACGGGGGTGGTGAGAGAAAAACACCGACATCCTGGATTCAGACGGCATTAAAATCACCAGCTACCCCCTGTAAATGGTGAAGATCACTTACGTCCCCCTGAGAAACAATTACCATCCGAATAGGGCTTAATACAATATATGGATGTAATTATGAGACGTAACTAGTGTAGGTATAAAGCATGGAGTGATTCTACTGGATAGTCCACCATCTGAAGCCCTGCCCATTCTAATTAACTAATTAAATGGCACACACAAACACACAGCACTGCAAAGAGAGAGAGAGAGAGAGAGAACAGAGGGGCATAAAGCGAGAAGGAGATATGTCTCAGAGCACAACAGCCGTGTCTCTAAAGGTCACACATCACTCCAACAGGAAATGGACTGGAGCAGAACGATATAACATTCAACCTTACATCTGTCTCAAGCATATGTCCTCTTCTCTGCAGTGACAGCATGTGTGCAATCGAGCTGCTATGTTGCTAGCCTGTAACTGTTTCCTTTGAGAGACACACAGTGGTCAATCCCCCTTTGCACCTCTGTCAATTCTGAGGACAATGTTTGTAATATTGGAGATATTTGTAGGCTAGAAATAAATGTAGCTTAAATCTATTAATTCTAAGCATTGGGGGAATACACATAATATGTCAATTTAAATCCACATTTAGAATCTATAATAATGCAATCAGATTCAGCAATCACAAACAGCAACTGATCCTGACTAAAAAAAACATTAATAGCCATTGGACTGAATGTACACAGTGAAGTGTTACAACAAGAGAAAGAGATTTGTACATTTCAGTAGTGTCAGACTCTATTTCGTGTCTGTGTGTGTTTCCTTCTCCCACGTGCTCCATGTTATGTTTATTTCCTTATTTGGTCTTCCTGTTCCTGTCCTGATTGTGTTATCATTTGTTCCAGGTGTTCCCCACTCTGTTCCATTGTTCCCAGGTGTGTCCCATTAGTTTCAGTGTATTTAAAGTGTTTTCTGCCCCTCGTTTCCTGTCCAGTATTGCACGTTGATCCCCGTGTCCTATGTGTGTTTTTCTCTGTGTTAAATAAAGTCTGTGATACTCCTTCGTCTCCTTGCTCCTTCACAATAGGCACACCGTGACAAGCAGAGGTAAATGGCACTTGCTTGTTCCAGCCAGGCTTGTGTGCCACTCAATTGAATTAAAAATGTTTTAAAATTCCAGTTCAATCCCATTTCAGTTGGATTGAATTGAGAAAGCAAAAGGGATGCAGAACTGCAATGTGAATTTGAGTAGATAAAGAATTAAAATTATTTGAAATTCATACTACAATAAAAAAATATATATAAATGTTTTGTTAGACAGACAGATATACAGTGGGTACGGAAAGTATTCAGACCCCCTTAAATTTTTCACTCTTTGTTATATTTCACCCATTTGCTAAAATCATTTAAGTAAAAAAAAAAATCCTCATTAATGTACACACAGCACCCAATAGTGACAGAAAAACACAGAATTGTTGACATTTTTTGCAGATTTATTAAAAAAGAAAAACTGATATATCACATGGTCCTAAGTATTCAGATTCTTTGCTGTGACACTCATATATTTATCTCAGGTGCTGTCCATTTATTCTGATAATCCTTGAGATGGTTCTACACCTTAATTTGAGTCAAGCTGTGTTTGATTATACTGATTGGACTTGATTAGGAAAGCCACACACCTGTCTATATAAGACCTTACAGCTCACAGTGAATGTCAGAGCAAATGAGAATCATGAGAATCAAAGGAACTGCCTGAAGAGCTCAGAGACAGAATTGTGGCAAGGCGCAGATCTGGCCAAGGCTACAAAAAAAATTATGCTGCACTTAAGGTTCCTAAGAGCACAGTGGCCTCCATAATCTTAAATGGAAGACGTTTGGGACGACAAGAACCCTTACTAGAGCTGGCCGTCCGGCCAAACTGAGCGATCGGGGGAGGAAGAGAGAAGAGCCTTGGTGAGAGAGGTAAAGAAGTACCCAAAGATCACTGTGGCTGAGCTCCAGAGATGCAGTCGGGAGATGGAGAAAGTTGTAGAAAGTCAACCATCACTGCAGCACTGCAGCACCAGTCGGGGCTTTATGGCAGAGTGCCCGACGGAAGCCTCTCCTCAGTGCAAAACACACGAAAGCCCGCATGGAGTTTGCTAAAAAAAAAAACACCTGAAGGACTCCAAGAATGGTGAGAAATAAGATTCTCTGGTCTGAGGAGACCAAGATAGAACTTTTTGGCCTTAAGTCTAAGCGGGATGTGTGGAGAAAACCAGGCACTGCTCATCACCTGTCCAATACAGTACCAACAGTGAAGCATGGAGGTGGCAGCATCATGCAGTGGGGGTGTTTTTCAGCTGAATGGACAGGACGATTGGTTGCAATCGAGGTAAAGATGAATGCGGCCAAGTACAGGGGTATCCTGGATGAAAACCTTCTCCAGAGTGCTCAGGCCCTCAGACTGGGCCGAAGGTTTACCTAACAAGACAATGACCCTAAGCACACAAAAATAACTAAAATAACGAAGGAGTGGCTTCACAAAAACTCTGTGACTTTTCTTGAATGGCCCAGCCAGAGCCCTGACTTAAACCCAATTGAGCATCTCTGGAGAGACCTAAAAATGGCTGTCCACCAACGTTTACCATCCAACCTGACAGAACTGGAGAGGATCTGCAAGGAGCAATGGCAGAAGATCCCCAAATCCAGGAGTGAAAAACTTGTTGCATCTTTCCCAAAAAAGGGACTATGGCGTATTAGAGTCAAAAGGTGCTTTATACTAATACTCGAGAAAGGGTCTGATACTTAGGACAGGTGATATTTCCGTTTTTCTTTTTTAATAAATCTTCAAAAATTTCAACAATTCTGTGTTTTCTGTCAATATGGGGTGCTGTGTGTACATTAATGAGGAAAAAAAAATAACAAATGATTTTAGCAAATGGCTGCAATATAACAAAGTGTGAAATTTAAGGGGGTCTGAATACTTTCCGTACCCACTGTAGATGACATGCAGACAAGACATGAAAATATATTAACATGTCAATTGGCAAAAATCAACATGCACCTTTGTTTTCTAATCAATTTTTTTGGACAGTCTTGCAGTTTTCTGCAGTGTGTGTGTGACCGTGTGTGTGTTTGTGGACCATAACAGCGTATGTCTTCCTCCACAGGGGGGAGATGGTGAGTTTATCCAATCATGACTGAAAGACAATAATGTTGATCAGGTGCTGCACTGGCAGTGCATCTGCTCTCTGCTTTAAATAGATTCAGAGAGCGGCTTTTAAAGACTGCACATATTTCCCTCCGTCCCGTAGTCCATCCTGGTGTGGCAGGATATTAGCTCCATTAGCCTTGGCTCTGAGCCGATGGATGGATGCGGACAGGCAGGAGAACATGATTCATGCCCCAGCGAGGGGGGTCACGGGGAAGGCCGTAAGTCACACAGGGGGCCTGTACGGGGTATCTGATCCACTCTACTCAACCAGGTGCCGATCAATGACATCGAACCACTTATAGGCACTCCCCATTCACAGACATGTCCACCACAAGAGTAATCACATGCAGAAACACGGACATGCACACGCTGCAAAAATGCATGTGGTGGGAGGAGGTGGAGGGGAGCAGGATGGATGGAGAGACAGGCTAATGAACAGCAGAGTGAATAGAAGCAGGATAGAGGAATGGGGGATTTGAAGGAGACAGATTATCAGGAAGGAGAGCCACTGACGGGAAAGAGAGAGAAAAAGGGGGGTTAAAAAAGATGGTATGTTTGTACAAAGCATTTCTGAAAGGAAGTGCTATGCAGTGTGTATAATGTGCATTTGCATATACGAATGTTTTGAATGCATGAAATACACACATCTGCATTTACATTCATTGATTCAGCATATTGTTTAATACAATGCAACTTCCAAAATGAGGATATTATCATAAAGGAGACTCGACTTGATCTTCCTTTCCAGCGTTTTTGAATTAAATTAAACAGCTTTTTTCCCCTTCATTATTTATAGTATAGTTATACTTCTTCATTATTTGTTATAGTTACACTAAATTGCAACAAAAACTGCAAATTAGACATATTTTATTCCCAAGATGGTAAATGGATGCTACTCACTGAATTAAAGGTTAAGTTCACCAAGGTTTAACCAGCTTTGTATTGCTACAGTATAAGTAAATGAATAATGTGTATTATTTTTTGTAAAACGCATCATCCGGTGGACCCCTAAAACCCCATCTTGCCAGTGGTGAATAACCCCTTTAAACATGTGCACTGAAGTCATGTGACAATGTAGGATTCACTTTGCACTATTTAACATTGTGCATAGCATGTGTATAGCATCTATTTTACAAACTATTTGTATACAGTACATACTGTGCAGTGAACACAGATGGATGACAGAGCAGCGTGTGGAGGAGTGTGTTTTATGTCTGCGTTTGCGTCAGACTCATTAAGCTGAAGGCAGCAGAGCTGAGCTCTGGACGGTGGACTCATTCCTCATTTATCTCAACAGTAACATTGGATCCAGAATCATCAATTTAACATGACCTGTGTCCATGTGCCTTTGTGAGATGCACTCATTCATACAAATATGTGTAGCAGCATTTTATTTCCATTATATATTTTTCTGAGTTAAATAAAATATTCACTGCAGAATAATTTTGTCCGGCACTTCTATTGAGATTTGATTGGATAGTGACTGTTAGGCTGTAATATTGTTAGTTTATATTGCTCTCAGACTGTCTATTATTTCAGAGACAGAAGAAGTGATTGTATTGTGATAAGATTATGATTAAGATCATAATCAAAACAAGCATTTTAACTCGGAATTTAATTTAATTAAAAAAATGTTAAGTCTATGGAGTGGACAAAATGATCAGTGAACAACAATTTAAGTTTGTGCACACAAATCAAAAGACTTGGAATATAGCATATGACCCATATGGACCATTTATAGCAGCATGAACATTCTGCCTCACACCTCCAAATGTGTTCCTCAGAAGAAACAACATGAGGGTGAGTAAATAATGACAGAACTTTCATTTTTGGGTGCACTGTCTGTTAGAGCACAAAACCGGTGCAATGGTTCCCGCTGTGTGTGTGTTTGTATTTTGCGTCAAGTACACTTGGCTCTTTTATCTGACAGGCTCTTGACATTGCAGATGAAAATCACGCTCGGCCAGAAGAGTCCAGATGGTCTCCACCGTCCCACACATAAGAATATACACAAAGATGTAAACACACACTCGTCCTAAAACACCCATCTTCAAGGACGTTCTGCTTTAGAACCAGCGACGAAGGTTCTGACCGTTTTCTATAGAGTGTTCACACAGGCACACACACCTTTACTCTATATGATCTCAAATACTGCAGAGATTTACCCTGGTGACCCGCCATATGGCCACTACAGCAGTGGTTCTCAATTCCAGTCCTCGCGTAACACCGCACTGCACATTTTGTATGCATGTCTTATCACTTCAGATGTTTGTTCTATTCGACTGTAAGTGCACTGCAAAGTGGACATCACAGGATATTCCACCATGATTATAGTTCGAATGGAGCATATATGTTCCATTCAAAGGGCATTAAAGTGTGCAAGATGTGAATTTAAATTGTATTTATTCACAGAGGTATATTATTTCACACTTCTCTAGTAAGTTCCGTCTGTGTGAAGACACTGCAGGCCGTGGTGTAGCACAAATCCGTGAATGAATCTTCCATGGATTTCCTGTGTGCATGGAGTAGGGAACACTGTGTATAGGGACCCTGTCAATCGGAACACAGTTCATGCATGGAGCTCTTTTCTAACGAGCTGATGATCTGAATCAGGTGTGTTAAATAAGAGAGGCATGCAAAATATGCCTAGCGGTGGTACGCAAGGACTGGACTTGAGAACCACTGCAGTAGAGCATCTCTCTCGCTCTCTTTCTTTGTCTCTCGGGTGTCTGTGCTGTTATATATAGCTTATATCTGTGCACTTATGGACTGAAATGCTTGCTGTTCCTGGAGTGCAGAATCTGCCAAAATGATACAGTTTATTATCTTCATTAGGCACAGAGAGTTATCTGCAGATATCCACCGAACACACACATTCACAGACACAAAAAATGTCCTCATTGACTCCCAAACTCTAGACAAGTATGAAGCACATGTAAACACACCTTTTCTCTTTATCTCTCACACACATATCCTGAAAGGACCTTTTTACCTTTCACAGTGACTTAACTACCAAATAGAGCTCAGATTATTAAATAAACCAGTTACCCCTCAGAACATAGGAAACAAAACAAACAACAAGTCCAACAAGTATGAAATGCAGACTTCCTTCCTTCCTTCCTTCCTTCCGTACTTCCGGAAGTTTGTTTCTGCCATGGGATTAAAAAGTTTATATCTCATAATTTGACTTTTTTTTTCATTTAAAGCTGCATTCCGTAACTTTTTTTTGGTTAAACATTATCCAAAATCAATTAATGAGCAAGTACATAACCGAAGATTCTAAAGTCTCAAATCCAAAGAGATATTCTTTATAAAAGTGAACGCTCATCCACGCCTTCCTAAAACGCTTTGTTCAAACACGCCCCAACATATCTATGTCACTGTGTGGGAAGATTTGCATAACACCGCCCAAATGTATACACAAAGAAAGAAGGCAACTTTTATTGCTCGCCGCCATGGCTGTGGAGACACATTGTGTGTTTCGTTGCGAAAGCCAAACTACTTTGTTTGGTCTTCCAAAAGAGGACACAACTAGAACTCAAACTAGAAATTAGTGGTTAAGTTTTATTTACAACACTGTTCCAGAACAGTACAACCCAAATATTCGAGTGTGTGCAGCGCAGTTTACGGAGGAAATTTTCCTGAACCTGGTAAGGGGCGTAACATTCCGTCACACGCTTGAGGTATTCGGCCAATCAAAACGCACTGGATAGCTGACCAATCAGAGCACACCGCGCTTTTCAAAACGATTGCGCCTTTGTATAAATCGATGCGTTTCAGAAAGGCGGGCATAGGGTAGAAACAATAATGTACAGTATGTGGACAATAAAGTGTTTTTTGAACCTTAAACCACATAAAAAATTTCATTACACCAAATACACAAAAAAGTTTGTTTAGAACTCAATGACCCTTTAAACTTATTGAAATTTAAAAAGTACAAGAAAATGGAAAAGAAGCAAATAAATATACATAAAAATGTTCATACACAGTTTGAGCAGCCAGATAGTGTTCAGTTTTAACTCTTTCTTCCATTTTGTATCTTTGGGTTAGCATAAGAGCCACTTCATCTGGTACTAGTGTCTTTCCTTCCAACATAAGAAAGCTTTTTTGGAATCTGCATCTGAAGTGGCATTTAGATGTATTTACACAGTTTAATGCAGCTCAGAGGGGACATGCATTAAACCAGCAGTTACAAATGCATAAATAATGTTTTGTTTTAAACATAAAACCTTGAATATTGATAATTGAAAAGATTTCAAATATGAAAACATACTTGAAATTTGAAATTAAAGCCACTAGTAGGTGGGAGCAAGTCACTGTTAATGAGCGAAGCATTGAGATTAAACTGATTCAATCAAAAGGTTGATTCATTCAGGAATTAAAAACATTTGACTGTTTTAATTAGTGAGTAACTGAATTATTCATTCAAAAAACTGATTCATTCAATAAGTAAACACTGTCCTGTGTGTTGCTCAGCGATGCAAAACAGTGCTGTTTAGAACTATTTTCATAGAGCGTTTGCACTTACGTCACGGTTTGGACAGTTACCCGGATGTGCGGCATATTGGGATACGCGGAGTAAACAACAGCATGGATTGCATGGCTAATGCACTAATGAAAACGCTGTTTTACTAATTTATGATGTCTAAATCATGGAAAAAAACATGTGGAAGCTGCTAAATCATATAGAGAAGGACTTGGTAAGCAGGAAAGGGTGTGATATTTTGACAAACTAAATTTAATAGGTGGTAAAGATCCGTACGAGCTGGCTCTTTTGTCATGGACTGATGACCTGACAATTGTTCCTTCTATTTCTTATTCCGACATAGTGAACTACTTCATTTTTTTCACCAAGCCTATACATGAGTTCTGTTTGGTTCAGTGGCATTGTTTACATTCAGTGCCACCAATATGGTTGACTTTCGGATTGATGACATGTAGTGAAAACACCCTATTGGCGAAATGCAGCAAAAACAAGCATCTAAAATGTAAGTAACGTAATACTAACTTTATTAAGCTTGTATAAAATCAATATTGCATTTGTTATCATGCTGATATCTGGAGAAAAAATGGAACTCAGTGTGGTCTATATTAAATTAACTATATTAAATTATATAAATAAAAAGACAATATAGAGGCATTTTGCCTCTTATCTTGAATCTTATGGGCAGTCTAAATGCATTTTAATAGACTAAATTACAGTGTATGCGTGCACTCTCTGGGTGTGTTTTTGTGATATACTCAATGTCAGATCGCACATCGTTAAAACAACACTTACGATATTAGCGCAGATGATATTAATCACCACTGGTCAAACAATAACCATTTATTGTAAAACTTTTTTTTTTCAGTTGGTCAGAACAAAACTGGCAGACATGTTACTTGTTCAGATGATATTTCATATTTTGGGCATACTTCCAAGATGTATTATCTATCATTTTGATATCTATTATAATTAAGTACAGTGAATATCCACACTGGTGTTGACTGACAGCCCACACACATCTCAAAACATTAGATTCATAACAACAATTGCAGGTTTCAAACTGAGAGACAAAGACAAAGAGACAAAGAGGCAAAGAGGCAAAACTGACGCACTGCAGCTTTAAGAATTGTAGGATACAACCTCAGAATTGCAAGAAATAAACTAAGAAAAGTCAGAATTATGAGATATAAACTATTTGTAAACATTTTTTTTCCAGAAAAAAGTGTAAAATTTGTAAGATGTAAACTAAGAATTTCAAGAAAATATTAAGAATTGCAAGAAGAAAGTCAGAATTCTGACTTTATATATTTTATATATAAGATAGTTTATATCTTGCAATTCTGACATTTTTTTGCAGAAATGTGTGAAAAAAAGTCTGAACTGTGAGATAAAAAGTCACAATTAACTTTTTATTTATTTATTTATTTTTTGTTCCGTGGCAGAAATTGCCCTCCATAATTCATTCATTCATTCACCTGACCAATAATTTATAAAATACAATTAAGAGTTTGCACTCATTCAAATTAATCGATGGGTTTTTCAGCTGAACCCCTTTGACCTTATTTTTCTTTAATGGGGGGGGGGGAGGGGGGTGGAAACCCGTGGAAAGGTAATTTACGTAATATTAATCTTGTTTTAGGCATGTTTCTTTTGATTGTTTTTTTTATAATAAAAATATTTATTTTAATGTAATATTTTTATGATTTAATTAATTTTTTAGCTTTTCATTATTTTCATAATTTATACATTTATTCACTCACTCATTCATTCAGGCATTCGTTTAAATAATATTGTTTTACCTTGTTGTACAATCACAATAAAGAACTTAAATCTTTCATTGATTTGTTCATCCATTATCCACTAAATCCTCATTTACATACATTTTCCATTCAGAATTGACTGGCTGTACAATTTTGAGGGAAAATGTAATTGCTCAAAAAAAAAATTAAGGTTTAAAAGTGTTTTTGTAAGCTCCGGGGTTGCTGTATTTGTTTGTATGGCTGTACAATTTGTACAAAAATATATTTGTGTTTTTTATATATGTGTGTATACACACACACACACACATATAATCCCTAATTTATTCTATCGATTCCTTTACTCATTCTTTCATTCATTCTTGTATCATATTCATTCTCTCAGTCATTCGTTCATTCTTTGTGTCCACGAGACACTGCTGACACATCAGATAATGGAGGGGTTTGGTGGAGAGCTAGAGGACAAAGTTGAGAGAGAGAGAAAGACCCTATATCTCAAACCACTCAACCATTACTGCCCTTAAAATGGGCTGGATGGAGCTCACATTAGTCACACACACACACACACACACACACACACACACACACACACACACACACACACACACACACAGTAACAGCACATCAAACGCCTCCGGCTGATGTGATATACTCCAGAGACTGAAGCAGGTGGGGAGATCGGTGAGTAAAACAGCAGATGAGAGAGGTGCGTTCTCCACAATAACACACAAACTCACAAAACAGACATGAAAGCTGCCTCAAATCCTCAAATATTGTGGCTATGTGCGATTACAATTTTACAGCCTAATGGATGATAAAACAGGAAAAACAATCCTATAGGCTTACTGTACATTGTAGGATGGGTCCAAACCATATTATAGAGAGGTGGACTTTTTTGACTTGGGTAACTAAGCTGGAAACCAACTAGCAACCCCCTAGCAACCTAGACAGGTTCAGTGTGCTCTCACTGTCCAGACATCTCACAAAGTACATCTGCTGTAAACAAAGTACACAAAGAAAAATCTGCCCCATTATGAGAAGGAGCCCGGGTCTCCTGTGACTCTCGCCGTTTGCAGTGTGGGAAATAATGGAGCTCTTACTGCTTTGGATGCTGACGTAGCTGGTGGCGTTCTCTCTGCCCAGCGAGTTTTCCACCACACAGGTGTAGTTCCCAGAATCCTCCAGTCTCAGTCTGCTGATGTGAAGCTTTGAATTTTTCCTGCATAAAAGCGGCCGAGACACAAAGAAAGAGAACAATGAAGAAAAACATCAGGGTATATGATGAAGTCAGATGGTATGGGAGAGAAATGTAGAAATGTAGTATTACATTAATAAATTGTAGTATGTACATTAGTAGAAATGTAGACTGAGATCTCCACAAATGAGTTTGTGTATGTGTAGTTGCTATTTATCCCAGAAGGACATGATCCTGGATCACCATATTGTTGGGCCTAGAACAACATTGCTATCAACCAATCAGATTGTAGGATCATATGCTGCGTTCCAACTCAAAAGTCAGAATTTCCAACACTTTATTTGGAAAAGTGCAATGGAATGGCACTTGTACTTTGGAAACTGATGTGGAAATCCCAACAGTTTTGCCAAGATGAGGCAATAAATTACATTTTAAAATTTATATTTTTATAGTTATTTTAAATCGTAATAATATTTCACAATATTATGGTTTTTATTGTATTTGTATTAAATAAATGCAGCCTTAGTGGGCATAAGAAACATTTAAAAATCTTACAAACCTCAAACATCTGAACAGTAGTGTACTTATTATTTGTATTTATTAATTTAGCAAATTTCATCCAAATCGACTTACAAAAGAGGAACATCACAAGCAATTAAGTCTGTGTGGTTGGAATCAGAGATACCTAGTAGGAATATCCCACATCCGACTTCTCTGGCTAGGATTTAGGGTTAGGCCTGATTTTTTTATAGGAATGTTGTTCCAGGACCAACAAAGGATGTCGGTCCAGGAATATGTCCTACTTGGCTTCATCACATGGTGCGTGGGGTCTCTAGTGGTGTCAATGTGATACTCGCATTGTCTCTCTGCCCTTCTCCTCAGGTCAGGATGTGGACAGCTCATTAGAGGAGCAAAGCTCTCACTCTGCAGCAGGACACAGAGAAAATACCAGCTACGCGTATCATCCTCTGTCCTTACTTTACCTCCATCATTATTAAACCATCCCTGTCCACGCTGTCAGCTCTTTCACTCACAGTTCATCGGCATCGGCATAAGTGTGTGTACAGATGCGAGTGCGTGTCTCTGTGACTGTGGATCTGCAGTTTCAGCACACACACATTTGCAAAATTACACAAGGGGCCAGTGAACAGGCAATCCTGTTAGAGCGATCTGCTTTCTGTGCACCTCAGCACTTTTTCTCGGAGAACAGAAGAGGACCGACGAGTTACGGAATGCCCTGAATTCTTCCCGGCATACTGAACAGCTACATATGGACTGACGGTGACATACGGACGGAATATACAGCTACTTGTGCACTATTGATTTATGTTAGGAACGGCTAAATTACATTGATGCAATGTTGCTACAACATGCAGAGCTCAGCAACTTTTTATTCGATCCTTTATCTCATTTTATGAAATGCAGCTTTCCCGTATCTTAAGACATTTGCATGATTATGCAATTCTCACTTGAAGACTAGTTTATCTAGACCCCAAGCATATATAAACTTAGTCATATGTTTTTTGTTTTGCTTTTTTATTCCATTCTCCACCTACAGACGCCACTGAGGGAGAAAGTATTGCGTGTTCGGGCCCACACACTCTCCCCTTAGATACGCCGGCAACCCACGGTCCCATTGCCAGAGAAAAGCAATGAAGGGGAAGTTACCCAAAACTCACTGATGGAGCTTCCTTGAGATGGAAAGGAAAAGTTCAGCCAAAAATTTTAATTCAAACATTATTTACTCAATAACATGTCATTTGAAACCTGTATGACTTTCTTTTTTCAACATAAATGTAATATTACAGCCTACACCTGCACAAAATGACACAAATGTACAGTAAACTTGAATGTAAGTTACACTATATCTTTCAAAAGTTTGGGCTCTGAATTAATACTTCTTTTCAGCAAGAACGTGCTACATTGATCAAAAGTGACAGTAAAGGCATTATGTTACTCAAATTCTATTCCACCTAAAAAGCTGTTTTTTGTCTTGTTGACTATGTATTGCATCCAGACCGGAAAAAATGGGTTTCACAAAAATATTGAGCAGCACAACTGTTTTCAACCTTAATAACAATAAGAAATATTTCTTAAACACCTAATCAGCATATTAGAATGATTTCTGAAGGATCATGTGACACTGAAGACTGGAGTAATGATGCTGAAAATTCAGCTGTGCGTCACAGGAATGGATTACATTTTAAAATATATTAAAATAGAAAAAAGTTATTTTATTAATAATAATATTTCAGAATATTACTGTTTTTTTAATCAAATAAATATAATCTCCTTGGGGAGATTGCTTTCAAAAACATAAGACATTTTACTGACAAACTTGAAAACGTGAATACTTTTCAAATTTATGTGAATTTATGCATTCAGTAATTTTGCACTTTCCCATGAACTAAAATTAGGCATTTTGCCATTTAATGGAATATTAATGAATATGAGATATTGACTATTAAATTAAAGGATATTTGTATATTACAATATGAGAAAGTGCAAATGAGATTTGAGCACTACAACTACGTTTCTTTCTGTTTCTTACACAAATCTATCATACGTCTTCCGAATATTTAGAATTTAGTGCACAAGACATCTGGACCAGCGTGAACTTTCTTCATAATCTCATAAAGAAAAAAGTCATATGAGTTTAGAACAACATGAAGCAGTAATGATAAGCTTTTCTGTGTTGTGAACTACTCCTTTAACAAGACGTCGGCATCTCTCTCCCCTCTGAAAGTCTCTGAGTCGCTTTACAAACTGGGACAATCTTCTGCTTCGATTGATGGGAGATGTATTTTAATACCTCTGCTGCCAAGAATAATTCTACCAGTGTATGGTATGTTGTTTGCTTGTGCATCCGTGTGTGTGTGTGTGTGTGTGTTTGATGAGTCTTACTTGTTGGATTTGATTTTGATGTCTTTCCTCTTGCGGAGCTGGCTGCCATCTTTGTACCAGTTGAAGGAGGGGCTTGGGTTGCCCACAGCTGCACACTTGAGTGTCAACTTTTTACCTTCCGGAGGCCCACGGAATCCCTGGGGCTTCACCTTCGGAGCTAATGCTACAGATGGAGAAACCAGACAAAGAGTGAGCAGAAAAGAAAAGATTTTTCTCTCTTTAATACCTCAGTTGTTTCTCATATCAGGAAAAAAAAAAAAAAAAAACATGAGCAATGCTTTCACTTTGATTTGCACTGATTTAAATAAAAACAACAGAATATATAACATATAAAACATATTTGCTTGTTATTTTGGGGTATCTGTTATATCCCCATTCATTTTACATTTTGTACACTCTTCATGTCAACAATCGCCCTATTTGTTTTTCTTTTTATTTATCTTAAGGAATTTATCTGAGACAAAAAAAAAACATAACTGCAGCAAATTATGAGCAATACAGATTCCTTGGGGTGGAGGTGAGATTGACTGAGATATAAAGAGAGATTATTGGAAAAAGAAAAGAAGAGGGACAGATGGAGGGAGGGATGGATTTTGTCAGAAAAGGGGAGACAGAAGAAGGCATGACGGCTGAAAATGCAAGGAAACATGTTGAGAGACAGACGCAGACGGGAGGATGAAAAGAAGCAAATAGTAGAGTGGGAAAGAGGAAAGCAGTGAGAAAGGAAAGAGCATGTGAGAGATTAATGGGGCTCATCTTCCTGAAGTTTACCTCAGTAAAGTAATCCATCTAGCAATGAGAAACAAGCCCAATATTGTGAACTATGAGCAGTAATTAAAATACAGTACATTTAGTGCAGTTCACACACACACACACACACACACACAATAATAATGCTGCTACAGAGAGGTTGTGTTATTTTACACCTCAAGCTTCATGTGCAGACCCTGAGAAACAAAAAGTACACCAAAATGCAAAGAAAAAATATGAAAAATACATTAGAAATAACAAACATAAAGCCTATTTTTTAACCTTTTAAATTTTGTACATTTTCCTCTCAAATTTCCATTACTGTAATGCACTTGAATGTTTTACTTTTTTTAAATTCTTATTGTTCTCAAAAGTGATTCTCAACACTCTCACTACTAAATACACACACACACCTATACTTGGATGCACAAAATGAAACATTTCTTAATTGTCCTAAACAATTAAAAAAACTTAATTGTCCTAAAATTTGTTTTTGTTGAAAACGGTCTTTATTTCTTTATGCAAAATATGTTTGAATATTTCCTTTCTCTGATTTTGAGGTGAAATTCCAAAAATCAAATAATACCATTTCTGTAAACGGAATCCTTATGAAACAAAGGACTTCAGGTACAGATTTGGACTGAACACAACATGTTATTGCTGTTTGTTCACTGTTTAACTGAGTGTGGCTCCATCTGTGGTTTTCTCCATCTTCTCTCTCTTCAGAGCAATACTTCATTCTGTCACATCCAGTGAAATCACACCTTCTCGTCTCCAGATGCTTCTGACACACACACACACACACACTTTCTCATAGACACATACACTCCAAATATTTTACACACTATTTACACCGCTTGACTAAAACACACATACAGTCCTCATACAATTAATGCACACGTACAGAACCGTGCGCGCGCGCACACACACACACACACACACACACACACACACACACACACACACACACACACACACACTTTCACTTCTTATCACATGCTTGCACGCTGTAATTCTGCTCACGTGGACTCAGGAACACAAAACGAAACCTTTACATGTCCAAGAGAGACTCGCAGCTGAATGCTCAGTAAACAGAAACCCCAGAACTGCCAGTGAGAAACCTCATTCTGAGCCCATCCAATCAGCTTCACTCATCAATACCAGCCAATGTGCTGCCTCGGCAACTCAGGTGACACTTTACCATGAATCTACCACCACTTCAGATCACTTCATTTGACCAGAGAGTGAAACTACTGTTGGGAATATGATAATACAGAAAGATTCTAGGGATGTGGGTCATATTTTCAATACAACTGTAAAACATCTTAACATGGAGAGACAACTTTAATAAATTGATTTTCCAGAAAAAACTTAAAGACTGGGACTCTGTTGCAGTGTTGTTATTGTTAAAGAAAACTATTAAAAAACATTTTCTGTAATTGAAGTAAAGTTTAAATATATATTAGATGAAAAACTTTGCTAATATCTTAGGAAACTAAATTAGAAATGGTGCCTTGTCAACTAACTGAAATAAATGTTTAAGTACTAAAATTACTAAAAATAAAATAAATAATGCTAAATAATAAATAATACTAAAATAACACTGCTCTGTGATACCAAAACATTTTGTTCGAGTATCCCAATGTGCCACAATAAGTACTTTACATTGCATGAAATGCTTTAAATTTAAACAATATATAATACATGCTGCTTTTAATCGATGCACATTATTTCAAATAAAAGGCGTCCTTGAAATCTTTCATCAAAATTAAAACTTGCTCTGTCTCTGAAACTATGTTTAATTTTGGATGACATCATCAAGTCCAGTTCTTTTTCAACCTCCTGCCATACAAAGACATTTTTCACTGGTTGAGTCCATATGGATAAAATCAAGTCCCTACATTTTTTCTCTCTCCCTGAATACCCTGCTTCCATCACATTACATAGAAAAAATCCTTGATTTTATGTTAACTTTGAAGAAAATCTGCAGAAAGGGTCTGGTTATTCTCTCTTTTTTTATTTGGGCTTTTATTGAAAGGACAGAAAAAATAAACCCCAACCAGACTCAAACTTGTCAGAGCATGTGCACTATCCATTAAACCCCATCTACTACAGTTACATTGAGTTTCTTTTGTATAAATCACTAAACTATCAGCAACACAAAGTGGAAGTATTGGGGACAGATGTCCAAAGGACGAAAGAATAAGAGGCGTTTCATGTTCACCATCGAGTTGATTTCTGCTTGATCAATAAATCCAAGTATAAACACACAGGCCACAAATGCACACACTGATAATAGTGACAGCTCACTTGAAGGATGTCTTTTCTTTCACTTGCTTTGATAGTCCTGGAAGTCTTTTATTAGAAATAGTATTTCCGTCCCTGTTTCCTCTCTCTCTTCCTTCTTCCACAGAAACAAGGCCTATGAGATGAAACTGACTGTCGGTCTATAATACAAGATCAGACCGGTTTCTACAAATAGTAGAAAAGAGCTGTCTCTACCTTTCAAAACTAGTTTAACTTCTTATTAAGCATCTGAACAAATAATCAAGATTGGGGGATCCAGATGTTAATCTGAAAACATCATGCACAGTTAACATTTATAAAACTACAAGATGTACATTACTGTTAAAAATGATAGCGTTGGTAAGTTTTTTTAATGAAAGAAATCTCTTATGCCCACCAAGGCTGCATTTATTTGATCAAAAATACAGTAAAAACAGTAATATTCTGAAATAATATTATTATTTAAAAGAACAGTTTTCTGTTAATATATTTTAAAATGTAATTTATTTCTGTGATGCAATGCTGAATTTTCCAGTCTTCAGTATCACACGATCCTTCAGTAATCATTCTAAGATGATTTGCTTTCAAGAAACATTTCTATTATCATCAATGTTGAATGTTTTTTCAGGATTGTTTGATTAACATAGTTCAAAAGAAAAACATTTATTTCAAATAGAAATCGTTTATAACACACTGTACAAGATTTACTGTCACTTTTAATCACTTTTACGAATCCTTAAAAAGGTATTAATGTCTTTAAAAAAATATTGACCTAAAACTTTTGAACAGTTATATATTAAATTGCAATGCATTTGAAATATATTTAATCTTTGATACCTTAATCTTAATCTTTGATACCTATCAAGATTAAGTGAAACAAAGAGATTCCAACACCCTACTAAAGAAAAGACTGTTAGCAGTCAATCAGTCAATACTGTATATCAATATTTTCAACGACCAGTCTGGAATATTTGATAATGTCTAGGTTACTTGTGTAACCCTCGTTCCCTGAAGGAGGGAACGGAGACTTTACGTCAGTCGTGACTGACGAATTGGATCTCGCCCGAGAGCCCAATCATCTTCGAGTGTTAACTAAACAAGCCAATTACAGTTGGCGTGCGTGTTTCGCCACGCGCTCCCCGCCCCGCAGCGCGGGTATAAAATAAGAGTGCTTGCAAACGCACATCAGTTTTTCGCTGAGGAGCCGAGACTACGTGCCCCGGCCTACAGCGGTGGTACAGCAACTGTGGCGATGGAACGTAACGTCTCCGTTCCCTCCTTCAGGGAATGAGGGTTACACAAGTAACCTAGACGTTCCCATTCAGTCAGTCACGTTCTACGTTACGTCAGTGACTGACGAATTGTGATCTGTATGGAAAACGCCACTATTGCTGACTCCCTCCAGTGCCCTGCGGAAGCCGGCAAATCCCCCCACACCAGCTGGGGCGGAAGAAAGGACAGCGGCTAGGCAGAGGTGTCCACACTGCTGTTCCATACAGTGGTACATAGGATAACACTGGGAAAGCATACCCAGCTGGGAACGCTACGGAAGCCACATCCTCCGCATAGGATATGCATACACATATGGACTGGCCCAGGGCAGAACTACATATGGAAGTCTCTGCGGTAGACTCAACCAACCTGGGGTGAGATCACTACACAGCAGAGATGGCAGTGAACAACTGCCAGGGAAAGACACGGGCTTACCGTGAGGGGAGCCGTACCATGGAAGAAATCTCATGTGGGATCACCCGAAGGGGGAATTACTACACACGGGCACCTAGCCCAGCATAAGGGCTGACATTGGGCATTCACACGAGTGCTGAGCCTGGCGTCTGTCGCTCCGCCACGCCTGACCGCCGAGGTTGCGGGAGGAACTCCACCAGGGTTCGGCATGGGGAACTGATTGAGGAGCACAAGAGCGCACGTATCCGGTCCGTAGAGGGGAATGGCGCAGCAAGCGTGATCGACACCGAGCAGGTCCGGTGTTACTGCCTACCTGAGGCGAGTACACGAGAGGACACGGGCTCTACACGGAGATTATAGAATCTCGCAAATGTGTTAGGCGTCGCCCAGCTGGCAGCTTTACAGATGTCTGCTATCGAGGCGCCCCTCGCCAATGCCCAAGAAGATGCCACTCCTTTCGTAGAGTGAGCTCTCACTCCGAGGGGGCATGGTCAACGTTGGGCCTGGTATGCCAAGACTATATCCTCCACTAACCAGTGGGCAAGTCTTTGTTCCAGACCGCCTTTCCCCTTCTGCCGGCCTCCGTGGCAAACAAAGAGCTGGTCTGAGGTCCTGAAGCTCCGCGTACGGTCCACGTAAATGCGCAGAGCGCGAACGGGACAGAGCAGAGCGATGGCTGGGTCTGCCTCCTCCCGGGGCAGTGCTTGCAAGTTCACCACCTGATCTCTGAAAGGCGTGGTGGGAACTTTGGGTACATATCCAGGCCGGGGTCTCAGGACTTTGAGAGTTACCCGTACCGAATTCTAGGCACGACTCGTCGACCGAGAATGCCTGCAGGTCACCTACCCTCTTGACCGAGGCCAATGCGGTGAGGAGCGCTGTCTTTAATGACAGAACCTTAAGCTCTACTGACTGCAGAGGCTCGAAGGGCTCCTCCTTCAGGGCCGTCAGGACCGAGGGGAGATCCCAAGAGGGTAACAGGTGAGGGCGCGGAGGATTTAACCTCCTTGCCCCTCTGAGAAACCTGATGTTCAGGTCGTGCTTCCCTAGAGACTTACTGTCTACTGCATCGTGATGCTCTGCAATGGCGGCAACATACACTTTCAGGATGGAGGGAGACAGCCTTCGCTCCAACCCATCCTGCAGGAAGAAAGCACGACTGCGATCGGGCATCTACGGGGGTTTTCCAGGCGGGAAGAGCACCAACCGACTAACAGGTTCCACTTCAGCTTGTAAGCGTGTCTGGTAGATGGGGCTCTAGTTGAAGCGATGGTGTTTACTACCGCTGGAGGTAGCCCACCTAGAACCTCCACGTCCCATCCAGGGACCATAAGTGTAGATTCCACAAGTCCGGACGCGGGTGCCAGAGGTTGCCCCCTCTCTGAGAAAGGAGATCCTCCTCCTAGGAATTCGCCAAGGAGGGGCTGCGCGAGGAGCATCAGTTCGGGAACCAAGTCCGACTGGGCCAATATGGCGGTACCAAGAGGACCTGCTCCTCGTCCTCACTGACCTTGCACAGTGTCTGTGTGAGAAGGCTCACTGGGGGAAACGCATGTTTGTGTAGGCCCCGAGGCCAGCTGCACGCCAGTGCGTCCGTGCCGAGGGGTCCCTCGGCCAGGGAGTAAAACAACTGGCAATGGGACGTGTCCGGGGAGGCAAACAGGTCTACCTGAGCGTCCCCACAGCGTCTCCAAATCAGCTGGACTGTCCCGGGGTTGAGTCGCCATTCTCCCGGAAGGGCGGAATGACGTGAGAGCTCGTCGGCTGCATGACTGAGCTCGCCTGGGATGTAAACGGCGCAAAGCGACCTCAGATGCTTCTAACTCCAAAGGAGGAGGTGGCAGGCGAGTTACGACATGTGACGGGAGCGCAGACCACCCTGTCGGCCGATGCACGCAACGGTCGCTGTGTTGTCCTTACTGACCATACGTTCTTGTCTGCTAGTAGCGACTTGAAGCGGCGTAGAAGCCTCCATACTGCTTGCACTCTAGCAATGTATGCCAGGCAATCTGGCCCCGACCAAGCCCGCAGGCTGCATTCCCCATTGCACCTGGACTCCCCAGCCCCTGGCAGAGCTCTTTTGAACACAACAACATGCCGGATCCTCGCCCAGGGACACCCCTGTCCGAATAAAGCAAGATCTTGTCCACGGGCTGAGGGTCTGACCGGCAGAAACGGGTAACATAAACCGGTACGTGCCGGTCTCCATGCCCATCTCGTTCCCCGGGGGAGGGGTTGGGAGTCCATGGAAGCCAGACTCTGAGCGGTCCTCATATGAAGCACCCTCTCGCGTGACAGCGGCTGCTGATGCCTTATGCCCCAGGAGCCTCTGAATTGTTTCAGTGGAACCGCCGTCTTGCACTGGAAGGACCCAAGGCAGTTCAGCATCGACTGCGCACGCTCTACTGAGAGACGTGCTGAGAGGTTGACCGAGTCCAGCTCCATGCCGAGAAAAGAGATCCTCTGCGTTGGGGAGATTTTGCTCTTTTCCCAGTTGACCCGAAGCCCTAATCGGCTGAGGTGACTGAGCACCATATCCCTGCGTTCGCACAACTGCGCTCGGGGCTGGGCCAGTATGAGCCAGTCGTCGCAGTAGTTGAGAACGCGAATGCCTGCTTCCCTCAATGGAACGAGGGCTGCCTCCACGTCCTTGGTGAAGACACGAGGCGACAGGGATAGCACGAAGGGGGGGACCTTGTACTGATATGCTCGCCCTTGGGATGCAAAGCGGAGAAATGGTCTGTGTCGAGGGAGAATCGAGACATGAAAGTACTCGTCCTTGAGGTCGCACCGCTGCAAACCAACGAAAGGAGGACGCACTGAAAGACGCGTCCTCTGCTCTCCTCTGATCGGGAGCTTGTGAAGGGCCCGGTTCATTACGCGCAGGTCCAGGATTGGTCGTAATCCACTGCCTTTCTTGGGTACGATGAAGTATGGGCTGTAAAACCCTGACCTCATCTCGGCTGGAAGGACCGGCTGTATCGCGTCCTTCGCCAGCAGGACGGCGATCTCTGCACGCAAGACAGGAGCATCCTTGTCCGGCACAGAGTTGAACCGAATGCCCCTGAACTTGGGAGGGCGCCGGGCGAATTGAATCGCGTAGCCGAGTCTGATGGTTCTCATGAGCCAGCGAGACGGCTTGGGGAGCGCTAACCAGGCCCACAGTGGCTGAACTAGCGGGACCAGGGAGACCACCGACGTACCCGCAGTGGGGCAGCGAAGTGGAGCACAGGGACCCAACCCGGGAGGCTTCCGTGCGTTCCAGGGTGGGGTCTGAGTGCGCAGCGTGCGACTTACCTGGCTCCACTGCTGGGCGGGGGGCTCGTGAGGAGGCGTAGCGTCTTTGAACTGAACCCTGCTGCCCATTGGCGGAGGGAGAGTGGGACGGCCATGTGGAGACTGGGTCTTGCGCATTGCCATCCTCGCCCTCTTGGAACCCGTAGAAAAAGGAACCCGCTCTTCTGTTGAAGTTTTGGGCACCACTGGCTGGGTAGCAAGCGGCGGAACAGAAAAAAACAGGAACAAATGTTTCTCCACCCGGCCCTCCGCCGGGAGAAGGAGCGGTGCAGTCACCATCTCCTGAAAAGCCGGATCCAAGAACCCCGGGTCGCCCACCCCAGGTACGCCGCCCGCCCTGGGGCCCCCGCCTTTTATCACGTTTATGGCAGTGGCGGACGGGCTGCGCCGTTCCTTCGGCCATCTCCAACTGCGGCCGGTTGTTAAAGGCTGCTGGCTGGCGGGCCGAGCTGGAGCGGATATAGAGGCCCAGGATGGCGCCTCGATCCGTTACGAGCCGTACAGAGGGTCTGCAGCCTGTCGTTGTGGTGGCTAACAGCAGCTGACCGCCGTGGCAGGATTATTGAATGCCTCCGTCTTCTTCTGTGCGGCGGAGAACTGGTTTGGCAGAGCCCTCCCCCCTTCGCTTGATAGGCCGCCTGTGAGATCGGGGAGTCCAGGAACATGCTTGTCGTCTCCCTCCATCCGCCAAGGTCACCATAGGTGGCTCTCCTGGATCACCAATGTTGGCATCGTCTTACCCAGGGCCTGCGCCGTGACTTTTGATCGCCCTTAGCGCGAGGGCCGTCGCCGGGCCAATTCCTGCAGCCCCCGATTCAGCACCACTCTCGTGCAACTGGGTTCCTCCTTGCCTGGTGGACTTCAGGAGGGCCATGGCGCAGGGCGGAAGCTGCTGTCCACGGCACTGTAAAGCCTTTAGCCGTCGAGCGATGAGACCTAAGGCCCTTGACTTACGGCTGTACTACCTCTCCAGGCTGCGGCGCTCTGCGAACCGAGCTGCATCGCGCTCTTCAACGAGGGATGGTCCACATACCCTTGGGGCCGCCCCCCGTCTAGGTTGGTGAGACTGAGTAGGTATCATTGTCGGTTCACTCTCTCAGCCCGGGAAAGCATAGCTGTCGCCTCATGGATCTACTCGGCAACGCCACTCTACCTGCGGTGGCAGCGCAGCCGCATCCTCTCGTCCAGCTTAGCTCGCCCTCCGTGCAGCGATCTGCGACATCCTGTCCTCTGCCTGTGGCCACCGCACAATGCTGGACCCCTCCCTGGTCCCAGGACCCATCACCCTCGTCCGAAGCAACCAGTGGTGTCAATGTTCTTGAGGACTGAAAGGCCCGCGGAGATGTAACTTCGACGGGAAGCCTCACCGTAAGACCCTCAGGTCTCCCTGATCTGAACCGAAGTAGCCCCCGATAACCCGATGAGCTAGAGCGGGCCTGGCAAGGGGGATACCCCCACCCGTTTAATGAGGAGGTATCTGGACCTCAATGTCGCGATGGTCATGTTCCCGCACTGGGAACATGACTCATCCATGAGCGCTGCCTCAGCGTGCTGTAAGCCCAGGCACGAGAGGCAGCGATCATGACCATCAGATGGAGGCAGGAAACGACCGCATCCAGAAACGCATGAGCGGTAAGCCATCTTTAAAAAGACGCCCGTCGCTCGTGGAGCTTTTTTAGATATTTGCTCTTTTAGGAAAAAAGGAAACTCTTTTAGAGAGAGCGCTGAAGCGCCTAGGGGAGGTCGCGGCGAGACCGCAGATTGGAAGCTGCAGCCCGCCGAGGTTTCTGCAGCCTGGATGGCAACCCCCACTGACACGCCGTAACAACAACGCCAGCTGTTTCCAAACACTCGCTGAGATTCGTCCTGAGAAGGCTCGGCTCCGAAGCGAAAAGCTGATGTGCGTTTGCACGCGCTCTCCTTTTATACCCGCGCTGCGGGGCGGGGTGCGCGTGGCGAAACATGCACGCCAACTGTCATTGGCTTGTTTAGTTTACACTCGAAGGTGATTGGGCTCTCGGGCGAGATCCCAATTTGTCAGTCACTGACGTAACGTAGAACGTGACTGACTGAATGGGAACATACTTGTTGTCATGCATCTCAACTTTTCCTTTAGTTGAAAATCAAACATTGGTAATAGTGGTAGAAAACGGCTGGCACAAGGTTAATGTAAGAGTCTCTGACATCACCCAAGCCAGAAGTGTGTGTGTGTGTAAAGCTGCACAAGGTTGCAGTTGTGCATGAATGCTTTTGCTCAAATCAGCATTTTCTGATGGAGTTTTATCACCGACCACCCCTCTCTTTCTCCTTCAAGGTTCAAATGTACAACTGTCCAGCAGAGCACACACACATCCTGTCAAACACACACATTATAAAGCAGAAAACTGTGAAAATAAGCTGAATGAAGCCCAGACGCTCATACGTCACGGCACAGAGAAACATTAACTCTCATTAACACCTGCATGCAAGAGCATTTGTCATGAGCTTCACACACACAAGAGCGGACAACTAACCAACTCATTTTAAGCTATTGCTGGTAACCGTCACGTAAACGCATTTCTCTTCCAGACGGCCCTCAGCTGGAATGAAACCAGAAAAGACATTTCAGATTTTTATTAAAAACAAACCCATGGAGGCGAAGCAGTGACTGTTAAACTTGTCCAGCGGTGGAGAGGAAATCTGAATCTGAAAACAAATCTGATGTTGCCGTATGAAACAAAATGTGATATAAAACACAGCACTATCCGCTGGGATGCTCAATAGAAAGCCAACAGTTACAGATAAATAAATCCTTTGTCATAGGGACAAAAATAAATCAACTTTTAAAGAAATAAAGCAAAATACAGTTTCTGGTTGGAGAAATATTTATGGACGAAATTTCCTACAATTGCCAGATGTGGCAACAAAAAAAAGAAGAGAAGTATAAAACACTGAAATTTGATTAGATGAACCAAATCTGATGTTGCAATATGAAATGCAATGCGATAAGACAAACTGCTCTGTCCATGATCTGGAGAAAGAAGCATTTTGATGTCTACATCAACATTTGACCTGAGAAGAAAACAACATGCATGCATGAAAAATAATAAAATTCTATCTATTGTTTCTCCAAGATGACAATGAGACTCTTGTTTCTTAGGTTTTTCTCCAGACAACAGATGCTAGTTATGGAACAAATCTCAACAATGTCTCATATTTAGCTCAAAATTGCCAAAAGACACCAATCAAAGCTCAGAGATCTCAATTTGAATGCAAATGTTTCTTATCACATTCTTCCCTTTATAACTCCATGCTCTTGACATCGCTCTCAAAAAACTTGATTCTGATTGGTCAAACACAGTCAGCGGTCAAATATTTCTTAAAATTGACTGCTGTCCAGGACAACACTGTATAATTGATGGCTCATCCTACTCTGTCTCCTTATGGCCTCTACAACTGATACAATAATTTGCGTTCAAATCAATATTTGATGCCTTTTTACTTGACTAATACTAATGTTACAAAAGATTTCTATTTCAAATAAATGCTGTTCTTTTGAACTTCTTATTAATCAAAAATGTATCATGGTTTCCACAAATATATGAAGCAGCACAACTGTTTTTAACATTGATAAGAAATGTTTCTTGAGCAGCAAATCAGCATATTAGAATGATTTCTGAAGGATCATTTGACACTGAAGACTGGAGTAATAATGCTGAAAATTCAGCATTGCATCACAGGAACAAATTAAATTTTATAATACACCCAAAAAAAAATTTTTTTAATAATATTTCACAGTTTTTTACTGCATTTTTTATCAAATAAATGTAGCCTTGGTGAGCAAAAGAGTCTTCTTTCAAAACCTTTAAAAAAAATTTACCAACCCCAAACTTTTAAACATTACTGTATATAAAACATAACTTAATTAATCCAAGTTGCAAGAAAAAAAAAATATATAACTTTTTCCTAGGAACAAATCTTACAGTGCAAAACGCCAGAATGTGACAGTGAATGCAGAGCTTGTGATAGAAAGTTTCCATAATTCGCTGGAAACAAGGTCAAATTTAGACGGCTTGCAGTTTTCACTTCAGCTTCACGCCAGAGCTCAGATATCACACGTCTTTACTCTTTCCTTCACACACACAAATACACGGCGCTCATTCTCCACAGCTTGATAACAGTACTTGCACAGCGCCAAAACAAAAAATTGTATTTCTGTCATGTTTTCCTGTAAAAATATCTAAAGACTCTTAAAACCAGATAAATTGACTCAAGAAGCAAAACTGTGCAAAATAATAAGACTTTCAGAGAATAAATCTTGAATAAAGTGTATTTGTCTTACCCACTGCCATCTTTGTCTTATTTCAAGAATAAATCTAACTAAATGTATGCTTAAAAAAACAAGTATTAAATTGCTTCTCAAGCTTAGATATGTTTACTGTAAATCAAAACAGAACTATTGATTAATAAAATGATTTTCTGCAGTGCACATTACGTCTCACCCCTCTTTTTTCCCTCCTGTGCTCCATCTTTCCTTCTCTTATCACTCTTTCTCCTTTGCTGCTCTCTCTCGCTCATCCTCCTGCAGTTGCTGTAGCTGATCTCCCTCATGCTGAGACAGGATTATGAAAAGTAAGCTATGAAGACGGGACGTGTGTGTGTGTGTGTTTCCACACTATAACTGTGTAGGACAGTCCCACCCCTCATCACACTCAGCAGGGATACACCTACTGATGGGTGGGGAATGTTGGGAGATTGTTGGAAAGAAGAGAAACAAATTACAAGCTCACAAGAGAGGACCGAGTACTGAGAGACAAACAGAGAAAGAGCGAGAAACAAAAGAACCAAGCTGCAGAGAGAAAGTATGATAAGCAGACAAGGGAACATGGATGAGAAGAGATAATTAGAGGGTCCATTAGATGTATCTGTGCCTCAAGGGAAAGGAGCAGCCGAAACGCCCTGTAGATGAATCTGGATCAGAGTGGAAACAAAATAACACACAAAATTGGGCTGGTAAAGCTCACCGGTTCAATAATTTAAGCTGATAAGCAGGTTGCGGGTTTAAGCCACTTAAAGTGTTGATAACCTTAACTAACTAACAATTTTTGGTGTGTACTAGTTATATTGGTTCAAACTTGCAGAAACTTGTACCAGCTTTAGGTGGTTAAAATGTGTTTCGGGGTTAAATACAGTAAAAACTTGTGACAAAATGGGACGAATGTACAGCACCATGAAGAAACATTTAAAACATTTTTAAAGTTATTTCTGAAAACGTCTAAATGACAAAATCAAAAAGAGCCATAATGTGCACGACTGTTCAAAAGTTTTGGGTAAGATTTTTTAAAAGAGAAATCTATACTTTTATTCAGCACTGGACTAGCATTTTTAACATGAAAGCCAAAGTAAATGTAAAGACATTTATTATGCTACAAAAAAAATTATATTTATATTTCTTTTGAACTTCCTTTTTTTCCTATTATGTTAATCGAATAATGCCACTTTGTGGTGTCCGCACATAAATTCTAAAACTTTTGTAAATATTTAAAATGAAACCATTAAAATGTAATATCATATATACTGTATATTTACATGTATTTTTGAGAAAAGGCAGCCTTGGCGAGATAAGAAGACATTCTTCTCAAAGCATAAAAATCTTACGACCTTCCCAACCTTTAAACAATAGTACTCTTATAATCAGGGGGTTTTTCAAACCTTGTCCTGGAGGCTTCACCGTCTCTGCACATTTCTAATGATCTCACAACTACTGGGAACTAGTCAACTCTCAGCTCATTAGTACAGACTGCAAAACAGAATTGGTGTGGTCTGATAAGGGAGACAAAAATGTGCTGTGCTGGAGAGGGCCTCCAGGTCATGTTTGAAAACCCTGCAGCTTTATGCCCCCCAAATTTATAAAAACAGGGTTGTTTATGCACCTGACGTCATTGTGTGTGTGAAATGCCGCATGGACGGCAGGGTCTGATTTTTCTATATAGGAAATCACTAGCAAATAACTCCAAATGCCTATGTTTTTGTGTTTGTATGTGAACAAAAAACACAGGAGCTTTTATCGTGTCTCAAAAATGCTGTGCATAAGGGTAAAAAGAGCAAGAGAATTGACTGAAAAACGCATAAGCGTTTTTGCGTTCTACGTCGGGGAGCCTGATCGATAATGGTTGTGTGTGGCAAATGGTTAAATAAGATATAATTATATTAAAATATTGATAGAAATGTATAAAAATACATTCGGCTGCTAACTGAGACCAGTCAGATTCACTCAATACTAAACGCTCACACGAGACAATCATCCTGTAAATAATATTTTTTTTTTTTTTAATGTGCAGTTTGAAAGCTTCTTTGATTATCCCGGAACATTGTGAGACTGCGATAAATTGAAGTGAGTGACAGCTTTTTAGTGATTATATGGAAGCGCTATTTGCTCGCTTTATAGGCTATAATCAATTCAGAATTGATTGCAGTTTTCGTTTTTAATTTGCTGCCTACAGTTACCATGCCACATACCCTGTACATGCAGCAAAGTTTCAGGAGTGACATATATCCCGCATCCACAAATTTCAAAATAGCTTTGTTTAGCAATCAGGATTAGGTATACTTACCCTATCAATCCAACCACCTCGAGGCAGCACTTTATTTCATTTAGATGAAAAATTCGCTCCTCTTCATACCGTTAGGATCATGAGTCCCAAGCATATGTTGTGTTTTCTGTACCCATAAAACCTTGTCTCTTGTAATATGTTCCAACCGATACAGTGTGGACTTTTCTCCTCCACCTACTCATCCATTCTGCTTTTTAACGTCCTGCATCCATCTAGTATACTATGCGCATATGCGATCATCAGAATCGTGTGATTTGCAAACACGCATTCGTCGAAACAAGGAATCCTTAAGCATTGAAATGACACATAAGTTATACCACCTAAATAGTTAGGTCCGTCCCAACAAAAAATTTACACAACAACTTTAAAGACACATCAATATTTTCTGGCAGACGCTCTTCATTTAAACCAGGGTGCCGCAACTCATCCTGGAGGGCGGTGTCTGCAGAGTTGTTAGCACCAACCCCGAAATTCTGCAGGACATCGGCCCTCCAGGACAGAGTTTGGGCAACCCTGATTTAAACCCTATGCCCATTTAACCCATAGACTTCCATTACTGCATTACTGTGGAATCACTTTTCTTTGTTATCATTATAGTTTAAATTGTATTTGACTCAAAATGTTTCTTTAATTGGGTTTCATTTAGACCAGCTTTGGACCAGTTAATTACAATGAATAACCAATTTCGATCAGCTACCAATGCAACTGGATTTTCCAGCAGGGATCAACCATTAAAAGAGCTCCATAAAAAAAAAAACAATTTTGAATATGACATGAAAAGGACAAACTTGACTTGAACAAAGCAATACTGCAATGGGTACCCGCGTCGGAGGCTAACAGGTGCGGTTTCTGCCGGAGCCCGGCGTCATCCGGTCCTACGACGTTAGACAGTGCCATGGCATTGTCCTCGTCATTAGAAATATTATTTATGTCACTCCCCCGCCCCCCTTCACAGTATGGGTGTTGGTGTATCTGGCAGTACATCTAATCCTAACAGGCACTCAGGCAGAGCAGAAGGACAGGCGGGTGAGCAGTGCTGCGTTAACCTAGAGAGTGTGCGAGGTCACCCTCATACATCTGTTAAAAAAGCGGCCTATCCTTGGTAACCCTTAAACGACCTTGCAGAGACGCATCTGTGATCTCATCTCCACTGCAGTCCTCATTACATTCTGCAATTTAGCTATCAATTTCCATTAGTGTCTCATTGCCTCTCTTCCACAAAAGATGCAAACTACTGGTGGGAGTAGTCAACTAGTGAGCTTATCTAGATATTTTCTTTAACGTTAACATTCATCAAATGCGCGTAAAATGGGAAGAATTTCAAGATACAAATTTTACATGAGGAGTTAAGTGTCCTGACTGTGCGTTACCTTAAAGTAACAGCAACTTTTGGATCTGTCTCTAAATTTATCCCTAAAAATCCACAATCGCAGTCAAAACAGGAATGAGGTCAAACACAATAAGCAGTTCAAACAACGACAGCGTTCAGGGCTGAGGCAAAAAGAGTAATCCAGATAAACAGGCAGAATATCAAGAACCAGGATAAAAGGCTTAGAACTGCAGCTGAGACACATAGAAGCCTTCACAAAGAGTGACTGAAAACACCAGGCTTATATAGGCAGAGGTAATGAGCAACAGGTGAAAACAATCAGGCATGATGAGTCTGGTCATGGTTATGGAAATGCGCGTCCCAGATCGAGTGGCAAGAGTCAGGGGTGCCGTCTGGTGGAGTTCATGGGCACTCCAGCTGGTGATCGTGACACACTGACCATTGCATCACACCTCACACAGTAAATATTGCTATTTTAAGACAATTCGTCAAGTTAAAAATTTAAATAGTTTTGCAAATTTTGCATAAATCAAGCTACAAGATAGAGAAGTATTACATTAACTAGTATTACATTAAGCATTTGTGATTATTCAGACTGTTTTTCATTTTAGAGATCTGAGAAGCACACAGTGATGTAGCAGCCAAGTATGATCTGTTTACATATTTGATACAGTGAGTTGTTTAGATTTCCATTCTTTCTATCACCGGAATAGTTTCTGTCTCCTGAGATCCTCTTTCTCTTTGCCTCCTTCAATCTAGGAAGAAAAGACCTGGGCCATACTGACACTAATACTTTGGATGAAGTGAAACTCACCCAAGTGTGCATGCAAGTGCACACACACACACACACACACACACACACACACACACACGGATGCTTACACACATACACAACTGACGTACACACTTGTTCTCTCAGAGGAAACAGAAAGAGCGGGTGAACAGTGAGCTTGATAAGAGTACTGAACTCTTGCTGAGACACGCCTGAAAGAACAGCATAAAGAGCTAATATCGAGAGAAGAGTGTGTGTGTTTGTGTGGTGTGTGTGTGTGTTGGGGGGGGGGGTGAAGTTTAGGGTCAAGTCTACAACACAGCCTTTCTGTCAACTGCATTTATGAAAGAATGACAGCAGATACAGAAATATAATAAAGAGAAAACAAGAGAACAACAAAGTAGAATTAGATTTTCACATTTTCTGAAGAAAATGGGTGCTTGTTAGATGGTCTCCTTCTGGTCAAGACCCAATCTCCAATCCATTAAGACCTCTATTGTCAAATATTATTACAGTTTAAAACTGTTTTCTTTTTGAATAAAATGTAATTTATTCCTGTAATGCAAAGTTGAATTTTCAGCATCATTACTTGAGTTTTCAGTGTCACATGATCCTTCAGAAATCATTCTAATATGCTGATTCATGCTCAAGAAACATTAATTATTATTATCAATGTTGAAAACAGTTGTGCACCCCTATACAATATTTGGAATAAAACTGTCATACATTTTTTTTCAGGATTCTTTGACAAATAGACAGATCAAAAGCAACAGCTTTTATTTAAAACAGAAATATTGAGTAACATTATCAATATCACTTTTGATCAGTCAATCTTTCTGAACCCAAAACATTTGAATGGTACTGCATGTACAGTAGTAATAGTAATTTAAGTAAGGAATAATTGACAACGGTCTGTTGAATTATTAGAATATAATGCACACTGAGGTGCGCATTTATTTTCTATCAATTCAACCGACCTGAGTCAATTATTCTGCTTATACTATGGTTACCACACCTCAAATATTGTTCAGATGTTGTATTTCAAGACATTTATAAGGTTTTTGTCCTTAAAATGCTCTTGTGAGCAGGATTAATTTCTTAAGCATCTCATCCCATGCCTCCAAAACATCATTTTGGATATAGTAACAGAGGCTTGAGCTGTTGATAGCAGACTAAAACAGTTATTAATTAAGTAATTAGACAGAGAGAGGGAGAGATTAGTGAGTTTGAAATAAGCAGAGTCTGTGTAATCTCTGAACAGATTTCGGCAAGCACTGTTTCTACTAAATCGCTAAACTGTTCTTAGTTCTCTGCTCAAGACAGCACGTTTATAACATGCTATGAGAAATGTCATGTAGCTTTTTAACTGCTAAGCTATTTTATTGATAAAAATAGTCAGAGCAGCCTGATAACGTTTCTGTGTCTACTGACGTCCTGTACTGTATGGTGCTGCGCAATTTGTAAAGGAGAGAGTGTGGGAGAAAGAGAGTATGTGCTTTCCGTATACAATAAAACGTCATTTTGAGGCAAAAATATGAAATCATTTGTTCGTTTTTATCTTCGTTGTTTACTACTAATTTATTTACTTGGTTTAGTGTGTTGTGGGTTGTGGCTTCTTCTTGCTGTTGTAGCTGTAAAGGCTCCTTTGAAATAATGACATCCTCTGGCCATATGGACCTGAAATGCGTCACGACTGCCTGGAACTACTCTTGCCCTGCATTCCATGAAAATAATTGCAACACCGTTATAACGTTCGTCAGCCAATCAGATTCCCAACGCATTCAACACCACCCCGTAGTATAATCAATAAACATAATGTAATATTAAAAATAATAATAATAAAATAATTAACAATTAACTAGGAAGAGTAAGCTTTCCAAACGTGAAGTCTTAAGGGAATGTTCCCCCCAAAACTTCTCAAACACAATCACGAATACAAAAGAAGATATTTAAAAAATCTGTTTTTTGTACAAGTCAGTGGGGTCCAATATTGTTACTCTCAAAGAAGAAAGAAAGTGATTTTTTTGGAACATCATGAGGGTGAATAAATGATGAATTGACATTTTTGGGTGAACCATCTCTTTAATATGTGCCTTTAAATACACACACATTTACCTTATTAAGGTAATAATTAATCATTTTAATAATAACTTATTTTAATAAAGCAATACCACAGACTTATATTGTGTACAAAAATCTAATAATGTATAAATTGTTTAGACAATGACTTATTTATATAATACTGTAATTTTATAAATCTAACTGTAATACCACTGACTTGGCCAAACCAATAAAAGAACAGCTTCCACATTGAAAAAAAAGAAAAGAAAAGGAAAGGAAAGGAAAGGAAAGAAAAAATAATAACTTCAAATTGAGGATATTTTTAAAGAACATCATTAGTGGTTCACTTCCAGTCCCTCATACACACATAAGGTGGACATATGGGCATGCGTGACTTGGTTGCAGTGTGTGCCAGCTCTCTGTGACACTTGTGTGTGTGAGAGAGAGACAGATTGTCACATAGAGAACAGACCAGAATGAATGTGCACAATGATACTGACAGCCAAAAGAGGGCATGTCACTCTCTCCCTCACTCTTTCCATCTGTTTGTGTCAGAGCAAATCTGTAGCTATCTGTTCCTCCAAACACAAAAAGCACTAGATGTTAAATCCTGCAGGAAAGGGTTAAAACGTAGTGGAGGTTGAATTTCTTCAGCTGAGCATGCACAATTAAAACGGTTTCTATGTCTAAATTACTGATCATTGTTTGGCACGAGTTTATGATACAGAAGACATGGTTGAGATATCCACAAACCTCCGACAGACTCTGATTCACACTAGCAGAGAGTTCACTTTAAGACCAAAGGTACTGTTAAACGCATATACAATACACGTCCTTAGACAGATTGGATATGACAGCAGAGGAAGCCCACAGCGAAATAGATACAGACAGCATTAAGACATGAGAAACCACAGACTGCTTTTATGTGTCAGAGGGAGAGAGAGGCTGGCCTAATAAGTTGGCTTAATAACATTCCACCAAACAGAGAGAACATACTGGAAAATAAAATTCATTGCCCATGCTCCCAAATAATATCACATATAAGCAAAAATACTAAGAAATTGTTATTGCCACACTAAAAGACAAATTTCTTATTTTATTATTGATATTATGTAATTATAATTAGGGCTGTCAGTTTAACGCATTAACTTAATTAATTAGTTATGAAAAAATAACGTGATTAAAATATTTTGACGCAGTTAACGCACTGGCCCCGCCCCCAGACCTGTACTTCAATCTACATTTCATACAGTTTACCTGTTGCAAATACGATGCGGCAACACCCTCCATAAGCAGTTAGGCCCCTAAAATTCAAGATATTATTGCAAAAATGCCCTGTATGTGTTTTTGTCTTATATTTATATCATACGATATCACACGAGCAGGGAGAGCAGTAGGCTATTACACAAGTGCTGATTTTGTCCCGACTCCCGAGTCGCAAGTTTAAAGTTTAAATGTGATTTTATGCAACAGTTCAGTAAATAAGAAGTTGATGTTGTGTTATATTTTAAAACAATATTGTGTTTTTGCTCAATTTTGCAAAGAATATATTACCTTTAAAGCCATAGCAGAATTGTGCCTCTTCGAGCACCACAGCTGTTTAGTTTCTGAATGAATCTGCGTTTCGAACGAATCGTGTGAATCAATGATTCAAAGGCCCATTCATAAAGAGAGCCGTTTACTTCATTCCTGAATGAATCAGCCGTTTGAATGAATCGAATGAAGACATTTACCGCCACCTGCTGGCAGATTTAGTTTCTTATTTAGAGTATAGTTTCATTATTATTTTATTATTTAGAATAATAATAACACATTACAGGATAGTTCACCACATAATTTTAATTCCTGTCCTAATTTACCTCTCCGTCCTCATTTCGTTTTAAACCTTTCTTTTGCTTGGAACATAAAAGAAGGTAATGTTGAAGACTTGTGTGGTAACAAAACAAAGCCTTTTGGCACTAATGACCTTTCATGTATGAACAAAAACAATACTGAGAGTTTCTCCAATGATCTTCCGTTTATGTTCCCATGTTTATGCTCTAGCCCGATGTAGCCTAAATTTTTGTGTATAATATTTTTTATTGAATCAAAATAAAATATTTTTAAAGCTACATCTTTTTGTAATGTCTACTTGATACTTTCTTATTTAACACAAAAATATCTTTAAATAATCTTTTTTGGGTATTTTCACAGTCAAATTTATTTTGCAATTAATTAGATTAATTAATCGAAACATCATGTAATTAATTAGATAAAACATTTTAATCGAACGCCACAGCCTAATTATAAATACTAACTGTCAACAATATTCATCACACACAACACCCCTCACACACACACACACCCACACCACACACCCCACACTATTAGAATATAACATGATACAAATCATGTAAGCCACAAGAAAAATATTGCTGATTATATTTATATTACAGCACACATATAGTTTTGTTATTCTATTATTTGTATTATTTTATGATTCATATCTACATCTATACAGCGCACCACACATTGATATTTTAATATTAAATATATCCAAATTATACAAAATAAAAAATAATAATTCTATATATATTAATCAATTATCTTACAAACACATAGTGTGTATGAATGCACACCATAACTAAAAAATTGGTTTCCTATAATAAATATAAACAATATGAATACATAGATCACCTATAGAAGTGATAAATATTAAACTAATACAACCAAATTAAATAGGCAAATATATACCGACCATGGTTAATATTTTATTTAGGTTATTATTATCTATTATTATTAGGTTTCTCTTAACTAGTTGCTTTAGCAATGCATATTACTAGAATATTAGTAATTTATTCGTACTACTTACTATTAAAATGCCTTATTATACATGACTTTATTCTATACTCCCTATCCTACCCACCCTAAACTTAACAACTACCATACAACTATTAGAAGCAGAAATTAGGGAGTTTATTGAGGGAAAATTCGTAGTTAATCGTGAATAAGTGTTCCCTATTCTAAAGTGTTCTACCCAACACATAATTAAAACGTCACCTAATAATATATACAATAACTTATATTTACTCATTATTTCTTTTATTTATATTTTCTTATCAACAATATGCAAAAATATATATATTTATAAAATATAGTTTGTGAAACATGTAGTGTGGTTAAACATTGAGTCATGACAGAGATGTTTGAAAATTATGGCCATTATCAGTTATCTTGGAAAGCCAAGCTGAGAGTATTGCATTGCAGGATACACTATTCCACACAGTGTGTTCTGGCTGTACTATATACTGCATGTTTTACATTGCAATTTTTTATGTCACACTGTGCACAGTGTACATGTTGCAAACTGCAAAACAGAATAAGTGGTATATATGGCAGTGCGCCATTTAGAACATGCCCATTGACTGTAGAGTCTTGAAATGACTCTTCAGCACAGGTCCTTCCGCCTACAGTGTTTGAGAGAGCACTACACATGTGCCCTCACACTGTCAGGTGGGAACTGAAAGCATATTAAACCTTTTATGGGGATTTAGAAATTCACATTCATTACAAAAGAGGTAAAAGCACACTATTCAAGAAAATAATAGAGTTGTACTTATCCATGTAAAACTTGCGACCATAATGCCAAGGTTACTTACTGGCTCAAGTCAAAACAACCCACCAAGGTTTTTTTTGTTTTGTTTTTCTTGTGTTTAGAAACTTGTGTTTAGTTTAATAGTGAACTACTGAACAGAGCAACCAACTGCAAATTGCGACTTTACTGGAACACTGATATTTTGCAGCTTAAAAGGACCTACACTAAAGTAAGATAGCTGGAAAAATAATTATTTTTGGCAACCTCTGGGACATGCAGGCACATATGAGAATAAACCACTCCATGCGAGAGCCGCAGCGCCATGACAGGGTTTATTTTCCTGGAGCTGTGCTGCCTGTCACAGTTCATTCCTCACATGGGGAATGCTGGAAAGTGGGAATATAATATTTTGAATACCAAATTGGGGCCAATCAAATTTTGATCAATTATTTAGGAATATCATACAACTAAGATATGTTTTTATACACCATTTTTATACATGGTTTTATACATTAACATATTATATTTACATTCATTCTCAAAGTCCAACACACATGTGGAATTTATTTAATTCCCCTGTATAAAATGAATATTGTCATGAATATGGATATTGAATGATATGGGAAAAATATTACGATATTATTTTTGGCCATATTGCCCATCCCTAGCTGATACTACATTAAGTGAAATAATTGCACAGTCAAATCAAATGTATTTGTATAGCACTAATCACAATACATATTATTTCAAAGCTGCTTTACAGAAAATCATGATGTTAATGTTTGTAATATCTTACTATCTTAAAGCTGCATTTATAAGTCATTTATAATAGTATGAGAGTATGTATGTGGATAAAGTTGGATATGATTGAACCCTACTGTATCACACGGATCTGGCGTAGGATGAACCAGTTTACAGTATATTTTGCGATGACAGATTGTTTTGATTTTGATTGTTTTGACTGTGATTGATTTGTAGTACGATTTTCCACGTGTACACTGTGTATATCGAAGAGAGACATCTAGAAACTAACTCTAATGAATGGGGTCATACCATGACTAGCGTGAATTGTCAATTTTTCCTTGCTCTCCCTTTTCGAAGTGGTTACATAGCTCTCTGTGCATAAGAAGACATCTGTACGAGGTTGCACAAAGACTAAAGTCCTCAAATTCAAAGAGATTATCTGGTAACACTCTAGCGACAATAAGGTTTCCAGTTAGTTAAAGTTTTTTGTATTAACTAACATGAACAAACAATGACAAATACATTTATTACAGTATTTGTACTCTTTTTAAGGTTTAGTGCTGAATCGTACAGTCGTGGTTCATAGTTAGTTCATACGTTCAGTACAGTGCGCATTCACTAAGATGTGTAACAAGTCACACAACTTTTGATTTAACTTATGCAAGTGGTAATGTGGAAATTAACATTAACAAAAAAATATTAAGATTAATAAATGCTGTAGAAGTTTTGTTCATGCTTAGTTCATGTTAACTAAGGTAGTTAACTAATTAACCTTATTGTAAAATGTTACCAATATTTTTATAAAGTTAAGACGTCACCAGCCTCCATAAAACGGTTCATTCTAACACTCCCCACATACTACGTCACGATGTGGGAAGATTTGCATAACGCCGCCAAATGTTCACACAAAGAAAGAAGGCATGACTTTTATTCTTGCTGTAGTATTGTTTGCTGCCGCCGCCGCCGCCTAGGATAGTTGTGAAGGTGCTGTGTGTTTCGTTGTGAAAGCTAAAATACTTTGTTTGGCCTTCCAAAGAGGACGATATCTCTTCGTCATGCCTAGAGCTGATCCATGCTGGTCGCTGAGGAAATACATCAACTTAGTGCTGTGGATCGCTGGATCGGCTTTCACCGTGGACTAAGCTGAGTCCAGCCCGGAGTTGTCACATGTGGTTGCCGCAAGCCCGCTGGAAGCCTCCTTCGTCGAATCCGCCGGCCTGCTCCGTTCTCAAGCCCTCCAGCCGCCGCTCACTCTAGCCCCCGGCCTCCGCTCACTCTAGACCGCCGCCACTCACTCTAGCCCGCCGTGTGTGACGCTGTGTTTCGTTGTGAAAGCGAAGCTACTTTGTTTGGTCTTTCAAAAGAGGACACGACTAATAATCATTGGTTAAGTTGTATTTACAACAATGTTTCAGAACAGTTTAACCCAAATATTCTGATGTGTCCAGTGCATTTTATGGAGGACTGTTTCCTGATCCTGGTAGAGTAGACTACAATGCCGGCTGTTCTGACTCACAGCCTGTAAGTAAGTTTTTTTTTTAGTTTTTTTAAAGAATTTGCCACTGACGATTCAACGCGAGTTTTGAGCAGTGTAGAGTAACACTTGCTGTTTGTCATTTCTCCGATCACAAATGCATACATTGTTTTATGTTTCGGCGGCGCGATGCAATGCAACGTGTAAAAATACAGTATAAGTCATTATAATCAGTATTATGTATTATGTCCCCACTGGATGCAACAAATGCCTCGTTTATAATGGGTTTTAATGTTTTTGTCTCGTCACTCCGGCCAGACACGGCATCACAATATGGCAAGGGACATAACATTTCCGTCACACGCTTGAGGTATTCGGCCAATAGGAGAACACTATGTAAACAGGTGTTTTTTTAACATTAAACCGCATAAACACATTTCATTACACCAAATACACAAAATAATGTTCTTTTTAGAAACATCATATGACCCCTTTAAAAGTCTTAGGTTACGATATAGTTTCACTAAGCCAAACATTTAAAAATTCTGTCATAATTTATTCATTTTTTTTTCTTCTGTTGAGCACAAAATATATTTTGAAGAATGTTGGTAACCAAACAGCCAAAAATTAATATGGAAATCAATGATGTCAAATTGTTCAAGGCTGGCCAGTGTAGAACATAGGCGGGCATTATGCGAATGTGTTACCCTGAAGTGGGATTCGAAATACTGACGACTCGTTTAGGCTGTTCAGACTCAGAGTCGATTCTTTCTTTTGGGAGACGATAACTTTATCGTGCACTTTCGGCTTTACAACTTTGCTGATGGTTTGCATTCACATACAGCTACATTACACACTGCAGGAAAGGCAATAGTTAGCATTATTTGTTTACTCTATTTGCACTATTGTTATTTTATACAAATTGGATGCAACTGCAAATGCTTTGACCATACAAATTCTTGTCAATAAAACTAAATTGAACGTGAGAGTAAGATGACAGAGAGATGCTGCATGTTGTGTATGTGATGTGTGATGTGATAGTACGATGATGCTTGAATTCCAAGCCCTGCTGGAACTGAATACGCACCATCAACCAATCCGATCGTGCCATCTCCTCCAGCCTTCCATCAAGGGCTGCACTCTGAAGGTCAGCCGAGTTGCTCTTTCTCACTCACACACACTTACTCTTCCGTTCTCATACATATACACACTCTCTTGCTCCATCTTTCACATGCTTCTCTCCCCTCCCCACTTGACTTGCTTTTTTTTTTGCCCTCCAGAAACGAACGGATCACTCACATCTGCTTTAAAAAGTGCCATTATTCAGCTTGCGCTATTTGTAGCTAAGCACTCAAATCAAACGGCGTAACACAGATCTTACCTGTCCACACACATATAAATGCAATTAATCATTACAGTCAAGCAGAAAATATACAATCGTCATACTTTGCATCCGCACAACCGGTTTATTATTATTCTGAGGCTGCGATTTCATTTTAAAGACAGAAACACCTCTATATGTGTGTGAGTTTAGTGTGATAACTGCAGCACACAGCTGTCACCATGGTAACCACTCTTGAGAGAGAGAGGGAGGGAGGGAAAGAGAGAGAGAGAGAGAGAGATAGACCAGGGGCAATTCTTGGATTTTCATTTTAGGGGGCTCAGCCCCCAATGAGGGTATAATATATATATATATATATATATATATATATATATATATATCTATATATATATATATATTATATATTTCAACAAAAATATGTTGACTAGTAGGGGTGGTATGCTAAATGTATATACCAAAAAGTGCAGTATTCCACTGTATTGCATAGATAGGTATAACATATAACTGAATAAGCCAAATTCAAGTCTTCATGATCTCACACACACACCTGTTTACTGTACACGCACAACATTTTACTGTTTGCATTTCTTGTACAACCCTCTTTCCTTAGCTCAAGTATGCAAACCTCTTTGCCACATGCACTGGAAAATGTATTACATTGAAAGTTAAATTTTCAAATGAAAATGGCAACATGATTGTTTTATAAAGTATACGTTCATATGTGCTTCATTTTCACTGGAGGAAACAGCTGTGGTGTGATGAGGGGTGAACGCAGCGAAAACTTAGGCTACAGTAGATGAGGAACCGATCAATATTTTGTAAACTGTATTTATGACAAAGAACAGAACTGCACAGATGCAGATATTATAACAATCTATCGTTAAACACACACCTTGTCCTCTGTTTCTCTCTCTGCACCACCGCGGTCTGCGGATTGAAAAAGAACGCGCTGAAAGACAGGGAAGAGTCGATCGCAGTCTGCCGCCGTTATGAAAATAACCCCCCGCTAAAAATGGCCTAGCGATGCCCATGACATAGACAGAATAATTATACAATTAAACAATTAAAGGAGCAGCTAAAACATTCTCCAGCAGACGCTGGTACTGCAGCTCCATCCGTCCCGCAGGAACAATGAGTGTAACGGTGACCTTTGACACGAACATCGCTCTGCGAACAGCTTTCTGGTCTCTCCGTGTCACCTGCCACCACTCAGGTGGAGGAAATAAGAGTACACTACTCAATATCACCAGCAGCACACAATTTCGCTCAAGAGCCCTTGTGACTATGAGTTTGAAGTGAACGCACATGGACAAATATACACACACCTCATTCGCAGTGTTGGGAAGGTTACTTTGGAAATGTATTAGGTTACAGATTACAAGTTACCCTATTTAAAATGTTATATTAGTGTAACTTTTTCAATTACTTTATTAAAGTAATATAAAGATTACTTTTGATTACTTTTCTAAATTTCTGATGAATGTTTATTTGCAACTGTTAATCATTTTCAAACATTTACACCATGCAGGGTTAACCTACAGTAGTGCTCAACACTGTCAGACTTTCAAAATCCTTCCTCACTTCAAATTCAAAAATCTAATTTGAACACATCCACCACAAAATCTTTAGTACCGCCTTTTATTTTGAGATTGTTCTGAAGTTCAATGCAGATTTAAAATGATAAGAAATAGTTAATAGATAAGAAATATTTGCATAACTACAGGAAACACTGTATCTAACAATGGTTTGGAAAAAATAGTTAATTAAAAAATAATAATAAAAGCATATACATAAACTCAAATACAGTTATCTAATAAGCATGTGTCCTATTCTGTGTACTAAACTCCTGAAACATTGGTGTCTTTTTGAAACATTGGTGTCTCTTTGTATATATGACAATAGTTTTCTCAAAATAAGTAAAATGCTCATGAAGTGGCTCAGAGCAGTTCTAGAGATTATGTGTATGTGTTCATGTACTCATATATTGAGGCGGCAGAGGCTGAAAACACTACGAGCTTCAGTAGGCCTATGTGTAGTAAATGAAACCGCTTGTCTGCGCCATTAATTTCCACGAGGGGCAGACTAGGAAACTAATTTCAAGCCGGTAAATCTCACACTCATACACCCACAACACATTCTGAAACATGGACAACCCTATTTTTTGTATGGACCTCACATAAAAAAGGTTTAAATCCTTAGGTTGGGGACATGCAAAACAATTAAAAGTTATCTCCTGAACTGCACCTTCACTTCCATTTTTCTTTTCAGTCTCTTTATTTTTCCCTGATATCTATCTCTCTCATGACTTTAATACTCAAGATTTAACAAAACTATACTTTATAAATTGCCTATATGTCAAAATTAGTACATCACTACAATATCTTTATAGAAAAATCATAATACTGAACATGTTTTTTCCTTACAAAAATTAACCATACTTTTATTATAGTAAAAGTACAGTAAACATGTTTTACCATTTGTATTTTTTTTTACTACAAATTCCATTGTTAAACTATGGTTACCATGGTTTAACAATAGTAAAGTAGTGTCTTTGGATTTTTATAGTAAAACCATTGTTAATTCTTAAGAGTTGTTGTTGGTGCTCTCGATTCCCCCTCAACCTATTATAAATATGATTATTTTGTCCAGGGGCTGCTAAATTACTGCTGTAACTTTACAATAGATAATAATGATGTCCTTTAAACGGTATTTTGAGTGATGACTGATGAGCAATGGGCTGCTGCTGCTTGACTAAGTAAACAAAGACAAAACTACAATAGCATATTTACAGATGAAACTGACCTGCACTTGAAACCCTGAACAGTAGTTTTGCTTCTCTGCTCCACCTGTGAGCTTCCACAGTCCACTCCATTCTCTCTCTCGCATTGATTACTCTGATCTGATCCAAACCGAGCCGAAGCATTGCCAGTCACGACTAACCGATTCATGATTTATTAGAGATTGTATTATCGAATGGTGAATTCGGAAATAATCGCTTTAGTACATTTGGCAGGCAATTATACAATAACAATATTAAAATAGTGGGCCAAATAGGCTGACAGGCCACCGGGAATTGTCCCGGTTCTCCCGATGGCCAGTCCGCGGCTTAATATTCACAGACACTAGTCCATATCGTGTTTTGATTCAAGTGAACTGACCTACTTTTGATTTATTCGTCCAAAATGTGGCATATTCCGTCCGCGTTAGGCTATAGGAATTCCATTTTTATGACTGGATTCTAGGAACCAGTCTGTGTTTTCCGCATCGCGGAAATTATAGGGCCGTACATCTCAGAGTAGTCAGTGCAATTTGGGAAAAAAATCAATTAAATCTGTATGTGGATGTGTGTAAATATTCAAATGTAATCCCCTTTGTAATAGTTAACATTTTCATAAGTAACTGTAATTTAATTACACATTTTTTATTAGTAACTGTAACATTACAGTTAAATTTTTTATGTAATTAAATTATGTAACGCCGTTACATGTAACTAGTTACTCCCCAACACTGCTCATTCGTTAGTGTTACAAAATCCATACCTATATTTACACTCTCACTTTCTATTTCCAGTTTTACTATGTAGAAAATGCCAGAGCGGTCTATATCTTGCCGCAAAACACTATTAAATATGTATGTGTGTGCATATCTGTTCTCAAAGTCTTACTGTATTACATACATTTTTTAGACAACCACAACATTAACAAATTTCAGACAATAGCTTTTTTGCACCTTTGCAGTAATTAACTCAGTAGTTTAATGCTGGTTAACAATAAGTTTTACAGGAATATAGCAAATCGTAAAAGATTGTTAAAAAAAAGCGAGATTGAACTTCATTCCATAATTTGTGGTCAAAAAGTCATCACAAATTGGTTGCAGATGGCGTTTCAATTCTCCCAAACTCACATTCGGGTCTCATTTTCACATTTTTCTTATTACATATCCTGTTTCACTGTGTAATACGTCTCATGTATTCTGAACTTTTTTCATGTTGCCTTAAATAATGAAAGTCATAAAATGATGGGAAAATGGGACTGGAACCCAACATCAACATCATTGCCAATTTACAACAACTAATTCACAAACACACACAATCATATACAAACACAAAAAATACAGTAACAAAATTAATAAGCAAATAAAAACACAAGTAAGGCTATGTGTCAAATCATATCTTAAATGCTGAAACTATTCAAGACGTACTGTTCAAAAGTTTGCAGTCTGTAATATTTTTAAATGTTTTTGAAAGAAAAGGCTGCATTTATTTGAGCAAAAATACAGTAAAACAGTAATGTTGTGAAATATTACTATTTATATCTGCACATATCATTCTAATATGCTGATTGGGGTGTCAGCTCGTCTCTGGCTCGTTCCGGGGGGCATGGTCGGTGGGGAGTTGGGTGTATTATCGATGTTGTAAACAGTTGTGCTGCTTAATAATTTTGTGAAAACGGTGATACGTTTTTTCTAGGATAGTTCAAAAATAGTTCAAAAAGAGCAGCATTTATTTGAAATATATATATTTCAACATCAACCAGGACATATATAAATGACTTTGCTGTCACTTTTGATCAATATAATGCTAAATATTAATTAATTTAAAAAATAAATAAATCTTAGTGAATAAAGTAAGAACCACTATTGATGATTATACAGTTGTTGATTATTTTACAGTTGTATGAGTACAGATACCTGTAATACCTGTGGTGTTTTGGTGGAAACTATTATGGAACCTATTTTTGTAAGGTACTGTAAGATGAGGTGCAGCGTGTGCTTTACACATGAGATCTATACTCCATAACACACTGAGTCCCAATGGAACCCACAGAGAAAAACCAGCTGCTAATAAAAAAAAAAAAAGGTTGCAATCAGTCCCTACAGAGCCAAACGAGAAGAGCTTACATTAGCATCACCTCCACTACACGAGCACCTCATCACAGCATATATTAACACTACCTAAGTTTAAGATCGGCAAAGACACTCATGCAAACTATGTTTTACATCTTCTGAATCACCAAGGCCTGAAAACAGCTCGAGTACATAAACACAAACATAAATTGTACAGGCTCAAATGCATTTCAAAATGTGTCAGACTGCAGTTCCATGCATTGTAGAAAGGGCATTCAGTTCAACTACTGTTGTGCAAAATAAAGTGCAAGTTGACATATTTATAGTGAATAAAATATCTGATTTAATGGCACAGACATTTGAAGGAAACTCTATCGCCCCCTTGAATACGGAGGTCTGTTACCACTACAGCAATCAGACCTCTAACAAATGGCAAAAGATCTAGTAAACATAACATTTTATTCCAGCCAACAAACGCCCACAAAAGGAGACCAACATGCAATGTGACTAACCAGTTCATTTTGTTTCTATATTTGTGATTTTAAAAATACACAACTATATTTCAAATTATCATGTTGATAAGGAGTTTTCCAGTGCATTTTTATCATATTTTCTGTGACATGTGGCTAAAATTGACTCAAAACTGAAATTATACTTTAATTTCTGCTTCTATGATGCCACAACTCTAACATTTGCATGTTAATGCTGCAATATGTTATTTTTATTTCTATATTTCTCCGTGTAATAATTTCTCTGGATTCTGTTTTATAGGTTTAATTGAATTTAAATTAATTCATCATTTTTAACAAAAATTAAGGCCCCATGAAATGCATTTTATTTTTCCCTAAATTCTGTGTTTTCCATTTGATTTTTTTATGGATTCTGTGTTTTATGATTTAATATAAATGTATTATCAAAAACAGTGCTAATCAAATGTAGACACATTTAATTAAGAAACAATTCAATGTTTTAAAATGAAATCAAATAAAAATTGCACAATTCCTTTTATTTTTTGGCAAACAAAGTGTTAAACAAAAGACGTTTATTGTTCAAATTAAAACAGGAGGCAATTGAGGGATGCGGACTGTCCGTACAGAGGCACAGACAATGATCAACAAATTTCTGTCATACTTGTCTTCAGTTTACCAAGCTTTGTAGTGATAGGCTTTCTTTATATTGATCAGTTTTTCTTTTACAAATGAAAAGGTGAAATGCATAGAATGCTGAAAATGCCTGAATGCTTGAAACGCTTGAAAACATGCAGATATCATATTTAAATGTCTTTTTACGATTTAATATTTAGAGACATTAGTCCATACTGTGCTTTGATTAAGTGTACAACACTATTTTCGATTCATTCATCCAAAATGTGGCAAATTCTGTGACATTCAGCTTTATATAGTAAATTTTACAATTTGTTCGGATCTAAGGTCTGCATTTGCAAGCTGCAGATACCACTTGGTGGGGCAGTTGATGAAGACGCAACCGAACCAAGGAGATCCAAAATGAAATAAAAACTAAAGTTTACGCTTGGTTTTGGAAAGAAAAAAGATAAGATACTTTGAACTAACAACACACACACCCGGGGGTCCCTCAAAATAGATTATAGATGCGGGGTTTGAATTGTAAACTAACAACTAAAGTGCAGCATGCTTATTAAAGCACAAATGCTAAAAATATCAAAGCTAAAAATATATAGGAAAAAATCTAGACCTCTACTAGACTAGAGCATCATGACCCATCCCTAGTTAATATGGCAGCCGAAAAGATACACAGCATGTGTGGAACGGGCCCTGCTGTGATTGTCTCAGAAATGAGCTCAGCTGAGTCGACCTGCTTACCTGAGTCAATGTGTTTCTATCAGTTCATTTCAATTAGACATTCCTGACACATCTCTCAGAGCTGAGGATAGTGTGAATGAGGGCTGAGCAAGAGAGAGAGCAAAGTGAAAGAGTGAGAGAGAGAGAGATGGGCACAGTAAGTGATGAATAGTTGATGAGATACTCGCAGGCAGAGCAGAAAGGGGAAAGCTATTCTCTTTTACTCTCCCTCCTCCCTCTCTTTCGCTCTCTTTTTCTGGTGTGCAGCCCCCCTCCCCCTTCAGTGCATCTGGTTTTCTCTTTCTACCACTCTCATTTACTTTCCCCTGTTCCACTAATTTTTCCGCAATAGCATCTCTCTTGCACTCCCTTTCTCTCTTTCAGTAATATCCCCTCCTAGTTTTCCACAGATTTGTGAAATCAGGAGCATGCTGGCTATTGTACAAAATATATATTACTTTTATTTTCATTTCATGTGCGCTCCGGCTGAATTCGTGACAGATTCATCTGATATCTGTCTCTCTGAATGACAGTAGGAGAGCGCTGGGCGGATGGTCTTGTTCGCATACAGTGGAGTCTAAAAGTCTGAGAGCTTCTAGAGTTGTGTCATTAAAGCAAAAATGCAACATACTTTTAAAAGTTTTTTGCTCAAATTGTCATGTTTCATTTGCAATGCTAAATGTTTTGCAATATACAAATTCAGGTTAACATTTAATTAGTTCATCATTTTATTTAATGCTCATTTTAATTAGAAAAATTACTAAGAAATTCATATAATTTTTCTAAAAACTGATGTTTGTAATATAATTTGAAACTTTTGCATTCTGTCGTTAAAACAAAAACAGCATCATACAAATCTTTTTTTTTTTTTTTACAGATTTCTGCATTGTCATTATGGAAATAGCCAACAAAATGATCAAATTATTTAGAATGTTATTTTATTTTATTTTTTGATTTTTTAAATTATTATTTTCACCCAATTTTCTTTCTTTTTCTTTTTAAATTTTCATTCAAATTTTCATATTAGCAATATATTTTGAAATGAAATACAATTTAAATTAGACAAAATTAATTTTCAATTGCAAATTATCAACAGTAAAATAAGCGTTTATGCACACTTCTGTCATTCAAGTAAAAGAGCAACACAAATTACCAAGAAATTCATGTTCATTTTTTTCACTCAAAACTCACTTTTTTCACTCAAATTCTCATGCGGATAATATTAATTGCTAAGAAAAGTTTTCAGTTTAATTGAATGCAAAAGATTGAATTTTTCAGATTTTTGCATTCCATCATTAGAGATGAGGTAAGCGATTTTTCAAAAATGCTTTAGAAAACGAATTCGGGGCGAGTAGCATAACAAACTTGTAGCCAATCAGCAGTAAGGGGCGTGTCCACTCATGATGTGGAGGAGAGAGTGTTCAGTGCACAGGACGGACATTAGCCGAGCCGAGCGACAGAAAGATAGAGATGGCGCGAACAAACAAGAGGAAACCTCTGCGAAAAAGAATCTAAGGCAATAAGGCAAGAAGTAGGACCCATGTAAATATCGGATCAGTTTTCCAGCGCGGAAATAACTCAGATCATAGGCCTGCTATCCGGACCCGTAGGTTGCTTTGTTTCTTGTCTTCTCCGCAACAGCTAAAGTCGGTCTAGTACACTTCATAAAGCGACCGTTGAAAATCATTTGAAATTTGTGTCAATACGTCATAAATAGAACGCAGCAGCATTTTTCGGTCGGGGGTTTGTCGTGTCGTGCCGCATCCAGTGTAGACCATAGATATGTATATATATCTATGGTGTAGACAGCATCACTGATTATAATGAGTTCCATAGTATTTTGTCGCGCCACTCGCATCCGGTGTAGACACGGTGTAACATTAGTTTTGCTTTGTTTCACAGAACTAATCGTTGCCTGGGTTGCGTACGTTTGTGTGGGGTGGAGCTATCAAAATAGGGGCGTGTTTGTTTTGGTGATTTCAAATGTCAACATTGGCTACCAGAAATCGCTTACCCCACCTTTAAAGCAAAAGAGCAATGTACAAAATACTATGCAATTCATATTAATTTGTGATTGTTTTATTTTAATGTTCACTCAATATCTAGTGTTGGTAATATAATTTGCAATGGCATGACAAATGTTACTGTAAATGGGAAATATGCTAAATAAAACTATTTCTGCATACTTTTGGACCTCGCTGTACCACATGACCTAAACAGGAAGTTTTTAATATCACAGATATAATTTCATTCCTCCATCCAGTGTGATTAGCAAAAGAGAACTGCTGTCACAGATTGTGTAGTTAGCATCCGTGTACCAATTTGAAGCCACTACCGAGGAGGTTTGTGAGCATGTGTCAAGGGACTGAAGATAAACTAAGTGCTGTTCAATAATTCAGTGACTGGGTAAACTTCAACTGTCCTTCTGCGGCTTAAAGGACATTCACTGTCTTTATAAGCTTCTTATGAAGCTCCTTTGCTTCTATAATACAACTTCATACAGCATCTATACACTTTAGATTAAAAAGCACCAGCTTCCTCTATATGGGCTGCTCTCCCCCAGTGGGAGATTTGCCTGCACTACCATAATCTGACCAGGAGGTGGGGCTGTTTCTGTGACACCGCCTCTGATGTTCTTCATGTCTTCATGTCTTCAGGGGTTGTGCAGGAATGTTTAACACACTGCAGTGAGGGAAAAGCAATAATATTGCGAGTGTAAATGTGCCGCTGTTTGCGATGGAATACTAAAACAATGTGCAATCAATACGTTCATTAATTTTTCCCATTTTGTATCTGAGAGCCTTTGATACGGGCTGCTTTTTATCTGGCGTGAACACGCCGACTCGACTGCCCTCGACTTTCTGTTCTTTGTGTGTTTGAAAGAGTACATGGAGAAGTTACTGTGAAAAATAAATCAGAGGCAAATGAGAGAAAAATGAACATGTTCAGCTAAAACTCTGCACTCTAGACTGCAGCCTGCATAATTCATACAAGCTCCAGATCTCTTGCTCTCTCTTTCTCTCATCGGCACTGACACACACACACACTTTCTCAATCCTCTTCCTCTCCTGCAAGCACATTTAAACTTACAGACTCTCTCTCTTTCTGCTGCAGAGTTCAAGGTATGGTCACTCTGATCAGTCACGATTAGTTCGGTCGCACTGGACTAGATGTTCACTCATACCCTGTCCGTCTGTTTGTCATCTTTCAGTCTCAGAGCTTGATTGTGTTTCTGAGCACACCGGTCTCTGTGGATCAAGACTGCTCTCATTTTCTTTCTAACAAGCAGCAACACTTACTATGTGACAGGCTTTTGCACTGATCATTTTCCTAAAGGTATGCATTAAGCTTTCAGCTTTTACTGGGTAAATCCTCTTAAAATCACCTGACCTCCTTCACATACACTATTTCTGTATGACACGTCTTTCCTCTCTCACTTTGCCCAAACTTTTTCTGAGTAAACAAAAGCCATTTTCCATTCATTCACAAGTCAACTCATTCATATCGGCACAGCGACACATACAGTGAGGCAATTTCACCAGCTTGGATATCAAGTTCTCAGCACAGAACTGACATTTATATATGCCATTTATCATTCTAAACATAAATGGTAAATATAAATATCTAAATATTAAACAATATTTTGTAGATTGATTAAAATTACCTGTTTTTATTTTTTACCAAACTATAAAATACTATTTTATATTTAAATCTTTTTTTATAAACCTGTTTATATTTGCATACGCAACCTGTTTATATTTTTATATTTCACATGCATTATATTACATTAAATGCTATTTACATCTGAAAAAAAAAAAAAAAGAAAAAAAAAATCGGCAGCACACTGAAAAAGCTATGTTTATTATATTATGTTGTATTATATTATATCAAGAGGTCAAGAGGCATTTTGCACAGTGTGGAAGTGGGCATATATACACCAAATGCATTAATAACGCACGGACAGTTTTGTCTGTCCAGCTATCAGCGTTTCCTAAACACCTCATGACTGTTTGGAAAGAATAGGACAGGAAAAAAACAGAAAGTCATTGTAATATAATTTTAGGGTAACATTATTACTAATTTAATAATCTGCCATTAGACTAAAAGAAAAGACACGCAGGAATTAAAGAGAGAGGCTCTGTCTCTGGACTATGGAGTTATTCCAGCGAAAACTCATCAGTTGCGCATAGATGTCAACTGCAGTGGAAATCACAATGTAAAAGTAAAAATGCTGAGGCTAACATCTATCAACAAAACAAATCTACCAATCTAGTGCCATGCAAAACCCTTAATTTGAACCACACCTCCTCTGAAGGTCACTTGAAATGCATTAACTGATTTACAAGGCAAGTTGCAAGCAATTTGAAGAAATAAAACATATCTCTGCACTAAAACACAGCTATTGTTTCAAACAGTCTCACTGTTCTTAAAGCACACTGAGCCCATGCTCATTTCTAATTCATAAAATGTAAACATAATACAATGAATACATCATTAAATGAAAAGTCTTGTTAAATTAAATCACGTACATGCATTGCAGGCTATAAAACATTCACCAATATGTCAGATTATAATAGGGAAGGACTGTGAAGCCAGAGCTTATCTGCATTTGAATGGGAATCCCTTTCTGTAAGGGGCCTTGCCACTGCCACCTGATCCTGAACCAACCACAGCCAGCAGATTTCCAGTTTCCCATCACGTGGTTTCCTAATGCCAACCCAAAGCTAACTGATATACAGCCGTCCGCATTATTTCACACACATTTCCAAGGCACGAAACTTCAAATATCCCAATGGCCAAGAAATATCTGATGCTTCTCACCTTACATACACTTTAAACATCATGAGAAGGTTAGTAACTTGCATGAATCGTGGCACATCATGCTGCATTATGTGAAATCACGTGTTTCAGATGAACATGGATAACTCTTAGCCTGAAGATTCATGTACATTGCTTTATATTGATTGAACTCCGTTGCCCAAGAGTACAGAATAATTGGTCATTTAATGCATGTCAAGCTGATGGTCGTGGCAAACTGTTTTAACATTTATTTCTAACTAGTATGGGTTTGAATGTTTCTAGTGTTATTTCTAACTTATTTCTAATTAGAAACCATTCACTTAATAGTCACATATATTTGTTTATTTGATAATAGTATTTATTCCTATTCTACTAATCTCAATAGTGACAATTTACTATTGGTAACACATTTTTGTTAATGTTTCCTGTGGCGATCTGAGGTTCAGATATCAAGTAATAACTTCAAACTAATGCTGTATTCCATTTGTTGCTGGAACCTAGTCCAGTGTTACCAGTAACAATTAATTTGGTCTTAGTACAGTTTTCCTAATACTAGCTGTATAGACATGACACTGGGGGAAAAATGCTGGTGTAAGATTTACTTAAGATTTACAATGTATTACTGATTTATTACACCCTAGTCAGTGTGTATTAGAATTTTTAAAGAAAACATTTTTAATCTTACTAATACGTAATTATTACATGACCAATTGACAGAAAACAAGTCAAACATGCAATTCCAACTAATGAGGTGAAAAAGTTACTAGAAACTATTGGGATACAAAAGAAGAACAGTTACTAGCAAAACTGGAATATGTATAACAAAAATCCGCAAATACATACTAGTTGGAAGCAACTATTTGATATCTAAACCACAGATCCTCAAACAAAATAATAGTAAAATGTTTTACTAATAACAATGGTACAATATGTGTCACCATTGGGACAGTGCAAAGCGCAAAAATGGAATTGAGTAGATAGCCTACACACAAAAAATGGTGTAGGATTTACACCATTTTCACAAATAATTACAAAGAAACGGCAAGTAACACATTGAATTAAACAATAAACTGTTCAGTAGAAAGACTGAAATAGTATTCTCTTGCAAAACATACTCCAAAAATCTCCAATAAATTCCTTTTTTTAAAGGTCTATCAGAACACAAGCATCTACTGAATTGCTGAAAGTGAAGAAGGCAGTAGTCACTATTAGCTCTCGGTGGTTTAACAGAATAAAGGTTTAAAGGGCTTGCCACAGATGTGGTCAATGCCTCTCTCGCTCTCTCTCTGCTTGCATGATTGTGTGTGTGTGTGTGTGTGTGTGTGTGTGTGTGTACTGGTGTACACCTAAATGTTTATAACGGTGATTAGAACAATACTGCAGAGACGCCCAAACACAAGCGACCCATCTTCCCGTTCTCTTCTAGAGCAAAACGCAACGTTGTGATGCTCTCCGAGAACGAGCCGTTATCCGTTAACAATGAAGAGCCACAGTCAGTGAATAAAACTTACCGCAGTCTTCACACAATATGCTCTCCACATCTTTCTTGAGGGTCTTCTCTGTGCTGTCCAGAGGAGCAAACGAGGCTTTGAATACTAAAGGCTCCTCCGTAGGGTCCATGAAAAAGATATATCTGTGGTGTTTCTCCACCGCCACGCACGGAGCCTCGGAGCCGAATTCCCCGACGGTGACGAGCTGCTCGCGCTCCAGCCCGCCGCTGTTCACCGGCCACACGTCCAGTACTTTGACATTCACACTGTAGGGCTCCACGGAGACGTTCTCGGGAAGCGAGCTCACCTCGCCTTCGATCACCACGGCCGATCGGTATGCCTGGTCCTGCAGCGAATCCAAACTCGGGGCGTAGCAGGCGAAGGAGACCCCGATGATGAGCATGGAGAAATGCACCGGATCAAGCCTCCTCATGCCGTCTGCTGTGGCTCAGGGGCGGCCGGCGGCGCTGCTGCAGTGCTCTCGGGGCAGAAGGTGCTGGGGGACTGAGTGCGAATGGGCTTGCGCAAGTGTCCATGCCATCTGCGTGTACCGCTTTCCCCATGCACTTGGTGACGGGGAAACACCAGCTGCTGAGGAACCGGAATCAGCCCCGGTCACTGCTGGGCTGCTGCATTCTACTTCAAAGCACAATCCCCAAACTCAATAAGCATGCATGCATAAATGACGCTCCTTTGCTGCAAGACGCTCCTCTCGCACACACTCCCTCTCTCTCTATCTATCTCTCGCGCTCTCTCTCTCTAGCTAGCTATCTATCTATCCAGCCAATGTCATCATCACCATCAGGAACATCGCGCAGACGGGCAGAAAGACGCCTCGCTCGTGCACACAAAAGCGGCGGCGATGCGAAAAATGTCCAAAACCGCGCTCCGCCGCGGAAACGACGCGTTGCTGTTCGGTCGGGCGATGCAACAAGCGCGCGCCCTCCGCTCGGCGGCTTTACGTGAGCAGATCTCAGCCGTCTGTTGGAAGTTCGGGCGCAAATGCACTAATGACACGGAAGCGTCCGACCGGCCAACCAGCCGTAGAAAGAAATCCCTCGAAAGCAAGAGGCCTGCCGGCGTAAATGTGCGTAAATTGTGTTAATATGCCGCGCGACATCAACTAATAGAGAAACGGCAGTCGGGCCACCGCGGCAGACCGCTGACGCGATGACTAACGCTGCGAAAAGCAGCTGGAAATGCAATCAATGCCTTGTGAAAAGTGCGTTTGCCGTGATTTTCTACTCGAGAACACTCCGCATTCAGGTCACATTCACCATTTTGCCCCAAAAAGCGATCCGCCAAGCGCCAAGACGACAGATACACAGCAAACCACCGACCATCCTTTCAGCCATATTTACCCCGGCAACAGGTCCTGCGGGTATTTGCCATGTACCCAGGGCTCTATAATGAGAGGAGGGGACCGGTCATTGCGCCGTCATGACAAGTCAAACTAAATGAACAGAATGATTCGCCACAGTCTTGAGGATTGTTTGGTGCACGGTTTTGGACTGGGTTTTTAACTTGAATATTGGGGTTACATCATGCGTAAATGCGTCGCGAGAGAATGAATGTGCAATTGCCGTCCTGTCCTGAGGCTGCTGTAGGGCGACATCTGCAGTCACAACGCGAGTGTGTAACGCAATAGAGAAATGCGCTGCGAACACCTGTCTCGCTTCAGACTCAGGTCGATATTGTTTTCACGTTTGCGTTACTGTGTCAATGACGAATAAGAATATTCGAGATGATAAAAATCTAGTTAAAAATCTAGTTAGTTTTTTTTTAATGTAATCTTTGTATTCACTTTGGATTTCTGAAAAAAGTTGATAGGCTTACCCTTTTCGTCAGAAAAATTATGAATGACGGTCATCACTAAATAAAAAGTACTGAAATACTCGATCTTGAACTACATTATTATTGTCAAAAATGTTTATTTTCGCAGTATTTTTATTTTTTATTATTAATGTTTTTAATATTTAATATCAATATTATTTTTTAATTGTCTTTTATTTTTAAATACTTTATCATATTGACTTTAAATAATATTTATTAGTATCTTGAAGTGAACAAACCAAATGTAACTCTATTTGTAGCTTAACAAACACGGTGTCTTTTCATAAAAGGTCAAATATAAAATAAAAAAACGTCTGAAAATGATCAAAATTACTTTTATACAATCTTGTTTAACAATATTATTAATTTTTGAACATGGGGCAAACCCACCCTTGCAGGACCATTGTTGTCTTGTGACAAGAAAATCATCAAAATAGAGCACCTCATCAATAAAATATGTTGAAATCATTGCTATTTATAACTCCCCAAGGTGTAACGATGTTAAAATGTATAGACCGACATGAATTAACTCTTACATTTCTGAGCAATGCGTTTCACGGTTTTCTATTAGATGTTACAATACTGCTTCCTTTGATCGTGTCTTTATTATATAATTAATACATGATATAATATATATATATAACTTCTACTCTTGCTTTTCGGCGTCCTCAAAGCATTTAATGAGCAGCAGCCTCAGAATTCATTCACTCACTCATAATTAAGCTTGTTGACCGTCTCTACGGTGGGCGCGGCGCTGTCGCTGTCCGTGGTGCTGAACAGCAAAGCAAATAGATATGTGCGTCTATTAGTCCCTATCGTTACAATTACCAAGTTCCTTGCATTTTGTCTGTTTTGATAAGTAATTTTACAACTAATTTTACAGCGTATTATTGCCAATTACACAAACTTATACAAAAATAATGTAATAAGATAAATGCAAGATAATTGTGAAAATATCTAACAGCAATAAAACATGTTGACATTTATTAGCCTATTCTTTCAAGTTTCCCTTTCTCTGTCTCCCTTTCACACACATACAATTATTAATCACATGCACACGAGTCATGGTAATATGAGAGATAATCTACACCAGTGATGGGCAAACTTGGCCCTTCCAGGCCACTTTCCTGCAAAGATTTGATCCAACCCTGATAAAACTCACCTGCCTGTAGCTTTCTAGTAGTCTTGAAGACAATGATTAGCTGGTTCAGGTGTGTTTGATTAGAGTTGGAGCTAACCTCTGAAGGAAAGTGACCTGGAAGGGCCAAGTTTGCCCACCCCTGATCTACACCTTGTGATGGACACAGACAAAAAGAAAATAAAAACAACAACAACTTCCAAAGAATGGCAAAAAAGATCCAAATGATTTAAGAAGTTTACTGCTTTGTGCGCAATCGTAACGCTGATATGACTTTTACCAACACACTCCTGATCTGAAGAATATCGCGGACTGCAGAAATAGAGACCCTCCACCAGACGGAGACTTCAAGATGAGCTAAAAAAAATTATAAAATAAAATAAATGCGCAACGTGTATAAGACCATTCTGTGTGAATGGATGTCAGTGGAGAGGTTGATACTTCAGTACGTTGAACAAAAAAAAAAACCACTATTAAAAAAAATCCCCCGTGAACATCCTGACACAAAATAAACGATCAGCTAAACTTCGACATGCATCTACACCTGTAGTCTCCAACAAAAAAAGAGACCGCAATTTTATGACAGCAAGGTTTTATACATCGGAATCCACAAATGGTTACAGAATGTCATAAAACTTGTGTTTTGTAGTGACTCTTTGAAAATAGACCCTTTCATATTAAAGGTATAGTTCACCCAAAAATGAAAATTCTGTCATCATTTACTCACCCTCATGTCGTTCCAAACCTGTATGAGTTGCTTATGTTGAACATAAAAGAAGATATTTTGAGAATTGCTGGTAATCAAACAGTTGGTGGTTGCCATTGACTTCAATAGTAGGAAAAGAAATACTATGGAAGTCAATGGCAACCACCAACTGTTTAATTACCAGCAATCTTCAAAATATCTTCTTTTATGTTTAACATAAGAAACCAACTCATACAGGTTTGGAACGACATGAGGGTGAGTAAATGATGACAGAATTTTAATTTTTGGGTGAACTAACCCTTTAAGTTTTTTATTATTTGATTACATTCCTTGTAAATTATACAGTCATTAATGTAATTAAAAATATTTTTGTTTTCAATAAAGATGTTGATTTGAATAATTTATATAGGCTAACTAAACATTCAATTGCTTTTAAAACAATACAGTGGTGTTATAAGAATAATATAATACGTTTTAGTTCATTTCAGAATGTCATGTATAGTAAGCCTCTAAGAATATTTTGTTTACTGTCTTTTTCCTTGGTTGTGTTCTTTGCTGCTTACCTGATCCAAGTTGACCGCTGAACGCGGAGGTTGTCGTCTCCACCTTCAGGAAGCGTCTCTGGCAACAGATCTCGCGAGAGCTCCGCGGTCGCTCAGCACCAGTCGCTTTTGCAGCAGGGCTGAGGGAGACGGAGAGAGAAGGTAAGCGGGGAGGCTGCATCATGGCGGACAGAGACAGTGGAAGTGAGCAAGGTGGATTCGCCACAGGCCCCGGCCCCGGCCCCGGCCCGATGCACCCGGGCGCCGCATCGCGGCTCCAGCACGACACGGAGGAGCTCGCCTCGAAGCGGGTGGACATTCAGAACAAACGCTTTTATCTGGACGTGAAGCAGAACGCCAAAGGCCGCTTTCTGAAGATAGCAGAGGTCGGGGCCGGGGGAAACAAGAGCCGCCTGACTCTCTCCATGTCCGTCGCCGTGGAGTTCCGCGACTACCTAGGAGACTTCATCGAACACTACGCCCAGCTGGGCCCCAGCAACCCTGACACGGTGCAGGACGAGCCCAGGAGGGCGCTTAAGAGCGAGTTCCTGGTGCGGGAGAATCGGAAGTACTACATGGATCTGAAGGAGAACCAGAGGGGGCGGTTTCTGCGAATCCGGCAGACCGTCAATCGCGGGCCCGGCATGGGAACCTCGCAAGGCCAGACCATCGCTCTTCCTGCACAGGGACTCATCGAGTTCCGCGACGCGTTGGCCAAACTCATCGACGACTTCGGCGTGGACGAGGACCCCGCGGAGCTGCCCGAGGGCACGTCGTTGACCGTGGACAACAAGCGCTTCTTCTTCGACGTGGGCTCCAACAAGTACGGCGTCTTCATGCGGGTCAGCGAGGTGAAGCCCACCTACCGCAACTCCATCACGGTGCCCTGCAAAGTCTGGTCCAAATTCGGCGCAACCTTCTGCAAGTACGCGGACGAGATGAAGAAGATCCAGGAGCGAAGCCGAGAGCGGAGGGAGCGCGAGATGCAACCGGAGGGCCTGCACGGGGACGACGGGGACGAGGACTAATGCATACCTGTGCGCACAGGACAAATGACATGATAATCAGACGTTACTGTAATGTGGAATCGATCTACACACACACTCACACAACCCTCACAGACTCAAACAGTTGCATCTCTTCACTCATCGCCGGAAGTTACCCACTTACCCACCATTTAACAGTAAGACGCTGCTATCGACAACATGATGTATGAACCGTGTCCAGGATGGTGCAGGAGTGTGTGTATATCCCTCTTTACCCACGTGTGTGACACATTCAAGCTCGTATGCACTGCAAAAAATCCTCTTGTTTTCCAGTACAAATATCTAAACATCCTGAAAACCATATATTTATATATACCGTTTTAGTCAGACCACTCCTGACACACAGCAAAGAATGTCAATACTAGAAATAAAAGAACATACCTAGTCAATGGGAAAAATGACACGTAATATAAAACCAATACGATTCGATCTGCTTTCTGAACACTTCAGCTCTGACACCTGTCAATCATGCTGACAACTTGACAGCGGCCGCTTCAAGTGTAAAAACTGATGACCTAATGTTTTTTTTGCAGATTTTAAAATGTACTTAATTAAAAAAAAGTACAAAGTGGCGTGAAAATGCTGTTCATATTCAGCATGCACACTGGGGGTTTTAACGAGAGCGTGCAAAGTGAGTGCCGTCATGGTGGCTTGTTGCCTATTAGAGCATCTGACCCCACTCGAACTTGTACAGTTCTGTTTGTCAAGTAAATTATTTTAAGGATGCTGTGAATTTGACTGGGAAACAATGATGGACATTTTTTTGCAGTATAATACTATTTCCAAAGGTGCAAATTGAAAAAGAGGAAGAAATATATAATTGGGGCTCACTTTTGACTTCCAGCACAAAAGCTATTCTTTAGGAACCGTTTGAACCAAAGGTTCAACATGCAAACGAACACCAGGAGTGAAGAAACAGTGATGCGGCAGTGCTGTGAATATTTTAACATGCACTATTGTTAGATTATTCAATTTATATAAATGGATGTCACCCCTTCTGGTTCGACTTAAAAGGTGCACTTGGTCATTTTTCATTATTTAAGCATTTTTTCGCCTGGTTGCATCATGGGGTCCACCATGTTGAGATCACATGACCAGCCAAATTATCAACATAAACTCAATGTTATTAGTCACTTTCATTTGCAGAATACATTTATCATGGCAAAAGAAGCTTCATGTCTCACATAAACCCAAAATGACAGAGTGCACCTTGAAATGCATATGAGGAGATCTAGATATGTTTACTCGTTTGCCTTTTAAACTCTATACACAAAGCAAATGAGATTGTTTGTTTGCACGCGTCATGCAATGTGTGCTTCGGTAGCCGCACAGCGAAGGCATTGCTAAAACAACCGGTTGACGTTTGTTCCTGTTAAATACAAACCCTGTTGCACCGTTGCCCACTGACATTTGGACAGACGTCTCATTGAAGTGCTAACGTAGATATACAAACTATGATTTTGTGAATCAGATGTACGTAGATCCTTATGAAATTGCCCACGTTTTCTGTGGGAATTTTTCTTTATTTTGTTTTTGGGGACAGGGTGGGAGGGGGGCAGGTACTCAAAAAGGAGCTGTCCACTAGTGCGAGTTGTGTTAATACCTGCGCGGAGCATCCTCTACAACGTCAAAAAACAACTCTGGTGCCTTATATTCTCCACACGTTTACATGCTTTACGTGTCCGATCATTTTCTTTCCGATCGCTGTTTGTCTTTCTTTGTCGTTCGGGGTGACAACAGCGTAGTTGCCGTACCACTCTTGGAGCTTCTTCGATGACTTCGACAAGCCAATCAAAGAAAGGCGCGTGGGGCTCTTGGCCCTCCACGTTGCTGGGGAAAGAACAATGCCATAATCAAACAGCGCTGACGTAAACATGGATGTGCTGCGTTCACGTCATATCCGAATTACTTTGGTTCTCCGTGGCGGTGCTCAAAAGCGACATCGATCCATGTGCGGTTTTGTCGTTGATGCCAGTCTTTGTGACATTTTTTAAATTATGACAAAGACATACATTTTCATCAACATTTCTGTAGTTCTGGCGTGACGTGAACGCAGCAGTAGTCACCTAAAGACGGTGGAGGTCTGCTCCTCGTGCTCTGTGTAAAAACATATAAGTTAATTAAAAAAGTAACAGGTTTAAAAAATAAAATAAAAAAAGCTTAAAACTGTGTGATAACTTTATATGTACGTTTCTCGCTACAGCCCAGCGTTATGCTAATGTGGGCCTATATTAGTAGACTTTTGGCCGAGGCAGTAGCCTGTATGATTTTTTTTGTATGGTGCTAATATCCCCGCTCGTGGGATTTCTTCTGCCAGTCTTATCAGTTGCTGAATTCGTTTGTTGTCAACCTCGTCACATCGCACCTTGAGATTTTACTTTTCTCACTAAAGTTACAGTGCTAACATTTTAGTATCTTGTGCAATAGGCTGCGTGCCAATCGTTGCCCCAAATTCAGTCCCGCCGCAGGTTCATGTCCCCCTTTGGACCCCCAAAGCAAAACTATTTCCTGAAAGATCTTATAATAGGTACTCTGTTCAATGTCTGATTGGAAATCCTACAAAATCGCTGAATGATGTTGTGATGACTATGAAAAGATGACACTGTCTTTTAAAGTTTCACATATGTAACCGAAGCTACAAATAGTCAAATTAAACATTTGTCATTCTTTTTTTGTTAATTAAATTGTATAATCCAGCTGATTAGAATGTTAACTCAACTTCAACACTACAAAGCATTACCAGAAATGCTAAATTGAGTAGAAAACAATAATGCAATGTTTTTGAACAGGCATTACTGATGGCTGCCTCTTGGGGTCCAAGGGGGATCGGATTCTGCGGGATGATTGAATGTCGCGCATCATCGGCATTCTATGTGTGTGGATACTTGTCCCCTGCAACGACAAAAATGTATGCATGAGACTCGTTCTAATTTAAACATTTTTCTGCATATTAAACTAACCTTTTTGACTGCCCAAGTCAAAGTTGAGGGTTTATTCTAGTAACATAACCGGTCACCACAAACAGGGGCTGTCTGAAAGCACCTGCGTATACGGCGGCAAATCTGCTCTCCGCCAATCAGACACAGTCCTGTGTGACCTAAAAATATAGTTATGTAGTCACTTCAAAAGCTTCTTGGTGGTTTGATATTCAGTTGCTAATATCTATATATATATTTTTTTTTTTTTTTTTGCCAATGTTTAATGCGCAATGCTTCAGTCAGAGATATTCATAACTATTTATTTGATAAAATATTTTGTCAATGTTGTTAGGAAAAAAGATAAAGACGTTTTTTCTCAGTCCCTCTCTTGACATAAGCCAGCTCACTAGTATTGCAGGTAAAAGCCTGTTGCTGTCAGACCCAAACATCACAAATACTCAGATATGTGGGGTTTTGTTAAAACGAGACCTTCATATCTACTGAAGCCTCCAGCCCACGGACAGTTTGGGGGTTTCTAGCCACAGACCCCCATGCTAAAGGCCCATTTCGTGCTAAGCACATGAGGAAGTCTATAGGGGATCAAGGCTGACATTATTCCTGCAGAGCGTTTGGTCTCTTGTTTACCACTGCACAATATTAAAGCATACATACGCACTTTGTCTCGCTCGATTTGCCCTCACATCTCGTCAAGACTGAATCTGAAACAGCATGCTTCTCTTGTAGGGACTATTTTAGCTCTGTTTGTACACAGTTATATTTCTTTTCCTCTTGAGACCGGTAAGCAAATCTTTTTCCTGTCACTGCCCAGATCCGATTATGAAAACTGTTCGATGTGTGCCACTGTGCGAAATCTAAACTGGAAGTAACATTTAAGGGTGTTTTCTAGTGATGCAAAAACACACCCTCGAAGTACTCGATCAAATACGCACATGTTTTAAGTCAATCGTAAAGGTGCTATTGGGTATTAAATGGCTCAATCCTGTCCGGGTGGCATCGTTCAGCCGACATCTTTCTCATTTAATAGTGTTCGAGCTCTCCACCAGCAAAGACGAGTATTGGTTGGATGCACAACAGCCTGTGGGGACCAAAAATAAATAAAAAATTAGATGGTACTCCGACTCCATGCTGGACTGGAATAGCAATTTCAGTCTTTTACTCCAATTCCAGGTGCTGATTCGAAGCATCACCTGTCCTTAATGAGCAGAACTGAACTAATGGAGCTGCACAGACACCTTAAAGCCCTCACGCATCTGCGGTTTTCAATACGAAGAGCGAATCGCAACCTTTTAACTTGATCTTTAACTTGTGTGTGTGCCATTATACGTCCCCTTCCCTTTTAAACCACGGCCAGTCACCAACTTGGATTAGTTCTCATACTTCACTTTCCTTCGGTCTCACAAGCTCAAGGCTTTGACCTGCTTAGCATGTATCTGTGAGCATTTTACGTATTAAGCAGACTGTCTGGGAGGGGTCCTGCATCGAGGGTCAATGCACAAGGAGGGTATTCACATCCCACCAACCATTTCCTTTTTATTCCCTATCAAATGTGTTGTACTTAAAAATATATATATGACCTGTGATGTGTGTGTATATATGGTTTGTTACATATGATGCTCCTCTTTATTAAAAAAGATAGCATATATATATATATATATATAAAAATATATATTACAAGGTATATGATTCCTATATATTTGTTCCTATATGCATAGGAAATATATATAGGAAAAAGCATATTGCTGTTTTTCCCCCCTTTGTATTTTATACTTACAGAAAGCATTGAATCAAATGGATAAAATACTTGCACTTTAAATATATAAAGAAAATTAAAAAAAATCAGCATATTATTTTTGATAGGTGACCTCACATTCAAAGATTCTATAATTACTTTCCAGGCTTTGTGACAATTGCTGTTTGGCAGAAATCTATGAAGTTCTTCTACATATTGAAGTCTATTTTGTCTGTGTTACAGAAGGTTTACTAAATTAAATTGCATGATGACTAAGTAGTGCACCAACTGTTATTTTCTTTAGTTGGTTAAAAATGTCTAATGAAAAAATACTGTGATTATTCTCATGTGTGTACCCATGTTAAACTTAAGTCATACATTCGAAGGTATTCTGTTCAGCCTTTCCTATAACATGAATATGGTGCTTAAATTGCTTAGAAATCCCATTGTGTTCCACTTTTCTTCATTGCCACAACGTTCCTCCTCTGCATCCTCTGTTTGTTCCCTTGGCTGTTTGCGTGTTCTCACAACTTTATTCAGATTTACGTTTCTTGGTAACAAGTGTGTTTTTGTACAGGTACGTATGTTGTTCTTGAGTTGGAAAGCCTTTGTGTCTGAAAATGACTAATTGCAATAAATCATCCATTCCTCCATGACAATGATTGTTTTTTGTGTTGTTGAATTAGCTCCGTTCCAGTGGCATTTTAAAGGAATAGATGACCCAAAAATTACAAAACTGTCATTAAAGTTATTTGGACCCCATTGAATTATCTTTTGTGAACCACAAAAAGTCATACAGGTTTGAAACCACATGAGGGCGAGTTAATGCTGACAATTTTCATTTTTGGGTTAATTATCCGTTCAAAGTGGCAAGCTAGTACAGAACATGCAAACATGAAACTAATAGTTCTCTAAAAATTCAAATTGCTTTAAAATAACCTATTTTAACCCATGTGTTTTCAATTGAAATAGCAGGACAGAACAATCTTTTTCTATTGTTTATGTCAGTTGAGAACCATGAGACATGCTTCTTCATATTGCAATGTTTAGTTTGCTTAGAATAAGCAACAGCATCTAGCTTTCAAATGACTTCAGTATTAACAGACAGAGACTAAAAGCCACAAAACTATTATTTGGACTTCACTGGAAATTAAAGAGCTGCCCAACAAACTTTAAATACTGTAAAACTACTGAAAGCCATCAATACCAATGTTCTCACTTTAGGTTCTAAAGTCTATTCCAGGTGATGTACTTGGGATAGAATTAGAAAACACTTGTATAATATGCAAATGGTTGGCTACAAAGGTTGTAAATGTGTTATCAGGTCTGGCCTACACCTGAGGCTATATTTTCTAGAAATATCGAAATTGAAATTATCAGGATAAATCTTCACTAAGCACACATTCCATGAACTGTGAAGCCTAAAAACTGAAGTTAGGCTATGAATGAACTATACCACTAAGCTTCTGGCGACTCTTTCGAACTTGATTTAAAATAAAGATTGTGAGTAGATGACTTTATCTGTTTATGATGTATGATTATGTTTAATGTCGCCAACAACCTCTGTAGTCCTATTTACCATTTGTTAGCAAATGCCTTTTTCAAGATGAGAAGAAGCTTTAACAAATATCATGATGTATTTATATTGCCGAATAAAAAGTGAAAATATCTTGAGCTTGCTTTAACTACAGACCTTATTTCAGGTATTTAACCAAAAACTTGTTCAAAAAATAAAGGTGTAAAAATACTGAATTGTTTCTAGGTTTTAGGACTCATTGACATTTTAAACTTGTCAAAATTAAAACAAAAACTCTTTGAGAACACATATTCCTTGTCTTATCGTGGGTGATTATTCAGTGCATGTGATCTCAAAGGAGACCTGCTTCCTCTAAAATGACTTTGTTTTCAACCAATGTCACAAAGCGGAAGTAAAATGGGTTGCCGTTTCACGTTGATTTGAAGATTTGATGCCTTAGATGTTAATTGGTAATACCTGCTTGATAATAATGTGTGTAATAGAATTTTCCAAGAAAATCTATGATTTTGCATTAAAATAAAGACATTAGATATGAGAAGAAAGATGTACCAGTGCTTTTCTGTAAGAAATGATTAATGCAACACTTGGCAAAAGAGCATCTACTAACCTGTGTGGCAGAAATAAGGACTTTAAATGAGATGAAACACACAGACTCCTTCTACGCAGGCGGAGATAGTGAAATAATCATCACAATCTTTTATTACAACAGCATCTGAGTTCTACCCTAAATGGGAAAAATCATATTAGCACAACAGCCAAAGCGAAAAGTAGGCTATAGAGGTCCCTTTAAGAAAGCCATTACTAAGAATGTATAAAATTGCAGCTCTTACATCATTCCACATCCATAAAGCATAAAAGAGCCAAAAGCTCATTCTCTCACTTTAATGTCCTCATGCTTTACAACAGGACTATCAAAATCTACTTGCACTTGCTCAAAGTTTGTACCGTTAATTTTCAGAGTCCTATTTGGTGGCTCAAGAACAATTATCTTCTTCAAAAGTGACAGGTTTCCAGGATTGAGACGTTTCGATTCGCTACAGCGATTCAGATGAAGAGGCAGGGAGGTTCATGTTGTGTTGTTTGCAGTCCTGCTGCTCAATATTCAGTCCAGGTTGAATTTTCTGCAGGCACATAGAAACACATAGAGGCTTTGTGGTCCATTGAATAGAGAAAATGAGGGCATTGCTTTCAGTCCGAAATGTTTTTCCTCTTCGTTACTGTTTTGCATACTCAGACTCAACTTGCAGTCTTCCTTCCTCGCTTGTGCGCATACAATTACAATGTCCCATACCCTGTCCCGTGTTAAGACACTGTATTTTCCAACATCCGATATATCCCTGGATCCATTAATCAACCGTCAGCTCCTCAGTTAAGAGAGTTAAAAAAAACAACAATGGTGCAGGTTAAACTAATCAAGGGTCAAATGTAGTCATCTTTACAAGCGTCTTCACGCAATATTGGCTCCAAAAGGAGAAAATAAATTTACAATGAATAAATATAACATAATAAATAATTACAAGGGGGTAGTTATATCACACTACAAACAGCCCACATGAATCTTTACATGCACCCCAACGTGCGGCAAAGCCCTTAAACTGGCCACTTCATGAGACCCACACTGTGAGTATCTCACAAGTACATCAAATGCTACATCTAAACCAGACCTGTCAGTCAGGAAGCCATTACCTCACACAGCCTTGGGATACACACACATTGTGATGTCATAAAGAATGTCAAACACTGCCAAGTGACGTCATGATTTAATTAAAGGTGAAATGTGTCATTTCTGCGCCACAACGGAATTGCAATTTTGACTTTTCAAACTGATTTTCAGAACTCTCCCTGCCTGACATAGGTCAGTCAAACTGACAGTCCCACCCTAAATGGATGCTATAGTAAGAGTGCTGCAGAGATGGCATGTTTTTTGTAGGCCTAAACCTAAAAAAAATGGCATTTTAGCACTTCCAGTTCCATTGTCCTGAAGTCAATGGGTTTTTGTTTAAATGCCTGAAATAAAGTCTGCGATTAATACAAGCTCAAGATATTTACGCGTTTTATTCTACAACATAATGCATCAGTAAAAACCTCTGTAATTTTTTTAAGCTTTTACTTGTCTTGATAAAGGCATTTGCTAACAAGTGGCTAAATGGGACTACATTAAACATCATCATGATGAACAGGAAAACTCACTAGTCACTTTAACAGCCTTGTTGTGTTTATAATTTCACTCTTGCAAACTATTCTAACTCAAACTTTTTTATTATAAAGAATGAAAGAGTTGTTGGAAGGTTAATAGTGAAGTTGAAGTCATGTGACCATGGTGTATTTTTAGCTTTTTACTTTTGATGATTATATTTAGGTTTCAAAATTCATAAAATGTTGTCCTTTTCTGAAGATTATTATGTTGAATAAAGCATGTAAGAATCATAAACTTTTGTCGGTCACAGAGCCTATTTTCAGCAATAATCCAAAAGCAAGGTGTTTTTGTTGAGGGAAGCAAGATGATGCAAACTTTCGGGTTGGCCACTAAAAATACATCACTGCAGCGCTTTATTGGTTGAGCTATTGTTACCCTGTCTGCCAGGTTAAACTTTTTTGGGGGGAAAAAATACTTATTGCCATCTCCGCATATAAACTGACTTTAACATTGACAAATTCTGTCTTCAAGTCATTCCAAACCTTTTATGACTTTCCATCTTTTGCATAACACAAAAGAAGATATTTTGAAAAATGTCTCAGGCAGTTTTCTTTTTTTTCATACAATGAAAGTGAATGGGGTTTGATGTTGTTTAGGCCCCAACATTTTTCAAAATATCTTCTGTTCCTCAGAAGAAAATCGTGCACATATGAGGGTCAGATTTGACATTTTTGGCTGAACTGTCCCTTTAATGAATCTCTTTGTTGGTCACTGTAATGTCACAGTAAAATTCGAAATGACATCACAACGTGACATCACTTCCGCAATGCATTTGTAATTCCACAGTTCACTTTCTCTTGACTTTATATGCAGTGTTGTCGTTTCTTCCCACTTATACAGTCTTGGTCTCCTCATTTTTTTGTTTTTGGCACATAATAATGTTCATAGCATTATTAACAATGTTTATTGTTGTAGTAATAATACTAATAATACATATAACTGTCATAATAAATTTACTGTACATTGAAATAATAAGGACATTATAATGCTACGTTTGTATTTCTCTCAACTCTGTCTCACATATTCGAACCCACTGCAGTCAGAGTGAGTGTGTCACATGAGTTCAGAGGTCAAAGAAGGCTCTTCAGCTATTGTGCTCTGGGGCGTGTTTATGACCGGCCCGTCCATTGACCCCCTGACCTTGGCTGATTGACGGGCTGGACTGTGTTTTGCGCAGGTAACCTTCTTTCCCCTCCCCACTGAACAGACTGGCTTCAATCTTATCCAAGTCATCACTTCCTGTGCGAAACTTGGCCTGCAGGAGGCTGATGTACGTCTCATAGCGACATTTCTGCAGACAGAAAAAAATAAAGATTAAAATGGCTTTAAATTCAAATGAATGGTTTTGGTTAGCAAAATATTACACACTGAGTAGTTCTCTGTTATATGCAAAAATCTTACATATATGTGATTTAAATCAGTGGTTCTCAAATGATTTTGGGGTCTCAAATGATTAGGGGTCTTTCGGACCCAATAATTATTATTTTTTTTGCACAAAAGTAAACAAAAATGTCCTTGAAATCAAACAATGTAATATTCATAGATTTATTAATGATAATGATTAGTATTAGTATTATTTAACCTGTTTGTTTATTTTCTAAATTACAATAATTAATGCATAAAACATATTTTGCACTTTACTATTTGTAATTTGCATTATTTTCCCTGTTGTAACTAAAACAAAGGTATAAAGGTGTGTTTTCTAACAAGTTCGACTGAAACCTATATGTTCTTCTCCATCAGGCCTGTAAAACAGCTAAAGCATTATTGTAACATCTAAAAGGACAAAGAAAAGCATTCAGATGAGCTCTGAGACAGATGACTTTGTATTGGTCTGACCTCATAGGTTAAATAGTGCTCTTTGATTCGATACTCTTCTGATTCTTTGCTCTTGGGCGTCAGATCTGGTGGGCTCTTCTTGTGTTCCTCCAACTCCAGAGAAATCTGCTTTAGTTTGTTCTCATGGGACTTCAGTTGCTCTTCCTGTGTAAATTAGAACCATCATTATGTATATACTGTACATTGTCTACTATTTTTTAAACAGTCAACAATAACAATGCTGTAAGTTTCATTAGTATTAGATTACCATACCATTATCACATATCTTTATTCATTACATTATTGAATTCAGTGAGTAAATACTTATAAAATATTAATGATTTATCTTTATAAAATACTGTATTATTAAAATGGATTACAAAATAAAAAGATTTGTATTTATTATAACCATAATATGTATGAGTGTGTATATATAGATATATCTATATAATTTATATTATGTCTTTTTCTTGTGTGTGTGTGTGTGTGTGGGTGTTGTATATAATACAGGTTTGGAATAACATGAGGGGAGAATCATCACCCAGTGATATATAAGTATATACTACAGTTGTATTTGTGCACCTGGTTGAGTCTAGTGGTGGATGAAGGCAGCAGCGGTCTGCAGAATTCTTCATGGAGCGATGCAGCGCGGAAAAGCAGGAGCGAGGAAAAGGCAGCGACCAGATTAATCCTGAAAAATCCATGGAATTCATCTCTCTTCACTCACACACACACACACACACACCACACACACACACACACACACACACACACACACACACACACACACACACACACACACACATTTAAAGGGAAAGTAAAACAAGTAAGCAAAGCATGAAAGCAATCTGACCCCTAGTACTCTGTGACATAGTGGACTGTTAACAAACCAACTACAGTAAAAGGAACAAGAAAAAGATTCTTGGAGCAGTTGAAGAGGCATGATGCTTACGGGGCCTGCAGGAGGAAGACCCTCCAGTCCGAAGTCTTGAGTTTGAGGACGTTCTGTCTTTTGCTGTAGTCACAGGCCCTAGTAGCAAGAGCGTGGTGAACCCGTACTGCATTCTTCAGGTCCACCTCTGACAGATCTTTATCAGGCTTATACTCATCCTGACCATACGAGGGAGACAGAGAGAAAAATGTGTGAAAGCAACAATGAAAATAAATGATAGAGAAAATGGCTGTGTTCCAAAACCCCACTGAGCTGCCAAAGTAGGCGGAATTTTAAGGCATCACAAAGGCAGTTCCAAAAGTAAGCAGCATAACTTGATTAGATTATTATGCTGTTTTACAAGAAATCTTTCACCAGGAGTTTGATTGACAGGTCATCTGACCAATAATAACCTTGAATCTGCCATTTTGCCCGACAAACAAATCAGACAGGAGAGTTTAATAGATTAACGTTGACGGACTTGAAATTGAAAAATGGTGTGTATTGACATCGTTCCACGGCTGAAAAAAAGGTACCTTCTGATGTTCATTCATAATTATTTTGTGCTATAACTAGTAAAGAGGAGGAGATGATCAGTTCACGTGCTGCTTGAACTGAGGCGCAACAGCGATCTGTCACGACACATTAAAGAGCCACAAAACGGTATTTATTGTTTGAATTTCTTAAAACAAAATTCAAAGTTGAGACTTTGTTTCATACCAAAAGTAACCTGCCGTTTCTCTGATGCCATTGTCAGTGTCCTCTTTGCTCTGATATGTATTTTTTACTGCATGAGAGCAGCACATGTTAACAGTAACTAAGGGGGGGGGGGGTCTTTGCGAAGAGTCAATTGTAAGTCGAGTTTCTTGTCTGCGTTTTGTGACAAGTCCTATTTGTGTGGACTCACTGCTTTTGTATTGTGATTCAAATCAAGGTTATCATTAACTAACACAATTAAAAACATTTTTTATTGAAATAACATTATAAATTAATTGAATTAACATCATTAATTGAAATAAACCTGAAATAATAATAAAACTAAACGAAAAACTTAAACTAAATGAAAATGAGAAATATTACCTTGACAACTAACTTGTTGAAGCCACTAAAATAAAAAAGAATAAACTGTAAAGTAAATCTAAAATTGAAATAAAAATAAATTAAAGCTAAATAGAAATATAAAAAACTAATAAAAATAACAAAAAAACATAACAAAATTACTAATAATTAAAAATTAAAACAAAAACTGAAATCAAAATATTAATAAAATAATAAGAAAAACTAGCATAGTACTAGTAAAAACTAGTAATCAGTATATAAATAGTACTAAAGTAACTCAACACTTATGAGGTTTGATTTAGCATCTCTGCCTATGAAGATAGCAGATGGCAATTCAGCTCGTTATGTTTTGAAAACAACAAACAAAAAGGGAAAGCGGGGGGGGGGGGGGGGGTCTATGACTCTGTTTTCGACTTTGTTGTATGCCATAATGTATATTGCCTTATATATTTTAAACATGACTACATGACTTTACTAAGTTACATAATTAATTCAGTGAGTGACGTCGAGTTATAATCTTGGAAATGTATCTATTATTTGGCATTTTTAATACAATTCTGTGTAAAAAATGTCTTAACTCTTGGACGTCTTATTAAATAATGAATCTAAAAAGTGATAATAAACTTGTAAACTGTATAAGAAAACTGTAAAGATCATGTGCATTCCATTGTGGAAAACAGCAATCAGTGTAGTGGGCTCTTGTTGGACATTTTGGCAAATGTAGTTGGTTGTCTTGACTATTCCTTGCAAATATTATAGTACACATGCTGCAAAATATAGTATGACTGTGTGTGGTGTGGGAAGTAGATTTAAATTACTTTCTGCAGGTAGAGAATCATCCCCTTCAGCACGGCATAAAACTTCTTCCAGCCTCTGCGTCCTCTCGGGGCTGCAGAGAGACAGAATAAAAGAGAAAAAGTGTGTGAGAGAGAGAGACAGAATAAAGACACACTTCACTAATGAGCTTCGCTGTTGTTTGCTGCAACACAAGTCGAGGAAAGAAAATCTCTAGAACCAACTTCACTGCTCATAAATGAACTCCACCAGACTGGAAGATACAACCTAATTGTTTTAATTAAAGCAGCTGAATTATTAAACAGAAGAAATCTTGGCGGGTCCTAAATAATGCTGATTTATTGCATTCCTTGACATTAGCTCTGCTCCAAAGCTTCAACTCCAAAGCTGCTTTGCTGTTGACTGCCTATGGAGGGAGCTACCTTCAAAGACAACATACTAACCATTTTTTTAACATTAGCATGTTGCTATTGGTGAGATACTAATCAGCATAAAAATACACAGCACTAATAATACAAAATCCTTAAATATAATGTAAAATATATAAAATATAAAATTTAAACATGTTAAAACTATATTTGCAAAAAAATATTAGATAAAAATTATAACCATTGTATATATATATATATATTATATATCTATATATATATATATTTATAAAGACATATGCTTATAAAATATATAACTCTCTCACTTTGAATAAAAGCATCTTAATGAAAAATGTTGCCTTAATGGGCAGCACACTAGGTATTGTAAGTTGGAACAGATTTAGGACATGATTTACTTTGTGTTTATTTATTTATTTGACTGTTATATTTTGACACAGACAAAAGAGAACGGACAGGAAATGATGTGGAAACTAAGGGGAACAGCACTGAGAAATTTATACCAAAAGCATGACTTTGCAGAACAAACAAATGACACACGTACTGCGTTTGCCGTCCATGTCTGCGTGGCTTTTGCGTGTCAGAACACCGTGTTTGTACGTCACAGCATTAAGCAAAAGTGGAATGGCGATGAAAGGGTTACTGCCGTCCGTTACCCTGACAACCCTCTTCCCTCCCACCTCACACTGCTCCTCCACCAGCTCCGACAGACTCTTCCTCAACTCCTCTTCCTCGCTGCAGAAACAGAGCGGATTAACCAGCATTAATGCAAGTGTACAGGTATTGCGCACGTTATACGCAGATTAGCCCCAGAAGTCATATGATAATGCGAGCGCACTTGACTCGTGGGGATGATACTGGATACTCACATCGCCCACTCCAGCTTCTCGTTCTTTATTGAGTTATAGAGCACCTAAACCAGGACGGAGACATATGAGACAGTTAATACTGTATATCTGAAACACCACAACCACACCAATACAGTCAGATGGGCTTATGGGACTGAGCACATGAAACAATATGCTTTTGAATCTAATTTAAACACGAATGCATTCATAAATGAAATTACAACATGAGCATTATGCGGTTTAGGGTATGTTTTCATAAAATCAGTCAGATTTGGTGAGAAATCACACTCTATCAGTAGACATGCATGTGTTTTTCTGAAGCAATACTTCTTTTTCATACCACTGGTTATAATAATAATGTAATAGAAAAAAAGGAAGCAAATACGTGTCTGCTGTGTTTCCATATAATTACCTTGAGCAATTCTTTGGGAAAATCTTTGCCGTCGTTGAGGCCATCCAGATTGCTAATGAACTGCTGGCAAGACATCTTCTTCCCAATATTCTGCAATACAATAACAAAAACGTGTTACAACAATAATGATATGCCAATTACTATCATAATGTTATTAACGGAAACAATTGTCCCTCTGCTAAGCTATCCTTGAAAACTGTTGCCATCTAAGACAAGAGAACAGACTGATTGAATATTATTCTTCTAACAGGGGAAGGAATGTATTGTGACATTTTTCTTTAAATTGTTAAATTATTCAGTGACATGATTAAAAACTCTGACTGTGAATCAAAATTTAGGAAAATGCTTGAGGGCTGCTCGATCCACAGCATCCACTTCTCAAGATTTATTTAAAGATTTGGAAAAAGAGACAAAACGTGAAAAAATATCCTCTTTGTTTGCTGTGTGTCTCTATTATAATTGCCCTGACAACATCGTTTTACCATATTTTGAACAATTCCTGTAAAATAGTTTAAAAAAATGTTTAAACCTCTCCAAACACACAGATCCTTACATTTACTTACATTAGAAAAGAGCAAAAGCTAGTCTGAAAAATGGCAGACAATAACAATTGCCAAAACCGGATTTGTCAGAAATATTTGGCACTTAGGGAAGAGTCAGCTGATTGAAAAAATAAAAAAATCCCATAGTATTTTGAGGTAAACTAACATTAGCCATTATTAGCCATTAAAATGCTACAACCACTGCTCCGGGTGTGTGTTCACGGTGTGTGTGTGTGTTCACTGCTGTGTGTGTGTGGACTTTGGATGGGATAGATGCAGAGCACTAATTCCGAGTATGGGTCACCACACTTGGCCACATGTCACGTCACGTCAGTTTCACTTAAATGTCATCAAAACATAACTGCATTTTTATATTTTCAATATATGTCATGCTTGGACATGCAAGTCACCACCACAATAATAAATTGTTGTATGCGCTTGCCAGGGTGTTGCTATGCAGTCTCTATACAGAGTACAACAGTCAGGTTCTGGAAGTAAAAACTGAATTGATTTTCTCCACAAGGAAACTGATTTTTAACAATGACTTGATTAATGACTAATCAATGGTATATGCTTTTGTTAAAGTCATCTGTTTACATTTAAATAAACTTATTTTAAACTTATTTTTAAAATAATCGTGTTTAACTGCAGATTTTGTGGTGAAAAACTACATTCTCCATGATGCTGTACAGAAAATTCCACTAATCAGAGAATATAAGCATACAGAATACACAGGGAATGTGTGTGTGTGTGTATCCCTATTGAAAAAAATTAATTATGGATAGAAATACTTTCAGAACCAAAGCTGCTGAAAAAATGGCTGAGCATTAATGCGCTCTATACTGGTCTCTAAATATGACTCGTGACTTATTTCAGTGAACGTCTACGTGAATTTTTCACCACTTTTATCATTTGCCAGAAAAAAATAAGTCTGATTACTTAGAAAAGTAGTAATAAACCTCTCCTCAACAAACTGAACGATTTGAGTCATCACTCATGTCTGTAGCACAAATGATGCTTTTCAGATCCATAAGCGATATTAATAGTGATCCATGACTTATGACAGGAAGACTGTGAAATCGTCTTGCACAGTTTGAAGGAGATACCATATTAATTTATTATTGTGTTCAGCAATAACAATAACTGTAGTTCAGCATTTAGTATCCAGGGGTGCCCAAACTCGGTCCTGGAGTGCCGATGTCCTGCAGAGTTTAGATCCAACCCCAATTAGACACACCTGAACCAGCTAAACAAGCTCTTACTATGCATACTAGAAACTTCCTGGCAGGTGTGTTGAGGCAAGTTGGAGCTAAACTCTGCAGGACACCGGCCCTCCAGGACCGAGTTTGGGCACCCCTGGTATAGTCTTTTGTCAGAATCTATGGTCACATGGCAATCTTTTGTAAACATACATCACCATATTGAAAACTGAGTGATTACAAAACCAAAGCAAATGTAACAATACAGAAATCAAATCATAGAAAGAAAAAAACAATTTTCAGAACCTGAACCAGTTATTTCTAAACTCTATGCAGTTGACAAAGCTGTCAGCAGATGGCAGTATCAAACCAGACCAACCACTCTAAACATAACAACCAACACACATCAATATCTCAGTCTGTTTGAATCCCTCCTACCACAGAGATCTACTTTAGATGAGTAATATTCCACAAGTGATGGATGACAACATGCTGAAAACACATTTAAGCCGAAGCCATTAAAAGAGAAGAAAAACACAAAGAAGACGAGAGGAGGAGAGAGAAGCACTTACCACCTGCCGCAAAACGAGTAAGAAGAAATGGAGAGAGAGAGACATGTTTAGGTCAAAGTTGTAGAGAACTGTAATATTACTTAGAGAAACACAACAACAAGAGGTTTGTTAAGGAAAATGACATTATGAAGTGCATATGTGGAGCAAAAGAGGTTTTCAGTTTAGTTGCTGATAACTGTTCATTAGCATCATCTTCAAATTTTATATTTATTTTTTATATTAAATGTACTTCTTAAAAATATCATTCTTCTTACAATACTTTCTTGAAAATTTGTTTCTAAATGGGCAATCTTGGCCTTCTGCAGTCAAATATTTTTTGTATAATGACAACTAGACATTTAACATGTTACATAGTGTACAGCCAGCCAGTTATTACTGCACAATCAATACTTAACATCAGGGTCCTGATCACCTTTTTGGTGTGAATACAGAATCTAGAAATATGAGACAGGACTGAAGGTGGTTTGTTTCCAGATCAATCTAATATTTGTTTCTGCAATTAGATTGAAGAGTAATTGCTAATAGATCCAGTTACTGCAGCAACTAAACTTGTTAGTGTCAGACATGTTTGGATTCAACAACCAACCTAGAGAAGTGCCGAATACATACGTGTCCATGTAGGTCTGTGTTAAGAAGCATAAGTGCACAGGTCAGTGTGTGAGCGCCATCTATTAAAAAAGAGTTAGGAAAAAAAGAGTTAGTTAATAAGAAATCATATATTCTATAGAACACATATTTAAAACTACAACACTGTTTCAAAACCAAATGATTTGTATAGCAGCTACACATCGCAGGAGATGTAAAGCATCTTACCCTTACGAAAAAGAAGTTTATTCAAGTGTGCTATTAGTATACTTCGTTTAAACTAAAAATAGGAAAGTATACTTTTAGTCTACTTTTTATGTACTTCACAGAAATGGGCTTAATGTACTTCTCAGAAATATACTTAAAATGACATTTAAGAATACTTGACTTATAGCCTACTTAGAAAAAGTCTAAAAAATAATTGAGCTATACTTGTGTTCCTAGAATACTGTATACTGAATACTCTATACTGTAGGGGGCGCTAGTACACACCTTCTGTACAGAATTTCCAAAAAAACACAAGTGAAGAAGAAACCGAAACAACAGATGCTTCCACATGTAATCTAACACGATCATTAGACATAAAACAGCATCAAAACTGTGTAACATTATGGAATAAAATGTCGACCAATGAAGAGGTAATAATAACTGTCAAGCTTTGGGGTGTTGATCGACTTTATCTACGTTTTGATTATCGTTCTGAATCCAATTCATAGTCTTTTTTCAGCTTTTTGTTCAAAATGTTATTTCTTTATTTTTTATTTATGAAACTTATCCACATTAAAGTGTTTTAAAAAAGAATGCATGAAGCTAGAATAAAATGTTTTTTATTTACAAGCAGATACCCTGTTCCTTCTTTTGATGTTTTGTATGTTCAGAAATTCATATAACAAAATATATACAAATTAATACCTAAATAGGGACATAGTAGTATACTTAAAGTATGATGTAAAGTTCACTTAAAGAAAACTTATGAGAATACTTGCAGTATAAAACTACTAAACTAGTAGTTTACTGAGACTATACTTCAAAGTGTAGTAAAAACGCTACAACAAGTATTTAATTAGAAAACTTTCAGTATACTTATAAGTTCACTTTTAGTATAATTGCAGTACAAACTAAGCATTTTGATGTAAACTAGTTGTGTACTAAAAGTTTACTACAGCTATACTTAAAGTATACTTTTATATAATAGAAAGTGGGCCAATTTAGTCCAAGGAGTATTGAAATAGTACACTTAAAAGTATACTACTAGTACACTGATATTTGAATATACAATAAATATACTTAAAAATATACTTGAACTTTACTTAAGTATACTTGCTAAAATAAACTTGAAGTATACTACTTTTTGGTAAGGGTAAGCATAATTTGCTAGCCTAGCAACATGCTAACATAAAACAAATGTTCTAAATAAGTCACTTATGAGGTTCCATTTCAGTGAAGATGCTGTCTTACAAGGCAGATGTCTATGTAGGCAGTAGACAGCTCACTAGAGTTCGGAACAGAACTTGTACATGTACTAATGTAGCATAAATGTTCATTGAAATATATTATGAGCTGCCATCATAAAATTTGCACTACATAGCAGAAGCTAAATCTAGAGAAATGCACTTGCCCTCTGAGGTGAGAGCTTCTGGGTTACAGTGGCAGAAGCGTTTGGAGAAGTGCACCAGCACACGTTCTCTCTCCTGCGTCTCTCCCATCAGAGGAAACGCCTTCAGGAAGTTCCTGCAACCAGAGTACATGAAGACAATTATGGTGATGTGCTAAGGAGGAGAAAATATGCTAGAACTGTCAAATACAAATATACTGTATATACAGCATAGACAGAATATATATATTCTTTACTGTTTTTATTTGCTTACGCTAATGCCCTCTAAAGTGCCCATTGTAATATAATGTACTTGCATTGTGTTATTAAGTGCAGTTTGACATTCAAGAAAGCAACAACGGATGAATTTGAGCTTGCATAGCTCAATTTATGCTCATTTTAGGACTGCAGTATTTGGGGAAAAAATCAAATTGGTATTTTTCTGATATAAATTGTGCCTGCGATTTAAAATTCAATTGTTTTTAAAGCTCCAGGTTTTGCTGTGATTGTGTGTAGGACTGCACAATAATATATCAATTTGACAATAAAACTATAACAACAATAATAATAATCATTATTAAAGCATTTATTTTGGTGGAAAACAGCAGGGAGCCCTTAAAGCCTCTCTTTTGTTGACAACAGTCAGTTTATAAGCTCTTCTCATTACAAGGAAAATGGTTGGAGCATGTTGCGTCCCCAAATGCACGTTATAAGCGACCCAACTAGTTTCACACATCCCTAGTCTATGTACTTGCACAGAGTGTGTTTCGTGCCAGTAACTTTAGTCTAGACTGAATCTGAGCTTCCACTCACTGTCTGGGATAATTATCGTTCTATCGAGAGAACTACTGTTAGTCCAGGACTGATATTTTTAACCACATTGTGCAACTGCACTTAGTTCCTCCTCTTCTTGCAATGCAGATATTTAAGCAATGGCGTGCTTAACTTCTTCCAGTTTCAGGGGTATTTGTGGAACTGAGACAAAAATATGTCACATGTGTGAGTATTAATCTAAAATAAGTTTCTTCCTCTTGTTGCAGCTTAACCACAGAAATAATACAAAGAAACAATGAAGTAGCTACATATTGTTGTGCTTGTAAAACCTTCCGGTTCAACAACACTTGGAATTGTGAAACTATCCTAATCAAGCTCAGCATGAAAAAGGAATGTTTATATTACATTTTTGATCAAATCTTTGACCAAATCTTATTGGTCCAAATTCCTGCTCAACGTAGCTGTATATTATACATCAAATATGTTCAGTCTGGCTGTGATTTTGTTGGTACATTTGCCATTTTGCTTTCAAGGGATAGTTCATCCAAAAATGTCATTCTGTGATTAATTACTCACCCTCATGTCATTTCAAACCCGTAAGACCTTCGTTCATCTTCAGAACACAAATTAAGATATTTTTTATGGAATCTGAGAGCTGTCAGCTGCGTCACGCCGGATCTGTTTCCTACGTTGTTGTGATTTGATCTGAATGAAAACAGCGTATCCGTGTGACGCAGCTGACACAGAACAGCATACGCTGTTTACGTCCAGCTGATACTCTCCAAAATGGTGCTACAGGGTGATGTGGAGGAGACGAATTGCTGAATAAAGTCGTGGTTTTTTTTCTTTTGCACACAAAAAGTATTCTCGTAGCTTCGTAAAATGACAGTTGAACCCCTGATGTAACATGGATTATTTTACAGATCTCCTTGCTACGTTTCTGGACTTAGGAACATGTCAGTTGTATTGCTGTCTATGCAGGGTCAGACAGCTCTCAGATTCCATCAAAAATATCTTAATTTGTGTTCCGAAGATGAACGAAGGTCTTACGGGTTTGAAACGACATGAGGGTGAGTAATCGATGACAGAAAATTTTCATTTTTGGGCGAACTAACCCTTTCAGATAGGATCAGTATTTGCACTGTTCAAGTCACTAACAATCTTGGTTGTATTTTGTGGTTGAAATGTTCTCACCTCAGCGCTCTGTCTAATGACAACCCTGTGAAATCAAAGAAGCTCAGGTACTCCGATGCCACCAACTGGCTGAATTCATTACTGCAGGAGAAAGAGACAAGGAAGAGAGGGATTGTGGGTACAAATGAAAAGAGTTTTATTCCACTTCCTTTCCCATACAATATACTCATTCACACACAAATGCTCACTTCTTGCCCAGGTGTCGTGCTACGTCACAGCGCTTGAAGCCCTCCAGATAGAAGAGTCGCTTAGCCAGTCGTTTGGCAGCATCTGCGTCGACGCGGCAGCCGTTGGCGAGAGTATCCGTGCTGCCCCTCTCCAGCGTGTCCACGCTGCCCAACTCAGAGTCCGAGTCGCACAGCACATCTGTGAGGTTGGCATCACTGCAGAAACAAGAAAAAAAAACTTCAATGTCCAGATGGAAAATACAGCCAGAACCAAGATGGTAGATGAAAGATGGTTTTGGATCAGTGTTTCTAAACTTTTTTGACTAAAAGACCCTTCTAATATAATAAATCAAAACTATTGTATGTTAAAACTTATTACTAATGATCTAAATATGGCTTTAAAATTATAAGCAAATATAAAGTAATAAAAGGAACACATTAAAACAAAGGGAACAAAGAAACAGATTACAAGCAATAAACAAAAGGTGATTTTCAAAGTATATTAAAAGTTTTTCAGATGAGGACAGTGAAAGATTTTTCTCTTTTTCTCAGAAGGTGCCATTTGATTATTACTAATAGACAGTGCATTATGGAACGATATTCCGGACAATTTTCAAAAGGAATTGCAAATTGTATTTTCAATTGCGTTCTCAATATGTGGACGCATAAATTGTGACATAATCCAAATGCAATTGCAAATCTTGCATTACCATTTGCATTTTCGCTTTCGCGAACGCACAGTGACTGCCAAATTTCAAATGAAAAAGCAAAGTCCATTTGCAACTGTATTTCCCATGTCTTAGGAGCCCTGTCAGATATTTCGCACGTGGGCAGTCACGTGCGTCGCGGTGATGCAGGATTTGCAAATTGCCATTGGAGTATGGGCACAATTTATGCGTCCACGATTGAAAATGCAATTAAAATACAATTGCTATTCTATTTGAAAAAATTGGCGGAAATGATCGATTCCCATGTGTGCATAGACTAATGCGCCAAGATCTAATTTAACATCAGAATTTTGTCCTGCCTGTTTAAGCGAACCTTTTCTTTTTTTTTTTTTTTTGGGGGGGGTTTTCTTTTTTGGGGGAGGGGGGGGTGGGGCTGATTTTTTTTTTTTTTTTTTTTGTTTTTGGGGGAAACAACCACAAACTAAAAAAAAAAAAAGAAACATAAACAAAAAAACAAACAAAACCCCACAACACCAGTATACCGAAAAACAACAACAAACAACAACACACAAACAAACAAAAACAAAACAACAAACAAAACACTAAGAACAACACCAAACCCAACCAAAAATAAAAAACCAAAATTTACCCAAAGAAAAAGAAACAAAAAACCAAACCCCTAAGAGCCACCAACAACAAACCAACCCACACAGCACACCAACAAAACCGAAACCAACATTACACACAAAAAAAACAACATAAATGAACAACCGAACCCAAAAAGCAACACAACCTATCATAACAAAACCCACCCAAACCAAAAAACCATAAACCTCAAAACGACCCAGTAAAAAAAACACACACCATCCAACCATATAAACACCAAAAAAACCAACAACCCCAACAACAAACCCTCAATAAAACCCAAAAAAAAAATAAACCACCAAGACAAAAAACCCATAAACAAAACAAAAACACAAACAAAAACCAACAACATTAAACCACCCCAAGCCAAAACCAAACAAAAAAATAACAAACAAAACGACAAAAAAAAGACAAAGACACCACAGCAAAACCAACAAAACAGCGAAAAAAAACACAAAACACAAAAACACCAACCAAACCACAACCAAAAAAACCAAAACAAACAAAAAAAACCAACAACAAACAAACAACACAAAAAAACACACACAAATCCCACAACACAAAAAACAACACACCAAAACAAAAAAAAAAAAACACAAAACCACAAAAACAAAACACAACCCACCCATCTTTTATTTTTTTCGACAAACTTGCTTCTCCTTTCTCCCCCTCCCCCCTTCCCCCCCCCCCCACACTTTTCCTTCTGATTTTTTTTTTCCCCCCCCACCCACAACACAATCAAACTTATTCCCACAAAAAAACAACAACTACAACCACAACAACGAACATACATCAACCTAAAAAAACCCAATCCACACACAAAGAAAAACCAACACAAACAAACCTGTGACCACAACAAAAAAAAACAAAACAAACCAAAAACTGACTGTGTTTACATTCATTTCACATCATAAAAGCATTTAGCGATCCTGAAGTAAAAAAAAAAAAAAGATTCAGAATCATGATGCATCAGAGAATCAATATTTTTCTCCCACACTTACAATATAATATTATTAGAACTATAATTATAGCATATGTATTAAGTATAATATTTTATTAACAGAAACTGGGAGTGTGGATAAAGGTAAATTAATTAACCACAGTTCATTTTGTGATTCAGACGTTTCAAGAACTGTATGTCCTTAAATAAAAACAATAGTTATTAAAGAGGGAACATTCACTTTGAAGCTTGATTATGTGTTTTTTTTTGCATTTTAATTTAGATTGTTTGTAACATACACTCATACAAATAAAGGTGCTTCACGATGCCATAGAAGAACCTTTTTGTTTAAATGGTTCCATAAAGAACCTTTAACATCTGAAGAACCTTTCTGTTTCACAAAAGGTTCTTTGTGGCGAAAAAAGGTTCTTCAGATTATAAAAAGGTAAGAAAGAGACGGTTCTTTAAAGAACCTTTGACTGAATGGTTCTTTGTGGAACCAAAAATGGTTCTTCTATGGCAGAAGAACCTTGTGAAGCACCTTTATTTTTAAGAGTGTATTAACATCAACAACAATAATACTAAAGCAAGCCATCCTTGCTGAGGCCCCCTGGATGAGAAACACTGTTTTAGATGGTTTATATCAAGCCATTTATGGTCATTAGGTGGTTTAAATACTAGCTGTTGAGACCAAGGTCAACATGCCAGACCATCTTGGTTGAACTGTCTAGAGATGGTAAACCACTATGGCAAACTTACCAACCAACTTAACCCAATCGGGTTTGATCTGCTTTTTCCATCACATTTGTTACACTAGTTTTCTCCCTGATATTAGCTAATCCTAAAAGAGATGATCTAATCCTAAAATACAACAAATATCATACATGTGTACACTTGTATTAAAATTTAGGCTATTGATATAAGCATTCAATCCAAGCCCATTAAAATGCTCCTGCAATTCATGCCACTGAATTAGCATTTAGCTCATGGGTAGCAAAGAGCATCTTGAGAGAAACACAATATTTTTTTCCAGCCAAGAAACAGCACATTTAATTCAACTAATTAAAATCTCGATGTGTACAATTACTGCGATGGAGGCGAGTGGCTCATTAGGATGTTCTTTAAATGAAGCTGTAATTTGGGATGAGGAGTTTTCGTGTCGACTGCTGAGCTCCAGAGAGGACAGAACCTGCGTGAGTCAGGCAGGCCATTACTGAAGTGACAGACTCCAAAGCTTTTCATATGATTTATTTATGAACTTCTGTCTGGCTATGGTACACAGCTAACTGTGCATAAATTAATGTGCCTTGTGGTGTTTCATTGTAATCATAAACATTTTAGTAATGTACAAAACTCCATATTTTCATTGGGTTGCCTTTAAGTTTTTGGGTACTTTTCTTATGGGACGTTTATATAAGATGTATAAGGTTTACTAAAAACATATTGTTGGACAACTAGTCGACCATTGTGACTAAATATGCACTACCATTTAAAAGTCTGTGGTCGGTATACTTAAAAAAAAAATTAACACTTTTATTCAGCAAGATACATTAAACTGATGATCAAAATTGGCAGTAAACACATTTACAATTTTACAAAAGATTTATACTTTAAATAAATGCAGTTTTTTGGCACTTTCTATTCATCCAGGAATCATTAAAAATGTTTCCACAAAAATATTAAGCAGAACAACTGCTTTTTTCAACACTGATAATAATATGAAATGTTTCTTGAGCAGGAAACCAGCATATTATAATGATTTCTGAAGGATCATGTGAGTAATTTGCTGAAAATTCAGCTTTGCATCACAGGAATAATAATTAATATTTAAAAAATATATGAACACAGAAAATAATTCATTTAAAATGTAATAAAATATTACTGTTTTTACTGCATCTTTGATCAAATAAATGTAGTCTTGGCCAAATGAATTGCAACGGACAAATTAAAACAATGCTGTCATCACTCTGCAAGCAGACATGAAGAGAAACACACTGCAAATACAGATGGCAACAGTTTACAGGTCAACAGTTTAGTCTTGATGCGTGTCCGCAGCCTTCTGAATAAATTATGGCTGTCATTTTCATTGTGGATGAGTCAAATTTGTTTTGCATAATTTGATTAGCACAATTGCATTAGCTCCAAACTCGATAAGGAACGGTAATGTGTTAGTTGCCATGGCACCAGTAGAACCTGTTGTTCCGGGAGAGAGAAAGAGGGTGTAATTTGTGTCCCTCCCGAGCAGATGGCCCCTTCATCAGCATTACCCACAACGCCCTAGAAAAGCCCCGACAAATCTCACATGGCACAAAGTGAGCAGTCAAGCAGGCAAGATGGCACAGGGTACATACTGTAATTTTAGGTGAAGAACAAAGTAACAGGAACACTACGTGATGAGCAGTAGTTCGAGGTGATAAATGATTCCCCATTACATCTGGAGACCACAAAATTATTTCAGAATTTGCTGAAAATGCACCCACCCGCAGGCCATCCAAGATGTAGATGAGTTTCTTCATCATCAGTCACAGATGGGGAAGTTAAGCATACACACGGAGTCACAGTGGATCCTCTGCAGTAAATGGGTGCCATCAGAAAAGCTGTGTTATTATAAATTATGGACTATTACTTGGGTCAAATGACGGTTTAAGTTTAAGACGGTTTGAAACACCTTAATGATGGATTTGTTTCTTAAAAACATGCAGCTTTTCACTTCACAAGACTTTAATTGATGGACTGGAGTTGTGTGGATTGTGAAATTACTGTGATGTCTTTGTTTATTTTCCCCACCACTTTATCAGCTGTTTGGACTCTCTTTCTGACGGCACCCATTCACTGCAGAGGATCCACTGGTGAGCAAGTGATGTAATGCTACATTTCTCCAAATCTGTTCCGAAGAAGAAACAGATGAATTAACAAACTCATCTGCATCTTGGATGGTAACATCTGGAATAGATACTAATCAAAAGCAAATATCTGATCCGTATGGATTTTTGTTTGAAAAAATAGCTATTTTTTTCAGTTTCAGTTAATACTAAGTTACGAAGAATACATTTTAATGAAGTGGATTAAAAATTTTGGAGAATAAGAAATGGTTTGGCATATACAGTACATATGGTCTGGTATCTGATTAATTATGGATCACATGTTTGATTGATCTGTGTTGTTAAACTTATCCTTCAGTAATATATGAAGACATTACATAAAGTTATGAGGAAATGTCATCTGTTTAGGTTTTACAATCATCTCCTACCCCCTTCCTGTGAATCAAAGCACTCATTGAATCATCACAAATATGACTCCTACACCTACAGTATGTGAGCACATGTGTCTGCACAGAGACAGGTGTGAATTAGATCGCCAGACTGTCTGACTGGTTCAGTGCCCCTGACATACTCTTTCAGCAGTCAGGGGTCAAAACAGCTGGCCTTTTGTATTTTAGTCCTGTGTACATAATGACTGAACAAACCTGATGAACAATACGTATCCATCTGCCACCGGACTGCTGTGATCTATAATAATAATAGATTGCACAGTTATAATATTATTGATTTCTAAAAGAACCTAAGTAGGACATTGCCATGAACGTATAAGGTTACAGGAGCCGCTGAGCTATCACAGCTAACATAGAAAATAAATGCTTGTATGAGATTTAAGCAAATAATCATTTAATTTTGTATACAAATTTTTTTTTTAACTTCTGCTAAAAAATATGGGGGAGTAAGACTGTAAAAGAAATTTAAAAAATTAATAATTTTTAGCAAAAGTGCATTAAACTGATGAAAAGTGACAGTAAAGCCAATTGTAATGTTACAAAATATTTCAGTTTCAATGAAATGCTGCTCTACTGAACTTTCTATTCATCAAAGAATCCTGGGGGGAAAATGTATCACAGTTTCGACAACAATATTAAGCAGCACATCTGTTTTCAACACTGATTTGCCATCACAGGAATAAATTCAATTTGAAAATATATTAAAATATTAAAAAGAAAAAAAAGACAAAAAAAACATTGTTAAAATATTTCACAATATACTGCTTTTACGCTATTTGTAATTCAAAATAAATGCAGCCTTGGTGACATTAAGAGCCTTTCAACATTTGGAAACTGTTCTTACGTCGCCGGCAAATTTTTGAACAGTAGTTTAGGTATTAAATAATGCAAACAAACAGGTCCAAAATAGCACATAATGAGAGACTTAAGTCAGGTAAAGGATTAGAATGGTTATCCATTGCGTCCGATAACATGTATTTGTTTATTTGGTTATCTTATTAGAAATAAATATATGTTTTTGTCTACAATATAATTACATACATTTATTTACTGACTATTTGTGTTTATTATAGTTTTTATTAATTGTTTACAATGTTTTTTGGACATGTACCATGGTATATGAATATGATAATGATTTAGTATCACTGTCAAAGTACCACAATATTACCATATGATACCATCACTGTACAATGGGACCACCAGAGTATTCTTTGTAATGGTGTTTAATTCCTAGACAACACAAAGAACTTACACATAAGTGACTTCATTAGTTAAAAATAAATCACAGCCTGTTGTCCTGCTAACCGCAGCTCTAGAGGGTAGATAAACACTATAAGTGACTATGGCAGGGCTTAATGTGCCAGCACTGATATACAGTGATCCTACTGTACAAGAAGCCAACAGCCGTGTCTCTGTATGGACCTGCGCTGCTGCTGAGCAAGGCAGGAGATTAAACATGAGACTGCTTGTCTGTGACTCACTGCCTGCTCTGATGCTGTCGGAGAGGGTGTGTTGGATGAACAGAGCGAGGTGTGAATGAGTTGCTGCGTCCTTGTCAATTAGCCAAAAACACAAATCCCCCTTTGTGTGTGTGTGTGTGTGTATTCTCTTACTGGAATATATCAAACCAGCAGGGTCGGACAGAAATGCATTACGCATCAGAACGTGCAATGAAAACATTCTGGTTACGATGGGAATTTAGGCAACCAAAGACACGCTCACAATATAGACCCTCAGGCTATGTATTCATCCAAAATCATCTGATGATGGAAGAGATGAGAGATTAAAGGTATAGTTCACCCAAAAAATAATTTACTCACCCTCACATCATTCCAAACCTGTTTGCATTTCTTTCTTCTGTGGAACACAAAAGAAGATATTTTGAAGAGTGTTGGTAAACAGACAATTTTGGGTCCCATTGATTTCCATAGTATATATTTTTTTGTCCATACTATGGAAGTCAATAGGACCAGAATTCATTTGGCAACTAATTTTCTTCAAAATATCTTATCTTGTATTCCACAGAAGTAGTAAAATCATACAGGTTTGAAAATGAAAACAGAATTTTTATTTTTGGCTGCACTCTTCTTTTAAAATCTAATGGGGCATGTTGTCACATCGTGGGCAATGTTTTTTTTTTTAATTATTAGTGTTTTTGTATGCTGGTATCGAACACCTACCTCAAACTGTTTTAAATTACAATAATGTATGTAAATTCTTTCCTTTAAATTAATAGTCTAATGTCATCATGTTTTTGTACAAGCTTTGAGTAACAAGTGAATACAATAAAACCACACTGGCATACATTCAGACCAGAGTCAAATAAATAATACAGTGAGATTTTAACTGAAAGATTGATGTTCTTTGCACAAAGGTCCCCCCCTCCCCATCATAAATGTCAGGTCAGGGCAGGTTGTTGCATTTTTATTCCGACAAGTTGTCACCTGTGTTTTACAGGTTGTCATTTTATGCAAATCATCAATTATAATATTTGCTGGTAAAAACAATAGTTTTATGTATTTGTTTGGTTGTATCCTTTGACATTTTTTTCTGTTTTGTAACTGCTTTGAGAATGTAGTTGAAATGCTAACAGCTGGTCCCCCAAGTGGGGCATGTTGTCACAAAAGGTTTAAATGTGTTAAATGAACTGTATCTTTTTTCCTGGGAAATAATGGTGGAACTGTTCAAGAGCTTATTTTAAGACTTCAAGGACTTAAAAAAAAAAAAGAAAAAAAAATTATTATTTCAAAAATAAATCAATGCTATGAAATAATAACTGGAGTAAAACCATGACAACTAGCCCCGGTCACCACTACAATATTCAAAGAGTGTCCCATAGACAGGAAAAACAACCAACAGATGTGTCCACAAAAGACCAAAGGGTGAGATGTCTCCCAAAAAAAGTAGATAAAGTTCAAACAAACCCTGCCTGCAGAGAGAAAACCCAAGACTTTTAACTTCAGTAACGTCAATGAATAAATTTCACATAACACAAGAATAAAACTTACACTTAATGACAGAAATTCAAACTAAATTTCTACATTTTTAAGTCTATTGCGTCAGTTGCAGGTCTTTTAAAGCGATATACACTATGTAGAAGCAACAGAAGCTAGAGAAAAACTTACAGAAGTCCCAGAAGAAAGTCGAAATGCACTTCATATTCATCTTTCCACATCTTTCACTGGAGAGCAGGCATCAGTCCCGCGCGGAGCGAGAAAAATCCCTTCAACTCCATTCGCCTCCAGGCGCTTTGCGCATTGAGTAATCAGGTTTTTCCCAAATGGAACAAGTTTTCGACGCTTTTGCGGCTAAAAGGGGCGTTCTGGCGGTGTGTGTCGCCGCATCCCGGTCATGTTCTTCGGCTTCCCAGTGTGAAGTTCCTCAAAGTCGGACACAAGGGAAGGGGGCGGAGAGAGGCGCTCTGGATGGATTGGATTACTCAAATTGAGTCCTGCCGGGGCCACATTTCCATATTTCCAATGTTGAAGTAGCGATCTGGACCGGAGCCCGGGAGCGCCAGGCCGAAGTCTGGACTGTCTAGCTGTCTACTATCAGAGAGTCTTCATCCCTAACGCTTATCGATGTCAAACTCTATTACATTTATTCATAAAACATAACTAATAGCAACAAAGACTAATACAAACAGTTATTTTACCGTCATGGCCTGGTACATCAGCAAGTAATATAAATAAAACAAAAATGGAAACTCGAAACTGGGAGCCAATCATCATGGCATCAAACAAGAGACCCTTGCAATACTGCATAAAAATATGACACTATTAAATACTCTGAAATTCTGAGGGAAATGAATGAATGAGTGAATTAATGTATAAATATTGTTATGATAGAAATCAGATTAGCATTCATAGATTTTTTTCTCAACTATTCCAATCCAATCTACTAGTCTGCATTTTAGTTTCCTGTTAACTATTTAGTAGATAGTAGCCTTAGAGGTAAAGTTAATAGCCATTTCATTACCACAAGGAACAATATTAAAGGCCTACTTCTACTTTTACTAGTGGTTCATCATGATAAAATAAAATGGCTACTTGATTGTTACAGAAATCTGACCCAAGTTTAAAACTGTTACTAACAACAAATACTAGTCTGAAGCAAATAGCCTATACTTGAGAATCACAAGAGCCCAGAAGTCAGTTCCAAAATGTGCAATTTGTTACCTGTAACACTAAAATAAAAAACTTGAGTGCATACAAAATATGGATTATTTCAAGTCTAAAATATTTGAGCTCACAACAAACTGGATCATGTGATACAACGCAACATTTCCATTCAGCAGTGACTCACTCACCTCCATAAAGGCAGAATGGATACAGATAACATCCAACACACTCACACACAGACCATGACTTCATGACAAAATGCTCTATCCTTCTGAATTTGTCCACCCGTACCGCTTTATATTTAAAATTTGCAGTTATCTCTTCAAGATCAGGATGTGGGGCCAAGCTCCTATGATGTATGATACAGTAAAGTGCCTTGTTAGTGTGTGTGAGTGTGGTATATGCATGCTTCAGTAACCTGCAGTCACAACATGTTTGTCTTCTCATCAACAAACATCAGATCATTCAGCTGAATGACCATAATAATTGGTTACAATGATCATTACAGCTGACGCCGCCCTATCATAGAAAATAATAATCATCCTTCTCTCTCGCTCTCTCTGTCTCTTTGTACCTGACCATCTCAGTATCACCTAGAGTTCAGTTTTCTGCTCGGTGCTCCGTGCAGAACTGCTTCCCTGCACCAGAATGTCTGAGCTCTTGTGTGTCTTTCTCTAGAATACACTGATTGTTAAATGTATGTAATTTGTCTACATTTCTTCTTTACCATTTGAAACTTGGCAGTACTGCAATATTGTTGGCTCTCTTCTTGGAGACAGCGCTATTTTACTATTATTGTAATATTAAAGTATTTATTAATATTTTGAATGAGCTTAATAATTTTTTTATTATTTTTTATAATTTTCTGTTTCATGTTTTTTCTATTTTAATCATGCGCTTCTGTGCTACATTCTCCGTTTTAAATTCTCGGAGCTCTCCCGGTGCCCTGACTTTGTTTATAGCTATTATGTGAGAGAAAGCATAAATTTAGTTAGTTAGTACACTTTAAAATTATTTCAGTTTGTTGCCAAGGCAAAATTTCATCAATTAATGTTTCATTCATTTTCAAAAATGAATATATTTTCAAATATTTTTTCTTAATCTAACATTTACATATTCCTTTAGTTTTATTTCATTTACTGAAAACAATTTTTAATAGTTTTAGCTTTAGTTAACAATAAAAACACTGTCCGGAGACTGTTTAGATTATATAGGATTTATTATTTCTTTATGTCACAAAATATTCTGGCTGCCAACTTGAAAATTATCAATAATATTCATGACATGCACAAGGATTTTTTTCTTCTTCATTTCACAGCCATACAACATAATGGCATCTGATTCTACGGATCTTTGATGGAAAGGAAATAAAGAGAATGGACCTCTTGAATCTTCACTGGAATACCCTTGACCTGAGATTTCATTTGAGCATTTTGTTCAGAGCACTTAAAAGCTACAAAATTACAAAAAGGCACCATAAAAGTATTATAAAGTCATTCATATGACTTGTGCACAAGTCTTCTGAAGCCATACAGCAGCTTTGTGTCAGGAAAAGACTGAAACTTAAGATATTCTCTGAAAATCTGGACTTCAGTACATTTATCTTTATGGTGCGTTTGAGTGTTTTTTTTAAGCTTGACAGCTCCAGTTCTCATTTACTTTCCTTATAATGAATAGAAGTCAGGATATTCTTCAAAAATCACCTTTTGTGTTGCACAGAAGAAAGTAAGTGATCTACGCAAGTCATTTGGAACGACATGACGGGTGAGTAAATGATGACAAATGTTTATATTCGGCTGAACTATTCCTTTAAACATTTATTTTCCATTCTTGCAGTCACTTTAAGCTGCTGAGCAACTGACAGCAGTACTGAAGTGTCAGACAGAGACAGGATGGAGCTAATTATAGACTGGGTCTAAACCCAGTAAAGAAAGACTTCTCTGTGATATGGTCTTGTGAGGATTTAACAGCACGGCACAGTGCGAATGACAGAGACCCATCGTGATGTATTCTGACACATACACACACACTTACTTTAGTAATAACTTTTCTCTCTCTCCTTACCATCTTTTGGTGTTGTCTCCACGGCGACGAGAGATTATTCTCTCTACGTATGAGTTTCACTTCTGCACTTTTAATAGCTCAGCAGAGACTCACGGTCAGCTCACTTTCATCTCGGCTCATCCGCGCTCCATTAGCAGGTCCACACGCGGTGCTAAAGAGGCTTTCTGCTCTAGCCAGCATTTTCCTGGCTGACCCGTAGATGTTTAACGGCTTATGCTCCGTAAGGTGTGCAGCTAAGAAAAGTAATATATTCTAAAAAGTATAATATAATATATTCTGCTAAACACCTAAATGGTCACTGAGTATTGAAAAGATTGTTACCTATGGAAATATGTAATAAAATAATACATTTTAATGAGGTTTAACATCAACACCTCCTTTCCAAAGGAGATCAAATTACTGCTTTCATTAAGTGTTATGAAAACAGATATTTTTTATTTGAAATATGTGCACCATTACATGCATTAACCGGATAACCAGGATTAAATTTTGGATTTCATGTTACCTGTAATAAACTATATATATATATATATAATATATATTATATATACAAATATATATTTATTATATACATGTATATCTCATGAAAAAGAGATAAAAAAGTAAAGAGATATAAAGTAATATTTCATAAATCGATTCTTTGCATTTTGATAGTGTTATGAATTTTTTTTTAAAAATACACTATCAAAATGAAATAATTTGAGATACTGTATATATCAAAAGATACATATTGACTAATGAAATACATAAAGTAAATTAATAAATATATGCACTTATATTCCCTTAAATTGTCTTATTTCAAGAGTTTTAGTATAATTTCCTGGAGCTCAGATAATGGTGATTAAGAAAATGTTTTGTATTTGCAGTAAAACTTGGTTTGATTTTTCACAACTAGAGGATCTATATTTTACTCTACATAGGTTAAAGACATATTTCAGAAAGTGTATAACACTAATAGACTACAAACGCAGTTATCAAGGGATGTGAGCGTCAATACCTCCAAGAGTAATTGAGTAAATAGTATTGATTTCACACAAGCAAAATACCTTTGAAAAAAGAAAAGGCCTGTGTTTTTTGAGAAATACAAAGGATTACAACAGTAATCCTTTCTCTTTGTTGTTCGAAATATGCCAGTGTTGTGTGTGCATGTTTATCTCCAGCCATTGTGTAAATGTCAGAAAGAGAGAGACTGTCTGTGTGTGTGTGTGTGTGTGTGTGTGTGTGCAGCTCTCTGGCATCCTGTAGGGATAATCATTGCATTATAGAATATAATTAGAATTTTGATAATATTTAAGTAGAAAATTCGAATTTAGTTTTTCAGTCATTTTGACAGCCCTAGTGTGTGTGTGTGTGATGGGGGTGCATATGAGTGTGGTTTGTGGATGTGTGCATGACATGGAGATAAGAAGTAGATTGATTCCTGATAAGAAAGATAAAGTGTGTTCTTTTGTGTGGATAGGTGCAGGCTTCAGAAAGGCATGGGGGTGGTAAAGGAGGCGAGGTCATGGCTGAGATGATTGTCTCTGTGCCTATGCCATCAAATGGGTGAAAAAAAAACACAAATTAGAGACCGCCTGCGGTGCAATATATAAAAATGCATCACATTTCATGTCACATATTGACCTTTTCTAAGGCAGTCAGAGCTGACAGATCAATCACCTAATTGTGTCTAAACTCAGGTCAGTCTTAGTGGAGAGGTAATGAAGCATGGACCTAATGAAAATGAACAGATTACTCTTAAGAAGGCAGGAGAGAGTGTTATAAGTTTCAGCAGTGTGAATTCCTAATAGAAAATCATTGCTATCATACATAAAAGCATGCATTCACTTGCACACTTACTCATGCACAGCAAAGAATGCTTTGAACAGCTGAGGGATTTGTTGATGAATAGTTTGGGATTCGCTTGCATTTCCTCAATGCACAGTTATATCCTAGTTTTGGGTAAACAGGGATTTCCATGAAACACTAATCTAATAGTCAACGAAGGGCTGTAATCGTTGTGTAACTAAAGAACATATTCAGGATTAGGATTGATTAAAAATATAATAATTGAAGAAATGAAAACTCATATCAGTTGACTGAAAATGTGAACATTGAAGTGGACATGTGCCCTTCAATGTCTATGGTGGTTATGGTCCTGTTAGTGAGGCCTCGAAAAGCTAACATTCACTTATATATAAGAGATATTGATAACTTTTTTCACATTGTAGCGTCTGGACCACTCAAACACACAATATATATTTTGTTAGCTAGATTTAAAAAAATACTCTGTAACACCCCATGAACCGAACACCCCGTTTCCATGTAACCCGACCCCGATACATTTACGACCTCCTGGAATTTAGGTGAAGAAAATCGCTTCCTTGCCCATAGGGAAAATCCACAAGGGAAGGACTTTTCTTTGCTAATTATTTAATAGGAAAACCTTTCTTTTAATGAACACACGTGATCCTTAAGGTCATTTTGTATATTATTGTCATTGTGTATTTTGGTCTTTGAGAGTATATACTGTTTTATGCAGGCTTATGATAGAAACACTCACTCCTGTCAGCTTACATACATATAACTCTACCATGTTTAGTACCTATGAATTCATATTCGGATGATCTAATTGAGAGTGCATATTACATGTTGATACCTATGCAACATTTTAGTGTTCTAAGAGTCTTTAATAATTTTTATCCGAGTTTCATATGCAAATTACCATGCTTTCAAACAAAGGGCCATAAAAATGCCCCAGTATCTCAGAACTCCCACTTGAGATTCCGGACTTCCTCATTGGACAAGCCTATCTTGAGAGGCGTGAATCTTTGCAGGTTTTAAAGGCCGCACTTCATGTGACCCGCCCATCTCGGTGGTTTGTGGGGTTAGGTTTCGATAAGACTCTCCACCGCTCCAGAACATCCTAAGCTCGTGCCAGGTTTCGGCCTTGTCCTTTCCATTCATCAAGTTTCTCTGACTCAAACTGGTTCTTTTTATCATCCAACTTCAGCAAAGATCAACTTGAAACTTCAGATTACATCAAAACTCTCTTTCAACCGATGAGACATGCAAGTAGCAAACTTAGTCTTATTAATTAGGTATCAATTGCACCTTTTTACAAAGGTGTGTTTGACCTAAGAATCTGACGCTTCCCTCAGGTATAGATCTGCTGAATATGCAAATGGTTATATAACTTCATATTCTTATTTCTCTTCTCTTTTTACTGCGTTAGCTTATTAACCTTCCTAACAAACTTGTGTGTGTGTGTGTGTGTGTGTGTATGTTAGAGCAGTTTATGTGTTTATGTTGTATGTTAGACTAGTTTAAGTGTTTATGTAGTTAATAAAACCTTACTTGTATCACACTTGACGTGGTTCATTGTTTGCTCATAACTGGAGTCACTTAATCATGCAGATTTATGCTACAAGCTTTTGTAGAATTGTACAGTAAGAAAGTTATTTCCTTTAACCAGGAAATTAACGTTCTTAGAATTGACAAGACAGTTGACCCTGAGAGGTCAGCTAAATATCTACAGCGGATCTAAAATATTCTAACTAGTTATGATTAATTATTCATATTTCCCATGAGCTGATTCGTTACAACATAAACCCCCTCCTGAATGCAAACATCCTCTCCCTTTAACTAGAAATAGCAAGTAGCAAATCATGGTTCATAGCTGCAACGTAAGCTAAAGGCTGTTGGTTATTTAAATAAAGCCTTCTATATTTCCCACAGCAACTTCATGTTTCAAAAGCTTACGCGTCTGGTCCACAAATGATAATGTATAAAATATGATGAAATACATTTGTACAGATTTTGAATTTCTATTTATACAAATTTTTCAGGTTTTCTGTCTAGCCAACATTCAGATTTTGTCTTGATTAACTTTGCCTTTGTAAAAAAAAAAATCAGAGCTTGAATTAATTTTTGAATTTTGAATTTCAGTTCATTTTAACTCTAATTTGCAATTCTGCATCCTGTTTGCTACTTCAATGCAAATTCAGAAACTGAAATTTTAAATGCATTTTCAATTCAATTCTGAATGAAGCACAACTCATGCAAACAGACTATGTTTTAAGTAACTCCCTAGCAATCATGATGCTTGTGAGGCTCTGTGGATTTGCTAATTACCAGCATATGCTCTTTTCCTTCTGTTAGCGATTGTAGACACTGTGCAGCACTCGTTCTGTTCTCTGTGATGAGTTTATCAACCATATTCAACCATCATGCAACTCCAAAAAACTACAAATGAAGAACACATGTGGCTAGTGTAGCATTATCAGCCTCTGGTAGACCACAGGCTAATAAAGTTAGCCACTAATGCTAAAAGAGGGGAGTTTTAATGAATAGTGTGCAATATGGAGGTCAACTGGACCCGACCAAATGTAGCTTTGACCCTGTCAGTGAATGAAAACTAACTGCATTGATACAGAAGGACGCTAATGGAGGCATAGACAAGCAGCAGTCAGATAAAGCACAGTGTGCCTGAAAACTAGAGCAAGGCTCCCGTCGTGAAAGAGGAAAGCCAAAGGCGATGATGTCACTCCCTAAAAACAATGCCTCATTCAGGCAGACTGGGGGCAGGAAGCTGCTAGTCACTTAAAACTGGGGAGGAAAAAAACGACAACATCTGCTGCTGCGTCCAGTCCAGATGGATGCAGAGAGAGAGGGAGAGAGAGACGGCAGCAATATTAGACCTATCCTTCACTGGCTCCCAGAGGTGGAAATCTTTCGTCTTGGATACTGGCACAGATCCGTGCAATATAAAGAAGTTTCCAGTCGGCTAGGTCACAGTGTGATACTCCCTTTAAAACGGACACGATAGGCTACCCTCCTAAATGGTCTCATTTCCAAACCAGGCTCACTGGAAAATGTGCCTGTGGAGACATTTCTGCAAAATAATATTACAAGACTTCTTGCACGTTTTGCGACACTTTCAAAGTAAAATGTCCAGTGAGTGGCACTAAAAGCACTTGCAGTTTTATCCAAAACAGATGACTTCTGACAATGTTTGTTGTTGAATGTATCATGGAAATTCGTAAATGAAATTCCCGGTGATTGGCTCTAAAATGTAAAAGCAAATGTGAGATAAAAACACATCTGTTGAAGCAACCATTCTATTTTGCTTACTTCTACAAGTGACTTATGTTTCACGGGACTTGTACCCAAATGCTCTGCATCACAAGTGCAGCGCTGTACCAGGTGAGCTACCAAGCAAGTGTAACGGAGGTCAGCGAGTAGGTGCAGTGCAGGTAAACCTCACTCCCCTGATCTCAAGAAACGCACTAGCGACTAACGCTAGGGGCTGCAATCTTTAGCCTCCTTGTTAGTGAGTCCGCCTCCCATGCCGGAGACCCACTCGGAACAAGAACGAGGTGTGGCGGTGAGGACCCCGGAGAGAGGGGTTACATTGGTGCCGTGACCCAGATGGGAGTGAGGTTTAGTGGGGTGAGTGTAACGGACACCAGCTTGTAAGAGCTCTGCATGTAGAACTCACTCCCCTGATCTCAAGAGACGCACTAGCGACTGACACTAGTGGCTGCAATCTTTAGCCTCCTTGTTAGTGCGTCCGCCTCCCATGCCGGAGACCCACTCGGAACGAGAACGAGGTGTGGCGGTGAGGACCCGGGAGAGAGGGGTTACACAAGTTCACTACATCCGAAAAGCCATACATTTGGAGGTAGTTGTGTGATGAAAATTTCATAATGTATTCATTTACAAATCATGCACTATGGTAAAAGTGTTGAGGTCATAACATAGTATTGTGCAAGACACTATGTGAAAAATAAAAAACTCTTTATTAATCAATAATCTGCCCAGTAATCATGATTTGTGCAAAAAGGAATGCAAGTTGTTGGTATTTTACTGCTACTACTGTTAATTTCATTTTGGGGGGGGGGAAAAAAAAAAATTTGTTTATTGTATATTGGTACAAGTTTTGCAAAAATGTATGTAGAGCCATGTTTTTCCAATGAGCCTAGGTTGCTAATTTCTATACATTTCTGATCAGAGTAACAATTAGCAAACATTGACTGTGGATTGAAACTTGACTCCAATCTAGAGGAGCCATTGTCTATGCTGGGATGAATCATGAAGTATGGAACTTGTTGCTCACTAGTTAAAGGCCATGTTATTAACTAGTGCTGCATGCCATCTACTGGGCAGATCAAAAAGGAGATTTAGTTGCATCCTTACCTGATAGAGTTTGGCATTGTTCCTCCACTCTCTCCATTCCCAGGCAGCTCAATGTGGAATCCATTAGGGATGCTCCATTGTGCTGGCTGGCTCAAGACATTTTCCGACCTGCTTCCTGGAATAGTGGTCCGTAGTGGACTTGCAGAGCTGGCTTCATCCCTTGCCGTCTCCATCCCCAGCTCAGCCTCGCCCTCAGCCCCTTCCTGCACAGTCTCCAGCTCCAGTTCTGCAGGTTCAGGGCCCATTAGGGCCCTCTGGTGGATGAGAGGGGTGAGGGGCGCCTCAAAGCTGACGCAGCTGTCTGTCTCGTCGGTGAGCGACAACACGTCCAATGAATCCAGACTGCTGTAACAAGTCCCACCTCTTAGAAGCTCTGACTCGACGATGCGCTCGAATGTGGAGCTGAAGCCATCCTGGCTCTCTTTTGTCCTGTCGTACTCTTCCTCTCCGTCGTCCTCTTCCTCCTCCACAGCCGTGGTCTTGGCGACCTGCTCCACAATGCTCTCAAATGTAGAGCTGAAACTGTCCTTATTTTGGGTCTCCCTTTCCTCTCCGCCGTCCTCGTTCTCTACCTCAGCATCCGCTTCTTCTACGGAGAGCTCAAACGTGGAGCTGAAGGCGTCTAGGTTCCCCTGTGCTGATGGCTCCTCCAGGACTCCCTCCTCGTCCTCCTGCCCTTCGCTGTCATCTTCGGTCCCGTTCTCAAACCTGCAGTAACAAAGATGCTAGTTAATGCATTCCCAAACGTATCTGGTAAAAATCACATCACACAGACACACCTGGCTAAAGAGGTCTTGCTTTAGACTATACACAAAGGCTTTTAGCCTGGCTGTGCGTGTTCCTATCTTTAGTCGGGCTGCTGTCACAGTTCTTCATCACGACTGCAGCGTAGGAGTCCCAGCAGAGAGAAGCATCATTCAGGACAGCTCCCCTGCCATGTATGGTGCTCAAAATATCTCCCCACCCTCATTGTAACATGCGTGCCACATCATTTGTGAAGCCTGACACTTAAAATTGCACAGTTAAACTCTGTAATACATGTAAGACATGACAAGCCAGGCATTGTGAAATTCACTGTGAAAAGATGGAAGCCTTATCTTTCAAGGGGTTTTATTGTTTTTATTCTTTTTTGGGTCTGTTCAGACTACAACTTGATCCTTTCTTGGAAGATGTGTGTTTTGGAAGTCAATTTTATTTGTTTAGCGCTTTTTGACCAGTGCAAAATTCTCAACTGGCTTTCTTTCAAGGGTTGGATTTTGAATCAAATTGGGCACATCACACATGAGGTCAAACTGAAATTAGAGTTGAAATAAAATAAAATAAAAAATATCTAAATACTGGAGTAATGTACATTTCTTTGAATTTAAATACATTTGAATTTTACTTTCTTACATTCAAACTGCAATTCTGCATCCTGTTTACTACCTCAATTTAAATTCAATTCAAGTTCAGGATTTTCAATTCCATTCTGAATAGCACACAACCCTACTTTTGACTATAAATGTTGATTCAGAGATTATGTTTACCAGTACAGTTACAGTCGAGCTACAGTCTTCATCTGTCTGTTCAAGTATATGTGATATATAGGTGAATATTTGAGGGGTTAAATATATTACCATTCAAAGGTTTGGGGTCAGTAGGATTTTTAAAATGTTTTTGAAAGAAGTCTGTTTTTCTCACTAAGTCTGCATTTATTTGATTAAAAATAATTTATCCCTCTGATGGCAAAGGTGAATTTTCAGCTTCATTACTTCAGTTTTCATTTTTTCATCACATTTTTCAGTATTCTTTGATTAATAGAAAGTTTAAAATAACAATTTATGCAAAAAATATCAATTTTTTTTGGTTTAATTTTTTGATCAATTTAATGCATTCTGACTGAATAAAAGTATCTTTCGGAAAATGTGCAAAAAAAAAGATTAAAAGAAGAATTATTGCTTCAGTCTGACAGAAATCAAACTTTAAAGTGTATGTAAATGTATATCTTATTTTACTAACCTTGAGTCCTTTTCTGGGCTTTGAGGCAGCAGCGACTGTGTGTCTTCACCTTCACTGATGTCCCGATTACCATTTTCTGTTACAGGATCTAAGCAGCTGCCCTCAATCTCACTGTTTCTACCTTCCTCTTCTAATGTCACCTTCTCCTCTGCACTGGACTGTGTGTTTCTGTTATTCTCTGTATCTCCATCTTCTGCTTCACCTTGCAGCTCCTCCTCTGTCTTTGCTCCACTGCAGGGCTCCAAATCTCTCGCCGTAAAGCCGTCAGCCTCCTCATCTCCAGGTGCTGGGGGTGTATATGGAGGTGGGGTGTCTGTGCGGAGGGGGTCATGCTGCCCCTCCTGACTCATGGTGGCCTCCTCAATCACGGTGTCCTGGCAGTCTGGGGTCACAAGTTCAGGGTCAGGAACAAGGGAGGGGGGTAGAGTTCACACCTATTAAGAAAGTAGGTGAGACACAGCAATGAGATTTAGGCCTAAAGGTGACCCTGAAATAGATCCTAAAGGATATTGCCTACTGAGAACACTTTCCTTTCATATCCATTCTCATTAGTATGGAAATAAAAAAGTGCATAAAAAGCCCATTTGTTTCCAGTGAAAATATTGCTAAAAAGTTCATAACTCAAAGTTATGGGAGTTTTCAGGTATGTTTCACGCAATTATCAGCTTCTTCTCAGACATTTCTTCTGTAACTTTAAAATTATTAGCATTATTTTCAAGATTATTAACAATAATTTTACCTAGATATTTATTTTTGTAATATATCTGGGCATTTTATTTTGTTGTAACTTGTCATTTTTTTGTCTATTCTCCTGACAATAAAAACATTTACATTTTCAAATATATCATTAAGTTTTAAAAAATAACATTTTGTGCATGTGTGTGCATGTATGTGTGTGTATGTATGTATATATATATTATTTAAAGAAATCTCATAAAATCCAATCATAACAAATGAACAAATGAAACAAAGTGTCACTCTTGATAGCTACACCCACTGTGAAATCTCATTGGTTCAAAATCCCACTCCTGTACATTAAGCATCAAGTAAAACCAAGTGTCCAAGGTTATGGACAGACAAACTGGTTGTCAATTTGTTGCATCACTACTGGTTAGGAAAAATAAAATAAAAAATGAAAGTGGATAAATAATTTTGGTCTTGGAAGATTTTGATGAGAAATAAGTCTATAGCTGCGTCCTCAGGAGGTCACATTTATCGGCCACATGCTGCATCGAAGCGGACTCATTTAAGAGAAATAACTGTTAGATTGCAATGCAAGAAGAAATTACTGTATTTTACACCTTACTATGAATAAGAGGCAATTTTATTATGGTTACTTTTCTCAAATAAGACATTATTGATGACTCATGCAGCCTACAAATGTGACCTCCACAGGACACAGACTCTGAAATGAGATGCAGCTTTTGACTGACATTTGATTGCATTTTTTGATATCTTGACAAATCTGACAAATCTCTTCTGAAATGCTCTTAAAAATAAAGGTTCCAAAAGGGGGGCTTTTGCAGTGATGCCAAAGAAGAATCATTTTGGGTTTTTGTGGAATGGAAAGGTTCCATGGATGTTAAAGGTTCTTCATAGAACCATAGTTGCCTATTAAGAACCTTTATTTTTAAGAGTGTAGAAGAGACTCATGTGTGATTACAGGAGTCTTTAGCTCAGGAGAAGCATTTGATTTGCAAGAGACTTAAGCAAAATCTTCTCTTGCTCTCCATTTAATCTCAATACTGTCTATGAGAAACAACTGAAACCATCTAGAGATTTAATTTGTGATGTTTCTTTCCCAACTGCTGAATACTGCAGTCCATCAAATCAGACAAGAGGAGCAAATGTGTCAGGCCGGCGTGTAAGACCAAAATCTCACTGCACATTATAGGTGATATTAAGCATTCTGAAGACTGAAGCAGTCAGGTGGCAGGATCTTAAAAGTTTAAACAGCAATTCAGACTCCATTATCTGCCGTCATCTTTGTGTTTTATCAGCCCTGCAGAAGTGCAGGCCGGTGAGAATGCATTATCTTTGACTCAGCAAACATCAAGCACTGCTGATGTTTTACATGCTAGAGGCTCACACACACACTTACAATACAACACACAGACCACAACCATCCACTGAGGGTGAATTTAAGGGTCAGTCTGAGTCTAATTTTAAATGCTGCTCTGATTTCTAACATCTGCTCTGGGGAATCTTCCCTAAACTCAGTGGGCGGCAGTGTCACTGGACAGGACAAATGTTCAGTGGCACATTACAGCAGTATTCGCCAACCCATTTTACTTCTGTATTGTTACATATTTCTGAGTGCAACAGGGTATTCAGTGAATACAAATGGACAAGACTTCACTTTATCCATTAGATGTTAATTGCACTGTTAAAAGTGGGCAGAATAGCATCTGCCGAATATTAATCAATAGACCGCACTAGCGATGCGAAGTGCGCTATAATTTTTAGCATTCATTTTATTTTATCCGCCTGGATCTTTGAATCTCATTCAACAAAATAGACTATCTTTACTCAAGTCATTTTATTCATTTGAGCGGAGTTAAATTAAAATATTATATTTTTAATAGCCAAATTCCCTGAGATACTCCAATTAGGTATCATTGTAATGCATCCAATGACTAATTATGACAAACAAAAAAAATTATGATCTCCAAGTCCCTGCTGCATTTTCTGATCCAAATCTTTTGCTCATTTGTCACGTGACAGATGCAAAAATGAAAAGTTCATGAGCGACCCATCACTAGCCCGCACAGCCTAAAAGGAAATTAATATCACAAGTGGAGAAAGTTATTACATTTTAATGAAAGATTACAAATAAAAAAAATTTTTTTTTAACTTTTTTTGGACATTCTTCATTTAGAATAATGTGCCTTAAGGAATCTGGTATAATAGGATCAGGAATGTGTTGTTAGAAAAAAAACTGGTCTATTTAATTTTCACGTTGACTTTGAAGCTGAAATCTGCTACTAGCATCACCAAAAAGAACTGCAAAATAATGACAAAATAATTCACACAGTTTTCTAGAATACTACCTCCACTGGAGTGTTCTGGGTTGGTCGATCCAACAAATAGCACTGCCCAAAACCTTTAAAACAAGTCGCTTACCAAGGCTGCATTTATTTGATCAAAAAATACAGTAAAAACAGCAATATTCTGAAATATTATTACAATTTAAAATACATATTTTCTGTTTTAATATATTTTAAAATGTAATTTAATTCCTGTGATGACAAAGCTGAATTTTCAGCATCATTACTCCAGTCTTCAGTGTCACATGATCCTTCAGAAATCATTCTAATATGCTAATTTGGTGCTCACGAAACATTTCTTATTAACAGTTGTGCTGATTAAAGTGCCCCTATTATGGGTAGTGAAAGGTTCATATTTTGGTTTTGGGAGTCCCCAACAACAGGTTGACATGCATGCAAGGTCAAAAAACACTTTCATTGTCTTATAATATGCATTTATTTTTTACCTTACTTGCTCAACGACTCCCAAACATTCGCTCAACGATTCATTTGTCCAAATCCCTCCTTTGCGTGATGCTAATCTGCTGTGATTGGTCCGATTGGTCTCATTTTCATTTCATCTTGTCTGTAATGCCTGATAAAGCAGCGTTTGTGAGCACAGTGCTGCTTTGTGTACAGCGTTACCGGGAAACCGCTATTTTTACTGCTTCAAAAGCAGCATCTAGTGGCAAAGAATTAATTTGCATTTTCATTCAGACCAACTGAAAAGACCAACAAGTGGGCAGGCAATATGCTAATGTTTCATGTTGACGTCAACATGAGGCTTGGGATTGGTTTATAAAAACGACTCGTTTCAATGATTCAGATTCGACTCTTTCTTTTGAGAGACATTAACTTTATACACGGTGCACTTTCAGATTTAAAACTTTGCAGGATGTTTTCATTCACTTAGAGCTCTCTTACACGCTGCATGAAAGGTAATTTTCAAAAATCCATAATAAGGGGCGCTTTCATAATTTTGTGGAAATCGAGATAAATAATTTTCAGGATTCTCTGATAAATAGAAAGTTTAGAAGAACAACATTTATGTAAAATCTTTTGTAATTTTATAAATGTTTTACTGTCAATTTCGATCAATTTACTGCATCCTTACCATATAAAACTATTAATTTCATTATAAAAAAAAGTCAAACTGAGCTCAAACATTTGAACAATAGTATAGTGTACAGTTGTCTCTGCATATTAAACTAAAAAGTACACTGAAGTGTGACTTTTAAAATCATATTCAGAGCATTTTCTCTTGGGCTCTTCACTAAACCCAGTGAACAGGACAGATGCTAAGTGGCACATCATGACACATTTAATACTCTTTTACCAGATGAAACCAAATGGACAGTCACACAAACACAGGCTGGAATATAAACAGCACACATGTACAGAAAATCCCTCTTTTTGGCAGAGAAACAGTCCAGCATTCTCTGAGTTAAATGTGAAGCTCAACCACTTTCTTACGCAGCTCTGACTCAGGCAGTGCTGTTTTAAGCTTTCTAATGCCGAACATCTGATCGAATCAAACCGCAGAAAAACCCAAGTTTCCATTACATTAAAGCCCTATGGCCCAAACTGCCATTACATTAGGCAACAAATCAAATCTCGTCATGTCTATATTCAGTGCTGTTTGACAGAATACACACCAATTCATCTTAATCGTACCAGTAACACATAATTTCGATTGAATTAGGTCAACGGTGAGTGAATTGTGTGCAGCTTCCTACATTATCATAACCTTTACCCCCCAATAACCCCCCCCCCCCCCCCCCAAACGCTTGTGACATGGGAATTTTAAAAACACACAGTCTCACACCACACAGAACATTTTGATGTGACATTTAGCAAAAAACGCTCTCAGAAAGTTACCTTTGACCTCAGCTCCTCATTAAAACACACGTGGTTAATGTTTGACATTATGCATGGGTGCTCAGTACCCAAAGTCCATCCCAGATGATCTGTAGATGATCTTTTCACATGGAAAGCACATCAAGACTCACATGCATGATTCCATCACACACAAACACACGCTCAGGCTCAGCTGCTGTGAAGTACCCTGTTGTCATGTTGGCTATTCCTCATAGCCTCTGCGCTCTGTAACTGCCAGATACCCATAATTCTTACAGCAGCAGCACACGCCCAACAACATGACAGATCAGTCACTGAGGGTGTATGAGTGTGACGCATGATGTGTCAAGATTTGCCTGTATTGGTACTAACAACAGAAAAAAAAATTATGATTTTTTTTCTGGGAAATTAGGATGATTCTATTTTTTTTTTTTAAATATTTGTAATTTGTCAGTTCCTAATAATGCTACTAATCACTAGCAATTTTGCTATTCAACGAAATTATCTTGGTGACAAATCAACAGAATTTTGCACCAACAATGTAGAAAACCAATTATATGGATGTTCAAGATTAATGATTGTAAAACTTTTCTGTGCTAATGCAGCACTGAAATGGCAAGAGACTGTTCTGTCAACTTATTGATGTGATACTAAAACCTAAAATCATCTATATTGTGAAGGCCACCTAATAGTGTGGGAACAAGTTCACTATATATCTAACAATCACGGATGTCCTCAAGTGCAAAATGATTCATAAATAAAGTAAATAATTAATTGTATTCTAAAAACACAGAGATTTCCTTTAGAGTTAGGGGTTTGGTCATCAGTGTTAGCTTTATGTAAAAACAAAATAAGCCTATAGTGTCTCATTTAGATGTGTTTGTGTGTGTGTTCACTTGACTGATTGACTGAGAGACTTCCAGTATTGTCAGCAGAACAGTAGGTTCTTCAGGGCAATCAATTCTGTTTAATTACTTTCCCTGGACCTGTCCGTCACCTTCACTCTTAACACCACACACACTGGCACTCATATGGCTACTGGCCTCTTAACAAACACACACACCGTCACTGATAAACTCAAAGAAAGGCCTTATCTTCAAATCATCAATCCTCTACTCAATCACTGCCAACCCTTCAACATGCTTTCAGAGAGATCTGCCTCCACCTTTTGGCTGTCCTGTGATATTTTGAGGGGAAATATGCTCGTTTTTTTGCTCGGATTTTCTGCAAGTACCTTCCAACAGCTTCTGCTTAATCTCACATCTTTATTGATTGGATTAAAATAAGGAAGTATTTCCTCAGGGATCATGGTTTGGCCACACTGCAGGGGCCTGACAAAATGTGCAAAAAGGCAGAGGAAAACAGAGAGCTGAAATCACGAAAAAAGTGAAAATCTGCAGTTATTTCCATATACAGTTATTTCTACCGGTTCTTACCTTTAAAGGTCACATATTTTACACCTTTCTGGAGTTTTATTTTAAGTCTTGATGTCCTTAAGAATATATATTTGCAGTATAAGTACCAAAAACCATCTCAATATATTTTTACAGCTCCTCTCTCAGGAGCTCTGCAAAGAACAGGTCAGTTTTGGCCTGTATAATTAATATTCATGAGCCTCTCTTCTGATTGGCTTGTTGTTTTTTGAGTGACGCACGGCTAGGCCAACCACAGGTAACTAGGGTCACGTATGCTGTAGACTGCTGTGGATTGGTGATACTCACAAGTAAGGTCAATAGAAACACAGATAATGATGGCCACTGCTGAGGGAAATGTTGTCCGGCCTTACATGTTTGAGCCGAACTCAGACCACGAATCGGCGACGACAGGAGACAACCAACCACCTCATCAAACGAGCTTACAACAGGATTTTTCAAGGGAAGTTTCATGTTTTTTTTTTTTCAAACACTGCATAATAAAACCTGACCAGCCGAGCGTTTGCGATCACGTGAACTTGAAGACACTTGTACAAATGCGGATGGGTGACATGAATGGAAATGATTCCAGATTGGCGATGTTGTATTTGGTTTCTGTATTCTGTACTTTATTTTCCTGCGCTCAAACCTGCCAATCTAAAGGATCAAACGCCGTGTATAGCGTTTGAGGTCATTTGTGAATTATCATAGACTTATAGTCTAAATAAAACAATTTGCAACTGTTACTATTATTACACTTGTATACAAAACTTTGTATTATGCTTGTTATAGTGTGACGTCCCATGATGCGGTTGTCACGGCGACCGTTACAGCCCTACTATGCAATGATGTAGTTCCCTGACATCCAGACTGAACAGCGTTTTCTCGACATGTTTCCGTGTTGTTGTTGTTGCTCAGCAATGGCATGGACGCGATGTTGTCTGGGGGTTTGGCAAAAGGAGAGTGGGACTGTGGGCAGTGCTTGGGGTGGTGACTGAAGGCGGTGACTGAGTAGTTCTGACGTCACCTTTTTACGGAAGTCACAACGGTTCATGAAAAATCACAGCTACTTTATGCAGGCTGTGTGCATTTGTCTGTGGATTGACTGTTTTGAAACTTATTTTCAAATAAGTTTCAAATTTTGAAAAAAGCCAGGAAATTTCAGTTTTGACAATATGGGACCTTTAAAAATGACAGCCAATGGTGTGACCTCACGTAATCCAATTGATTCATGACATTTTGACTTGAGGATTGCAATAAAAAAGCATCACAAACTCACAGCCTTTCACAAAAACTCTTGCATAATTCGCAGTTTTTGTCTTAAATATAATACACATATACATTCATAAATACAAGGAAAAGTTAATGCCTATATCTTAGGTCCTGCAACCATTTCTCAATTTTCAGTCTTCACCATTTCCTCAGAATTAATCTAATAACCTACTTGCCTTTCACTAGTCATTGTAAATTGTTCTGTGTTTGTCCACAAATGACATCAATAATAACTACATATGTATAAATTCTATTAAAAAATATCCTGATCTAGCTATATATATATATATATATATATACTTATATCTAATTAGATTTGTATGTTTAAAGTTTTATTTATATTAATATCTTAGAATTTGTCTATTTCTTAATAAATATGTAAATCTACATCTTTATAATAAAATATCTTTATATTCATATATTATCTTTATTAGAATTGCATTACTATTATTTGTATTAATACTTGTATCATATTTTATATTTACTTACATTTTTACAAATATTTTATAATTTTATAATGGTTTATTAATAGTATGTCACAATACAGAACATAGCTTAAAATTTCACTTCAAAAACGTTTAATTTAAAAGTATCTTTAATGATGAAAACTAGTTTAAAAAGTCTAGTGCAACAATAAAGAGGCAATCTCACAATTATGAGGGTTAAATGAAACATTGTCTATCCATATAGTCTCTACTTAGTCTAACCTATCTGGCCAATCTATCTGTCTGTGACTATTAACACAAAAGAGAGCCACTATAATCACAAACAGACACTTCAACCCCTTCTCCATCTCTATGCAGTTTGGATACCGGACGTGACCCACTAACCCTCTTCAGACGCGAGATCGCAAACGAGCGCGCGCAGACAAACAGGCGCACACACACAAAGACTGACCATTACAAACGATCAGCACGAATTTAACTCTCTCGGGAGCTGCAGTGCGCTATATATATCGACGCTGTCTACCTTACCCACATACAGTCGGCTGCGTAATGCTGCCTTTCCGTGCGTAACGGGTTACGGGACATCAAGATATAAGCTTCAAGATGACAGAGTAAGTGTAGACTGGGTTTATTTCCTGACACGTCAGGGGTCCTGTGAAGGAGACCACCACCGAGTAAACGAGTGTGAACAACTGAGCCGTGTGTAAATGTGATTTAAATCACCTCGTTCTGTCACTTCCACTGCTGTCAAGGTCAGACGTCCTATTGTATCATGTCACCGTATCAATTACAACATCTTCACTTAAATCATCCGAGGGATATAAATCTCAGTAAAGGCATCCAGTTCCAGGCTTACACGCACACACCTTTTTAACAGGTAGAGAAAGGACAAGTGATCATTTAGGGCGTCTTGTGTCTCGTCTGGCACTGGGATGTCTGGTTGTCTGACGCCTATATTCCCACTATTTCATTATGATAGTTGGGCTAATAGATCAGTAAGCAATTGCATTGCATCGTCAGACATAAAACTGCATGCATTTAAGATGCATCATCATTTGCAACCATAGACTATGCATAAGGCTGCTATTAAAGTAAGATACTCTGCAGCTGTTCGAAGCATCGCAGCTCTGGTTTTGCCTTAAATACAGCCTGTGTCTAACACATACAGTGGGTCCTTGTGTTTAAGGCACCGTGGAGTAAAACACACACACATACACAGAGAGCCTGAATCGCAGCCATATTATCCCCAGCCTCCCAGAGCAGTAACCATGACAACAGGATGGCTGGGAGACACTGCGCTCTCTCAAAAGGCTTCGGCTGGTGCTTTCTTCCTTCCAAAATAGACCCCAGAAGCTTTTCAAGAGCACCTCGTCCTCCATATAAAATAGAAGGGGTCTCTCTCTCTCTCTCTAGCATTTAAAACCACCCAGGCCATATATTTAACCTAAGAACACGTTGCATTTTCATGCATACTACAGAGAAAAATAACTGCCGGCATTGCAAACGCATGCAACTTAAAGTGTAAGCTTTAAATGTTCATAAAAGAGTAAAAGCATTGACGTGAGCATACCATCCGTTTGTGATGCATCGCATGCGTTAACCCAATTATAAACGTCCCAGATTAATATATGATATATAAGATACTCACCACCAAAAAAAAAATGTGCAATACAAATCCCTCTTGCAAATGAAGCAATTTTGGCAGCGCGCCTCGTCTCCCTATATCATCCAAGCGGATCAATTTGCTGTTTTTAAGGTAGAAGCTGTGTAAAAGGCTTAACAGAACCGAGTCTGACACCTGCCGTTTCCTCTCGCCACCGCGTGGACAGCGCACAGCGACCGACAGACCGACCGGCTGCGCGCAAGAGCTCGGTTGTGTGTGTGAGTGAGCGCGCGAGCTGCGGCGGCTGTCTCGTGCCCCCGCGACGCGCTGGACGAGCAGCAGTTCAGACTTTCCACATCAATAATACATTATAAAGCACAATTAACGCGCACTGGGGGGTTCTAAGAGAATATTCAGACTCATTGGTCTTATATGAGCCATCATGACAATTCAAAATCAATATGGCAGAGGGAAAAGGCATTTTCAAATAATGTTGGCATTCATTTCAACAAAATTTAGGGCATTGGAATATGAGCAGGTGATCTGACATGTTTTACTGTCTCTTGAGAGATATTAAAATGTTTACATATATATATATATAAAACACAATAATAATAATAATAAACTGTATAGTAGTTAATTCAAAATCCTGAATGTTTTCTCAAATAAAATGTCTTGATTTTTAGACAGGCATAAGTACTGGTAAGTTTACGGACATTTCCTTTTTACTCTAAAACACAACACAATACTTTGCGTGATTCAAAATATGGAGAATCATCTGTGAAAAATCAATACAGACAATTCCTACATCATACCCTATTTTTATGGACTTTTATGGACTCATGGAGTTTGAGTAATCTGTAAAAGGTTTGTTTTTGCCTTAAAAACAAGTTTTAACTTGGCCATTAAAAGTAACATTGTTACTGTCCTGTGATGTTACCCTTTTATTCCATTCTGTTCACTAGTGTACCAAACATCTTTCACAAACATATGATATTGGAATATTCATAAAAATTAGCATAACTTAAAAAAGTTTTGAATAATGTACCTAATTGACAACTTGATTTATTTACTCTAAAGGCTTACTTACAGTTATCTACTTATAGATATAGTGTGACAACTAGCCCTGTTCTCGCATTCTCCTCCTACAAAAAGTGGCATTTGCATATAATGTTGTTTAAAACCCTTTTGTAATAGATAGAAAACATCTGATATTCTACCTGTGACTAAGAGTGGGAAACACTGATGGTCTGCACTTTAATTAAGCAATAAGGTATGAGAGACCATGCTATACTGTGAAAAAGTCCCAGCTAAAGGTGCTCTTATATTCTTAACTAGCCTGTAAATACCTTAAGTGTGATTGTGTGACAACTGCAATTTAGGATGCTGTATCTCTGTGCATGTCAGAGGAAAAGCAATGGTGTTGAAACGTCACTAACGCAATCAAATCTGGTCATTGGGAACTGTCAGTTTCTGATAAACCCATATATTAGATTTTAATGGGCAGGTCTCTCCTCTTTGTGTGTAATTTGCATTTTGCACCAGAGCATAAAAATGAGCCCGTGAACACCCACACTGTCATCCTGATGTTCATTCAAAGAGAAACGGGAAAGGAAACCAGTATTAAAGAGAGAGGAAAAAAAGAAAAACATACCATTCACTTGTTCTAATAGTACTTCAGGGACCTGACGGTGGGTTTATGGGGTCTGCTTGTGTAGTTGAGTGAGATAAAATGAAAATTGTGGGATCAGGACGACTACAACAGCAGACCCCCAGACACTGTCAATCTTAATCACTTATTCATTAGACTTCCACCCTCTTCCTCGGCCATCCCTTCATCCCATGGGATCCGGTGGAGGCAGGTTGGGGGGCGGGTGGGACATCCCAGCTCGACAGCAGGAGGAATCCTGAAGGAGTGTCCGTGTTAGGAATGTCACAGGAAGGTGGAGTGTCCTATACAGAAATGGGGGATGAGAGGAGACAAAACAGAGGTGTTTTTTTGGGGGGAAGGGTGAGAATGGAAGAAAGGAGTTATAGAGCTTAAACAGATGGAAATTATTGTACCATGGATGGATGGATGGGTGGATGGATAGACAGATTGGAAGATAGATGTGAAATGAGCAGTTAGAAATGAATTTGTAAATAATAAGGCAGGAGTGTTCAAAAAATGAATGCTCTGTCATTGTTTACTCACCCTCATGTCATTTCAAACCCATATGCCTTTATTTAAATTTTTTTTCAGTGGAACACAAAAGTTATTTTGAAATATAGCTTATAGCTACTGTATAAAACAGCTTTGCATACAGCATGAAGTGAAATGTTAAATTGTTATTGACTAATTCTGCTCAACCAAAGTGCTGAAATATATTTCACATATGCGTTCAGATTATGAAAATGGCTTTACACATCAGTAACAATAAAATGGCATTGGTTATTGTTTGAGAAACATTTTGCACCAGTTTAAATATATAAAAAGATATAGCTGCAGCAGATGGGAAGGTTTCCATTGAAAACTGACTTAAAAAAAATTTTGACAAAAAAAAACAAAAACAGAATCAACTTTTAAATTTAGGCCTAAATTTAATATTTATGCATTTGAATTGCATATAAAATTTCCACCCATTTGTATTACAGTTTTAAGCAAACTAATAAATGTAATGTCAGGCATATTTGTCAGATTTCTGCACTCAAAAACAAAAAGAAAAAAAAACTATTTGCATGTATTTGTTTTTTCTAATCATATTTTATTTAAATATTCATATTTTCAAAATGCATTTATTCAAATTCTGTTTATTCCGTTAAAAAATAAGTACATGGTTAAAATATTGCTAGCTAGTGGAACAAGCAATATTAAATTGTATGAGACTGAATCAAATTGGATTTATTGATACAAAATGTACAAAACTGGTTATTGTGTATACTTAAAACAGTCAGTTTAATAGTACTATTACAGAAATCACACCTGTTTCACTTATGTATGACTGACAAATGCATCACATTAAGTTTATTTTAAAACTGTAATAGAAATGGATGAAATTTTATATCCAATTCAAATATGTGATTCTAAAATTTGGGCCTAAATATTTAGTAATCGCTCAAATTTACATGACCTAAGACTAATAAATGCTGTAGAAGTACTTGTGGTTAGTGCGCTAACATACAGCACACCTGCGCTCACAGCAACCCGAGTTTGATTCCCGTCTCAAGGTCCTTTGCCGGTCCTGCTCCCCTCTCTTCACCCAGTGCTTTCCTGTCTGCTCTCTACTATCCTGTCTCAATAAAGGCAAAAAAGTTAAACTTTTTAAAAAAAGTACTGTTCACTGTTAATTCATGTTAACTAAAGAAATCTTACTTTAAAGTAATACCAAAATAAATATTTAAATAATTTATTTTTATATCAACTATTCCTTTAAAGAAAAGTAAGATATGGTGGCTGGGAGGAACGCTTGGGTAGGCAGATTCAGTGATAGATGTATGATGGATAGAGGGAGTGCTGGAAAGAAATGAATGATGGATGGACGGAGGGAAAAAATAGAGTGTGACAGAGACGGGAGACATGGGAAGAGGAGAGAGAGAGAGAGACTGGCTTCAGGGATACTTAGCAAGCGGAGACAGTATGAGTCAGGGGATGGCATGGACTGTGTCTGATTGGTCATTTGTAGATCTTCAGGTCCAGGGACGAGAGTGAAAGAGACGTAGCCGCGTTCCCAGAGGCCTCTCCTGAACCCTGGTCCACTGCTCCCAATGGGCTGTTTTCTCACCATACAATACACACTGGCTGGAGGCCAGCAGGACTGTCCAAACAGAAACACGCATTGGCAGAAGGAGTCTGCGAAATAGCAAGTGAATGTAAAGATGTCTGACAGCATTCAGAGAACTGGTTAGTGTAGCTTGGGAAAGGGGGAAGGAGCTAGAGTGTAGGCGCAAGGCATTGTGGGTAAACTCCATAGGGACGACCAGGTGAGGGAGGCAGTTAAAAGAAGCTGAGTCAGCGGGAGAGAGGGAATGAGGGGGTACAAAATGGATAAAATGATTAATGTAGTACCAATGCGATGGCACTTCGGCATTAGAATGAACAAAAAAATATGTCATTATTTACTCACCATCGTGTCATTATATGACTGACTTTCTATTCTGTGATGCAAAGATAAATTTTCAGCAGCCATTAATTCAGTCTTCAGTGTCACATGATCCTTCAGAAATAAGTCGTTTTCAGAAATAATGCTGTTTTGCAGCTTAAGAAACATTTCTTATTATTACCAATGTTAAAAACAGTTGTGCCTCGTAATATTTTTGTGAAAACTGATACTTTTTTTTTCTTTTTCTTTGATGTATAAGAAAGTTTAAAAGAAAAGCATTTATTTTAAACAAAAATCTTAACATTATAAATGTCTTTACTATCATTGTTGACCAGATTAATGCATCCTTGCTGAATAAAAATAATAACTTTTCCAAAAAATAAATAAATAAAGAACTCTTAAGTAGTTATGCACAGAAAAATCCACTCTGCTGTGGATCTAAAAACTAAAAACTCATTTTGTGCATATTCACAAGATCACTGGTTTTCATCTTAGCTAAAGCCTCTCAATATTTAATTCTTCAAGTCTTCAATTTCAGACAATTAATAAATTTATGTTTAAGGTATGGTCACATTTACCAGTGCTTGGCAAAATTTAGGTGAAATCCAGTCATTTCAAAGGGAACTGGTGATTGAAAAATTAAGAATTTTGCCTCATGAACTTCCAGTGGTAAATACCTTTTTCCCATGTAAAATTTGCATTGGGTTTACATTTGGTGAACTTTGACACATAAACTTGAGTCTAATATCATCCCATAAGTAGCAAGCCTCTAGGTTTTTAACATAATGACAAAGCAAAACTGCAGATCCACAATGAAGTCGAGTCGCTCATTCTAGCAGTGTCTACTCAGTCAGTTTTGAATAAACACTTCAATATCATAAAATCATTTATAAGAAAGGTTGTTTTGAAAGCAGTTAATTAAGGTTAGTTCATTTGCTTTGGATGCTTATTTAGTTGCCATTATATTTCAGTACATCTAGTCTCACTTTTTATTACCTGCAAACTTCACAGAGCAAGGTTCACCAATGACAAAAGATGATCTGTTTCTTAATGCTGGGCAGAGGAATTGCAGAATTTAAGGGAGAGGAGAATATGGGAGATGTTGAGATGCTGAAGGTGAACGGTTGCTGGTGGTGCGCTGGCATTTTGGCTGGTTCATGGAGGGAAGCTGTGTCAGTGTCAGCCCAGTGAACACGAACCAGTCATCCCTTGACATTTGAAAAGCCTGACAAGATCATAATATCTGCAGTTCTGCGAAGACGACTGTGTGTGTGTGTGTGTGTGCGCACTTTATAGTCTCATCTAAGATCTCTAACTACACAATTTATTAAAGACTAGAAGTTTACATTATCTGAAGAAAACATAAGTGGTGCTTACCTCTGCAAAACTCACTGCCACCATGTGGTTTAAATTAACAGTACACAGAACAATCCACATGATTTGAGGTATCAATCATTTGAAAAGCCTCTAACCCTTGAAGTACGAACAATAGTTAATAGTGCCTTAGCAAGCACCATTAAGTATGACAAATCTGCTCAGTGTCCCTTTTCATCTTAGAGGTATTTAAGGCCGTTTATTTCATTAAACACTTTTAACGAGTTTTGGATGAGAAATGTAGCATTTGATAGGTTTAAACACCTCCTTGATCTGCTGCAAATTACTGCCAGGACGTCTGATGACAGAAATGTCAGACTTAAATGTCAGAGTGTTTAGCTGTAATAGAGCGAAGCGACCAAACAAAGGGCCTGAGCGTTTATCTCGCCAGCATTGCTGCAATCTCTACACTTTCATTAGGCAAATACAATACCATCCGATCACTCACTGTTCTGCTTTGTTCCGTGTGATTTCCTTCTGTGTAAGAATGTTTGAGATGGCACAAACGCCTCTGTGCACGTGTGTGCATCACCCTGACTGCTGCCTATGCTGAAACAAACAAAAAAAAGATACAGCAAAAATGTGGATTAAATTACTGTACCACCGTGGCGTTGTCTGTGTGGATGTCTGCTACCATGTTTCATGAATTGAGCCCACTGAAGATAATTTCTGAAGGATCAAGGTGACTGGAGTAATGGATGTTGAATAAATTACATTTTAAAACAAATTCAAATAGAAAACAGTAATTAAGTTGGCTTGAAAAAAACACCTTACTGATCTGCTATATAAACTACTTGGTCTTCTGAGCCAAAATTTAGTCAGTATTTCCTCCTAAAGCTTTAAAGCTACCAAACTCGGGTCAGACCTTCAGACTGTTTTGAAGTTAGTTGCTATGAGTTTTCTAACTGATCCAACTTATGGTTTTCATAAAAATGAAGGTTAAAATAATTAAAATCCCATAGACTCACATTGATGGAATGTTCAAACTGTCAAAATTCAAATCTAAACTCCCAGAATCCCTTGAGATTTAAGGGATTTTAAAATGTAATTGATCTAACTATCTAATATTTCTAATCTATCTGTCTATGCCAATCATGCTACCAACATGTTATCAACATGCTAATCATGCTAGCAACATGTTAATAATGCTAAACACTGCCACTGCTAATACATGTTTAAAAACTTCTATGCAACTTGCTACAATCACTAATCATGGCTAGAACTCCTATCAACGTGTTTCCAATCACTGCTCAAAAAAAACATGCTAGCAACCGTAATCTACTAACAACATGCTATCAGCTAGAACATGTGAATCATGCTAAAAACATGCTAGCAACACTAATCTAGCTAACAACACGCTAGTCAAGCTAGAAACATGTTAATCATGCTAAAAACATGCTAGCAAAATGATAATCACTTGCTAATCATGCTAGCAACATGATAATCAGGCTAGAAACCTTCTAGCAAACACTAATCATGCTAGAAACATGCTAATCATGCTAGTAACATGTTAACCATGTTAGAAACATGTTAGTAACATGCTAATAACATTAAAAACGTTATCAAAATGCTAACAACATGCTAATCATATTAGATATATGCTAAGCATGTTAATCGTGTTTCAAAAAGGTTAATCATGATAGCATATGCAATATCAAAAACACTGCGAAATCATGTTAGCCAACATGCTAATCATGTTAAAAAATCCTAGAAGCATGATAGCAACATGCTGATCATGCTAGCAATATGCTAAGTGTGATAGCAACATGCTAATCATGTTAGAAACATGCAAGCAACATGCTAATCATGTTAGAAACATGCAAGCAACATGCTAATCATGTTAGAAACATGCAAGCAGCATTCTAATCATGTTAGAAACATGCAAGCAACATGCTAATCATGTTAGAAACATGCTAGTAACATGCTAATAATGCTAACAACATGCGAGTGACATGCAAATCATGTTAGAAACATGCAAGCAACATGCAAATCTTGCTAAAAACATGCAAATCTTGCTTAAAACATGCTATCTAAACAAATAAGAAACATCCATCTAATCTATCTATCTAAACTTTCAATCTTCAAGCTTTTACTAATGCTTCAAACTTTCAGTCAAGGCTTTTTCAAGCTAACTTAAAAGTTTGTTCGCGAACTTTACTCATCTAGTTTTAAACTGTAATAATATTTCACAATATATTTGTTTGTATTGATCAAACAAATGCAGCCTTGGTGAGGATAAGAGACTTCTTTCAAAAACATTAAAAAAAAAGAGAAAAATCTTACCGACCATACTGTAGGGGAATTTTCATCAGCAGAAGTCAGCTTCAATACACACTCAATAGAGCAGTGATTATACTCTAACAAAGGTCTCTAACTAGGCTATGTCATTACTTAGTTAAAGAATTCTGATCGTTAAATCATAGAAAAACATGCAAAATCTTTACAGATGTACAAAAAGCTGAAAGCATATGTCCAAAGGTTATTTAGATGACAAACAATTAGAATTCACACACAACGTGGGGCTCGAGAGACGTATATCTGCCACCAATGCATCAGGGTGACGGAAGATGTCCATGTGCGTATTCCAGCCTGGGTGCCGTTACTAATCTCCCTGAAGAATGGTCCTGCACAGACAGATAATAGCACACACACATAGAGAATATGCAACTTCTTCAATGCTGGGTTGTTCAAACCCAAGGTCTAATCAGGAACTTTCCCCAAACATCCAGATATGAAGTATTTTTTTCTCACCTAGAGGTTTCAGACAATATTTTTCATTTTTTCTAATGTGTAAAGATGAAAAATAAAGTAAATGCTTTAACTATATATTGGTCATGTAGCTGAGAGGCCCTAATGACCTTTGTGACGTAAGTCAGAAGAGTAGATGTATGTTTTAACGTGTTGGGAGCTTTTCTCAAAACGAGGAGAGAGCACATTCCAGTGAGAAGACATGTAATTCTATACTATTTAAGTCTCACATGGGGAAGTCCTTCAAATTATTTAATATTTCGAATAATAATATTAATCAACAACTTAATAAACCACTCGAAATGATATATATTAAAGAATCCACCCCTTCAGTACATTTGTGAACAGCTGTGTATACAAACTTTTCTTATAATTTAAATTCTATTTATCGTTTGCTTTTCACAGGCAGTAATAGCACAATTGTAATTGCGCCAAGCATGTGCATTAAGGCGCTCTTGGCTCGAACGAACAATGGCTTAATTTAAATACAAAGCATATTTATTTTAGCACATTTAATGCTTGGTTAAACTGTTTTGTGTTTGGTTAGTTTGCACTGAAATATCAAGGCACAACTGATCTCTGCCACAGACATTCTTACATATGCAATGCCCATGTGTGCATGTGAGAGTGAAAACAAAAGCATGTTGGTTTGCACATTGTGACATTTACACAGTATTGCGACAGGCTGCCGTCATGTCACAAAACAACAGAGCGCATTAAGATGTCAGATTCCACCTGTCATGTGGAAAACTGACAAGAACAACAGAAAACCCAGCGGGAACCAGAAATAAAAATAATGTTCATGCAACTCCCAGTGCCGACCAGACAGCGGGACACGATTATGGCTGTCCAATAATGAGCTAGTCAGCATGGGTTAGCATCAAGAGGGACAAGAAGCAAATCTGACATGCAGACCTTTTCTATTTAATTACCACACACTCCTGATGTGAGAGAGAGAGAAAGACGGTTGAAGGTTTATTTGATTATTAACACATCCATTATCACTCACTCACACACACAAATACACACACTCATTACTGGCTGAGTTGAACTGATATTACAGTGCTTGGTCCAGGTTATGACATAATGCAATTAGCAGCTCTTGCAAAGGCAAGCATCACTATCACCCGAGTCATATCTAGAGAACTGCATGTGGACTCTTCGTATATGTGCCAGTAACAGGGTTGTGCAAAATTCAGAACTGAAGAATTGGCTCCATTTTAATTCATGAGTTGGACTTGAATTTGAAATAAACTGGCCACACCCCACAGGAATTTGAACAGGAATGACAGGAAGAGGAATTTACTGAACAGCAATGCAAAGAAATTCAAAGCAGATATCACATTCTCGGAAATGAAGTGTTCTTTTACCCTGATCCACAAATGCTAATATATAAAATGAATATATTCATTATATTAATATATTCATTATAATTAACGCTAAATTTCTATAGGTGGCACTCCAAGCATCTATCTATCCATCGGTCTACCTACTTATCAATCTATATATCTAACTAACAAAGATTAACTAACTAACAACCTCAAGGCTTTTTGAAATTCTAAACTTTTAATTTTAAAATCTTTGAAAACTTTGTTTTTCTATTGAAAGTTTCTAGCATCCTGTTTACTACCTCAATTCAAATTCAGGAATTCTCATGATGTGAACAATCATGGCAAGTAAACAACCACCTAGCAACCACCCAGAAAACCCTAGCAACCACATAGAAAGGGAAACCTGACAAGGGCCATAGCATGTGGCAGCAACACTTTTTGCCCCGGTGAGCACATGCACATTCTTTCTTAAAAAACGTAAATTTAGTTCCCCTTCAGGAACTCGAGCTGCGTCGAGTCGCTTTGGTAACGCCCTTGCGTGACCGCGTTCTGAGGCACGTGTCAAATCCGTCCAATGGAGAAGCGAGACGTCACGAGCAAGGTGACGTAAGCACCAGAAAGCATAAAAACCCATCCGGCCGGGCGCCAACCAGCTTCTGCCCTTCAGTAGCGCTCTGTGTATGTGTCTGTCTATTTACTGTTGTCTGTCCGCACAAGCACTCATATATATAAAACAATGAAAAAGTCTATGCGAGCGAACGGCATTACAAACGCTGTGTTTCTCCATGCCCACGATATCTGGCGGCGGGGGATACACACGATTTGTGTGTCGTTTGTTTAGTAGCGGAGCATGCACGGTCAGCTTCGAGCAGCTGATTGTCATCACTGCGAGCTCTCGCTGCGCACGCTCCGCTCTCACCTGGCCATGTTTGATGAGAGCGGCCATGCTCGCAATCCCGCTGACAGCGGTCCCGCTGTTGCCGAGGCACAGTGCAGACTGTTGTCGTGGGGATCGCGGGTGGATTTAGCGGAGAGATCCGAGACGGGCTCGTCCTTTTCTCGGTCCTCACCCGCTAGATCCGCGGCTCCCTCTCTCGCGACCCCCCCCCGCGAGAGAGAAAGAGCCAGAGCGTCATTATCTTCCTCGAGGAGGTGGATGTTTGTGACGAGTGTCGAGACAGAGGAGACTGTGGACTAGCCACCACAGTCCCTCGCGTATGAGGGGTGATTCGTGATTATGGGGTGTGTTTCAAAATAAAATATCGTTTGGCCAGCCTAAGAACAGGACGCTCGTCCTAAAAATAATTAGACGAGCAGGTTCTGAATCCAGATCACAGCCTTCACGACGGGGCCTTCCGTTTTTTTCCCGATCTCCATGCTGAGGTGTCAAGTTCGTGGGAGAAACCGTACTCATCCCGTATTACAGCCCCACAGTCTCGAATTATTAAAAGAACATCGTGGGGCTGAATGATAAGGTATATGGGGCGATGCCAGTGGTGGAGCAGACGCTTTCGAGCTATCTCTCCCCATCCTCAGCATCGTCCCTGAAGGCCCCGAAGCTTCCCACCAGGCCCGTTAGGCTTACATCGAGTCTGGTTGGGAAAGCTTATACGGCGGTAGGGGTTTGCCACAACTTGTCAGGCTGGTGCATGTTTGCACACCATGGTGGTGTTACAAGCATACCAGCCTGACCTGCTCAGGGCAAAGCCCAAGTCATAAAGCTCCTCATATCGCCAGTCTCAAAAACAGAGCGTTGCAACCCGCACCCCTCCACAGAAAGATCGGGGGTCGGGGCGATGCTCTCAGTTGGGGTCTTATAGACCGAAAAACGGATCTGCGGACCGTTATTTGTCTAAGAGGACCTCGGCGAAATGGTCCTACCATTGTCAGGTCCCTGAGGGCAGCCACCTGGCGAGGAAAGGATAACACCTCAGTATACGGTGCCCAATCCTCCTCAGTGCCCTCACGGAGGCTTATTGATACCCCTGCCACCCTCGGTGCTTCAGGGCTCAGTGAGCTACGACGAGCGAAAATCCCAGCTGCCGCCGGGCAACGGTACGGCACGGGAGAGCTCGCCCCATTCAAGGCGGGTGTAACAGCAGTCGGGGCGGTTGTTCCTTCAGTGCCCTCATGGAGGTTCATTTATACCCCTGCCACCTCGGCGCTTCAGGGCTCAGTGAGCTCCGACGACCGAATTCCCAGCTGCCGCCCAGCAACGGTACGGCACGGGAGAGCTCGCCCCTCAATTGAGGGTGCTACAGCAGCCGGGTCGGTTGTTCCCTCAGTGCCCTCAAGGAGGTTCATTGATAACCCTGCCACCTCGGTGCTTCAGGGCTAAGTGACCTCCAACGAGCGAAATTCCCAGCTACCGCCCGGCAACTGTACGGCACGGGAGATCTCGCCCCCTCAAGTGAGGGTGCTACAACAGTCAGGTCGGTCGTTCCCTGCCAGTCATCCGCTTCAGGGCACCGAACTGGCTCCTCTAATAATACCAGACGCCAGCCTCGAGAGGCTGGTTCCCTTAGTAGATTTTCTGGTAGCGTGGAAACTTCTACCAAATGTCTCAAAATGGGTCCTGCAGATTGTAGAGAAAGGTGACAGAACCCAGTTCGGTTCTCATCCGCCTCGTTTCAACGGGGTCATCCCCACACTATTGTGCCCCGAGCAGGCTCTGGTAATGGAAAAATAAGTAGATACTCTCTTGAGGAAGAGGGCCATAGAACGTGTTCCTCCTCTCAAGAGAGAATCAGGGTTCTACAGCCGTTACTTCATCGTTCCGAAGAAGGATGGGGGGGGCGACCTCGGTGTTTCCTTTTTGTTACCTCAGGGCTCAGTGAGCTCCGACGAGTGAAATTCACAGCTGCCGCCCGGCAACGGTACGGCATGGGAGAGCTCGCCCCCTCAAGTGAGGGTGCTACAGCACTCGGGTCGGTTATTCCCTCAGTGCCCTCATGGAGGTTCATTGATATCCCTGCCACCTCGGTGCTTAAGGGCTCAGTGAGCTCCGAAGAGCGAAATTCCCAGCTGCCGCCCGGAAACGGTACGGCACGGGAGAGCTCACCCCCTCAAATGAGGGTGCTACAGCAGTCAGGCTGGTCGTTCCCTGCCGGTCATCTGCTTCACGGCACCGAACTGGCTCCTCTAATAACAACAGAGGCCAGCCTCAAGAGGCTGGTTACCTTAGTAGATTTTCTGGTAGCGTGGAAACTTCTACCAAATATCTCAAAATGAGTCCTGCAGATTGTAGAGAAGGTTACAGAATCCAGTTCGGTTCTCGCCCTCCTCGTTTCAACGGGATCATTTCCACACTAGTGGGCCCCGAGCAGGCTATGGTAATGGAACAAGAAGTAGATACTCTCGTGAGGAAGGGGGCCATAGAACGTGTTCCGCCTCTCTCTCGAGAGCGTCCGGGTTCTACAGCCGTTACTTCATCGTTCCGAAGAAGGATGGGGGGGGGGGTTGCGTCGGATCTTAGATCTCCGTCTTCTGAACCGCGCTATCAAACGGCTTCGGTTCAAGATGCTCACTATCAAGCAGATAGTATCTCAGATCCAGTCCGAGGACTGGTTTGTTACGATAGATCTCACAGACGCTTATTTCCATGTTTCCATTCCATCACACTGGAAGTTCCGGAGGTTTGCTTTCGGGGGCGAAGCATCCCAATATAGAGTTCTTCCATTCGGCCTGTCACTCTCACCCCGCACTTTCACAAAGTGTGTGGATGCTGCTCTGGCTCCACTGCGACTCCAGGGCATCCGCATACTCAATTATATCGACGATTGGTTAACACTAGCTCAATCAGAGCAGATGGCGGCTCGGCATCGAGATGTCGTCCTCGCCCATACGAGAGAGCTGGGGTTAAGACTAAACGCCAAGAAGAGAGTTCTTTCTCCACTACAGAGAACCACTTATTTAGGAGTGGTGTGGGACTCAACCTCGATGCAGGAACGTCTGTCTCCTGCTCGAATCGAGTAAATCCTCACGACAGTCACGAGAGTAAGAGAAGGCCAGTCACTCACTGTCAAACAGTTTCTGAGGCTGTTGGGCCTGATGGCAGCGGCGTCCAACGTGATACCTTTTGGCCTGCTGTACATGAGACCCTTGCAGGGGTGGCTCAGAACCAAAGGATTTTCCACGAGGGGGAATCCGCTTTGCATGATCAAGGTCACGCGGCGATGCTTACGTGCCTTAGACATGTGGAAGAAACGTTGGTTCCTGGTTCAAGGCCCGACGTTAGGGGCTCCTTGTCGTCGCGTAAGGCTAACGACAGATGCCTCTCTCACGGGCTGGGAGGCGGTGGAAGGGGGCGCGGTCATGAGTGGCGCTCGGCCCGGGTCTGTGGGAAAGGCCCCTCATCATCTCTCTGGCACATCAACTGCCGGGGAATGCTGGCCGTGTTTCGAGCTCTGACACACTTCCTTTCAGACCTAAGGGTGCATCATGTGTTTGTCCGCACAGACAACACATCGGTGGTCTCCTACATCAATCGGCGGAGTTATGGAAGCTGTTGGCATGGCCCCTGAGGGGCACAGCTCATAGCATCTGGTCTCTCAACTGAGGTTGTTGAGACTATACTCCAGTCCAGAGCTCCCGCCACTAGGAAACAGTATGCCTTGAAGTGGAAACTTTTCGCTTCATGGTGCGGACAGCGACTACAGGACCCAGTCAACTGCCCAATTGGTACAGTTATGGAGTTTCTGCAGGAGCGATTCTCCGCAGGGCTATCTCCCTCCACTCTGAAGGTATACACGCCCTTCTGGGTGGTCAATCATTAGGAAGACACCCACTTGCCACTCGTTTACTCCGTGGCACCCTGAGGCTGAGGCCAGTACACCGCACCAAGGGGCCCATAGTACTTCAGGCATTCTGTCCTCCTCCGTAACAGGAAGTAGGCCAAGAAAGGCGTAATATGCTCTGTCCAGTTCGAGCACTGGACGCTTACGCACACAGAGTTGCCCGTCGCGTAAGGCAGATCAGCTTTTTTTTTTGGTCCGCCAAAGAAGGGATTTACGGCGACCAAGCAGACTATGAGTAGGAAGGTGGTTGAGGCCATCTCACTAGCCTAAGAGTCCTCTGGCCTCCCATCACCTATAGGGGTCAGAGCGCACTCGACCAGGAGAATGGCGGCCTCCAAGGCTTTCAGCTTGGTGTGGCCTTGCAGGACATTTGTGCTGTGGCGGGATGGTCCTCTCCAAACCCTCTTAGAGTTCCACTTTTACAAAAAAACCGTGAAGACCGGATTCTACCCCAGGTTCACAAGCTCTCTTCGTGATGTGCTCCTTAGGGATACACACACAGGGGCAGGGACTTGGTAGTATGGCCAGTGGTGATTCTCGTTCACAAAGTGTTCGCGCAGCTCGATTCTGAAGGAATCGTCTCTAGGTTACGTATGTAACCAGGGTTCCCCGAGGGAACGAGACGCTGCATCATCTTTGCCATACTCCCTGCATCCTGACAGGCGCTAATTCATCAGAAGATGGTTGCGCGAGCCTGGGCCGGAGTGGTTTTATGCTTTTCTGGGTGCTTAGTCACCTGCTCGTGCGTCTCGCTGGTCATTTGGACGGAGTTGACATCGTGATTCAGAACCGGTCACGCTAAGGGCGTTCCCAAAGTGTCTTTTCGACGCAGCGTATCGTTCCTCGGGAACCATGGTTATCATCGTACCTAGAGACGGTAGTTATATACCAGTCAAAAAGAAATGAATACTTTACGGTTGACAAAGACCCCTTACATTGATCAAAGGTGACAGTAAAGCTTTGTATGATATTGCAAATAAATGCTGTTCTTTTGTAATTTAAAGAAGTTCAAACATCAAAGAAATCCTGACAACAAATGCATGACGGCTTCTTCATTGATTAAATAAAAAAACTATTGATTGAGCAGCAAATCCAGATATTAGACAATTTTGAAAGATCATGGTGGACACTGAAGAGGAGTAATGATGCTGAAAGTTCAGCTGTGCTATCAACAAACATAATACATAAATATTTTTAATTATTGATAAAGCAGCAGCCGATGAGTGTGCAGAATTCAGGTCCCCTAAAATCAGTGCATAAAAAATTGAAAAGTTCTGCAGATTTGTTCTGTTCCTGCCTATCATTCAGAGAAAGAATTGAGGACCCAGACTGGAACACAGGAGACATTAACTCTGGTTCTAGTGAAACTGCAGAGTAATACAAACATACACAGAAAGAAACAGAGGGAGGGAGAGCAAACAGAAAGAAAGACAGAGGGAGAGATTAACTGGTGAATGCTGACCTTGCCAGCTGGTGGTTGAAGGAGCTCACACACACACACGCGGATATAGCTGAGTGCACGAGCTGTCAGGTTGGCATTATGATGCCGTGGAGGAGGGGCCATATACTGTAGGGTGTGAGTTTATACCAATCCCTAAACATCCTCTCCAACACAAACACTCCACATGCTTACCCAAAATCCCCCAGGCTGGGTGTATCGCCGTTCACAACTGGCCTGGCATGGGACATCACAGGCCATCTGATCTCTGACGTCCATACGGTCAGTCCAGCCTTAGCAGCAGATCTCACACTCCATCAACAAATCTGCTTCAAACATTTGCTTGGTCTTCATCCAGACAGCCATGATGCACACTGTAAAAAATGTTTTCATCATTATAACAACAAAATCTGTTTTTATCCATTTCATTTGTTAAAATAATTTGTTATTTGTATTAAATCTTATGAGGGTTCAGAGTTTTGACTTGGTTTTTGTTTTCCAACATATTTTTTTTAAATTAAGTATTTTTAAAGTGGCCAGATAAAGTGCAATAAGCTTAAGTAGTCAAGCAACTTTGACATCACTTTGATTTTACTTAAAACTTTGTTTATTGTTAAAAATATTTGATTATATTTTATTCAACATAACATTTTTGTAAATATGATATATTTTAAACTATTTTAAAAAAAAATTAACTTAAAAAATTAAATAATATAATTAATTATCCTAGTGAATGAAAATAAAAGACTACAAGAAAAGGGAAAAAAATCATCACTCTTACTGTCCATCCCATATAAATATACATGATAAAATCAGTTCTGTATCAGCATCATAGTGAATCGTTTTACATCGAAATTTTAGGGATCTTTTCTGTATGGGTTTGATTTTAAGATTATGCGTTGATTCCCCAGGTGAACGCATGAACTGATAAAATGCATACCTTGTAAATGTCTTTAGCAATCCAGTTATTGGTTTGACAAAGTGAATGCCACTGTAACAGCACATGAGAGACTTTAGCATCATTGTTAGATATTGAAAATATCATTTGAAAGAATAATTTGTTGTCCTACCCACCAACGTGAGACACAAAGGTTGACGGTGAGGCTTGATGGTCCTGCATTGTTTGACAATGGACAGTCATTAATTTGATTCATAGTCAAACTCTGTCCAGTCTCTTTAGAAGATCAATGCTGAAGAAATGAGAAGAGCCAGTTTCTGTATTAGCACCATAAATCCTTATAGAGCAGAGCATCCAGGTGCAAAAGTAAACATGCATTCACACTTGAGTTATAGAGCAATATTTTTGATAAGAGAAATGTGTTTATAGTTCACATCTAAAGAACAGTGACTCCAGTTTGGTGACACACACATCTCAAAATAATATTGTACATTAATCTAACCATCTAAACAAACTATCTCTGCCAGTCCATAAATCTTTATTTTTTTTAAGTGTCTTTTATCCTTTCTGCCAATCTGTAATAATGTACAGTTAGGAAGAATATATAATTTGCCAGCTAACAAACTAAAACCTCATGCACCACAAGGGGGCGTTGTTCTATAGTGAATTTCACTATGGCCATTTAAACTTTAACTGTATATTGCTTCAACTATGAATTATTGTTAGGGTGGGAATAATATTGCAACTAATCATAAATTGCCATACATTTCACATAATTATTATTTAGTAATTAACAACACTTTCACCCATTATAAATGATTACAGAAAGCATTCTGAGATAATGTGCTTTTTGACAATGGTGAAGGTCCATTGTTGGGTTCAAACCTAAAACCTTTTAGTTGCCAGCTCAGATGTTTAACTCCTAGACTAACCCATTTACATCTGAATTTAGACAGACTGACACATTTCCACTGATATGAACCATGATAAGGATCTGACCCAGAAACCATCCTATTTCACATTCTCATGTTTATGTTGGCACTGCAGGTCAGGCCGGAATTCAGTTTGAGCGAAAGATGCATAGATGGAAAGAAATGACATTTCCCTGACTGTGGGAAAATACCAGTTAGACAGACATTGAACCTCTACATGAAACTGAAATAATCTGGGTTTGGGTGCCTCAGAGGACAAATACTGTTGACTTATTTGGTCAGACGGACCACATTTTCTGAACATTGCTGCACTTCTTCTGACCCCTGAGCAGCAGTTTCACAGCAATATCACTTGATGTTTCATGCCACAGGCTTTCTGTGAACTGCTGTTTTACAGATACAGTCTATAATTGCTGAACCAGCACCAGTGCAATTCCACATGAATCTAGAGCCTGAAAACACACAGGCACACTGTTGTTTGAACAAACAGCAGCAGTTCATCATACCCCAGTTGTGTCATTAATGCATATGCGAATGTCACAAAAACAAGTCCAGGTCACATTTCACCCCAAAATCAAAAGAAAAAAAAGCCAACAATATTTTGAACGAATGATTCAAACCATTTAGGATTGTAAACGTTTTGGTATCCTGAGAAATTTTCATGATAAGTATACAAATTATCAATACCATAATGAATCTGGATTTATATATATAGATATAAATATATATATTATATATATGTCGAGGGGTGAATGAGAACACAGACTCAATACTGGTCGAAAGAGCCCCGGAGGGTGATTTATTTGCCCACACACACTGATCACACGTGCCCTTGATGACTGGTGCTCGGTGCCCGTCTCACACAGGTGCTCGTGGGGTGAAGTGCCGTGGAGCAGATCCCTCTCCCTGGGTGCCTTCAGAGTCTGTGAAATAAGGAGAACAATCGTTAGTGCAGCCTGGAGCTCTGGGGTGCTCTCCCGCTAGTGTCTCTTCTCCTGGCTTTTAAGGCAAGCGGGAACGAGCTCCAGGTGCGCCACTCAACAGGTGTTGTGCGTCGGTGATCAGTGTGGCAGCTGCGTTTCCAGGGCGACGCTAATCTGGACTCGGGTTACTCGCCACATTCCCCCCTCTAGGCGTCGCCCTGGTCCTGTGGGGAAACACATAACTCGTTGTGGGGGTATTACGGGGGGGGGATTTTAGGTTACCTGGCAGACCTGCCCAACCGGACCAGCCCTGGGAGAGACCGTCCGCATTCCCGTGATCGGCCCAGGCCCGATGTTGTACTTGGAAGCAGAAGTCCTGTAGTGCGAGGAACCACCGTGTCACCCGGGCATTTGTGTCCTTCGCCCGGGACATCCACTGCAGGGCGCATGGTCAGTGACGAGGGTGAACCGGCGGCCCCACAGGTAATATTTAAACTCCAGGACTGCCCACTTTATGGCCAGGGACTCTTTCTCCAGGCGTGGCGTACCTGGTCTCCGCGGCCTGGAGAGTTTTCTCGGCTGATGTAGGGATATGGGGTGTCCTCTCCATCCCGGAGCTGGCGAGAGGACATGCCCTAAACCGGTGCCGGAGGCGGTCCGTATATAGGGTGTGAAGGGGCAGACGAAGTCTGGGGCTGCAGGACGGGGAGGCACGTCAGGGCCGTCTGGAGGGCCTGGAAGGCGGCTTCGGTCTCGAAGTCCAGTCTATCCTCTCCGGCTGCCCCTTCCCGGTAAGGTCTGACAGGGAGCAGGCTACAGAGGAGAAGTTAGGTATGAAACACCGGTAGTAGCCCTCCAACCCCAAAAAGGCCCGTACCTGCATCTTATTGGCGGGGCGTGGGAACTTCTTGACCGCCTCGACCTTCTTGTCCTGGGGCATGATAAGCCCTCTTCCGATCTTGTACCCCAGGTATTTCGCTTCAGTGAGGCCGAGGTGGCACTTCTTGGGATTGGCCGTCAGGCCAGCCCGCCGGAGCTCCATCAACACCCACCGTAGACGCTCTAGGTGAGTCTCCCAACCCTCGAAGTGAATGACGACATCATCCAAGTAAGCCACGGCATAGGCTTGGTGGGGCCGGAGCAAGATATCCATCAACCGCTGAAACGTGGCTGGTGCCCCGTATAGGCCGAAGAGTAGCACCCGGTAAGGCCAGTGGCCATTGGGAGTGCTAAAGGCTGTCTTCTCCCGGGACTCGGGGGACAGGGGCACCTGCCAGTAACCTTTGGTGAGGTCCAAGGTGCTGATGTATCAAGCCTTGCCCAGCCGGTCCAAGAGCTCATCCACCCGCGGCATGGGATAGCCGTCAAAGGCAGAGACTTGGTTGACCTTCCTGAAGTCATTACAGAACCGGAGGGTGTTGTCCGGCTTTGGAACATCACGATGGGGCTGGCCCACGGGCTACGGGAGGGCTCGATGATTCCCAGGTGGAGCATCTTCTTGACTTCCTCCTCTATAGCCGGCCGGCGAGCTTCCGCTGCCGGACTACGACTCCGGGTGGTGTGCGGACCTCGTGCTCTATGACGGTAGTTCTGCCCGGGGTCTCACTGAACACATCCCGGAACTGACTGACCAGGGCCTAAAGCTCCGTTTTCTGGGTCGCCGACAGCTGCGGTTCCATGTCCACTACTGGGGGCCCGGTATGGGCTAGCGCGGCCAGTTGCTCGGGCCGGGGAACCCACTTTTTGAGCAAGTTGACGTGGTAGATTTGCTCCGTCCGTCGGCGGCCCGGTTGCCGCACCCGGTACGTCACCGGTCCCATCCGTTCCACTACAGTGTAAGGACCCTGCCAGGTCGCCAGAAACTTGCACGCAGCTGCCGGGACCAGTACCACCACTCGATCGCCCGGCTGGAACTCCCGGGCCTGGGCGGGCCGGTCGTACAGCCGTTGCTGGGCGCGCTGGGCGGTCACCAGATGTTCCTTCACCAGCGGCATGACCCGGTCTATCCTTTCCCGCATCTCCCGCACGTGCTCGACGAGGCTACGAAGTGGGGCGGGCTGGTTCTCCCAGGCTTCCCGAGCCACGTCTAGAAGGCCCCTGGGCTGTCTCCCAAACAGCAGTTCGAAGGGGGTGAAGCCTGTGGAGGCCTGCGGTACCTCTCTGACGCCAAAGAGCACGTACGGGATCATGAGGTCCCAGTCGCGCCCATCCTCGGCCACCACACGCTTCAGCATCCGCTTGAGCGTCTGATTGAAGCGCTCAACCAGGCCATCCGTCTGCGGGTGGTAGAACGACGTCCTCAGTTGTTTCGCTTCCGAAACGAGCCCCGGTCGTGACCTGGGAAAACACATCGAGATAGACAGATGGCAGGTTAGGAGGCTGACACTCACCCTCCCTCTCGCTGTCCGTCGCTAGTTAGACCGGCCTGGGGCTGGGTGGTCCCTGATGGGGTCGCCGTGGCCCGTTCCGGGCGGTACTGCGTGGCATCCTGGATCCGAGGAGGAGTTTCTGGAACCCCGGCCAGTCCCGTCCCAGGCGCAGAGGTACAGGGAGATCCGGCACAATACCCACCTCGATGGCCCAGGTCCCGGGCACCGCCGAGATCCGCACCCTCCGGGCCGCTACCCAGCGGGTGTCTCAGTGCACACACGTCAGCGGCAACTGGGATTTCTGCTCGGGCCTGGGTCGTACAAGGGACGGTTGCACGAGGGTGACTGAACTGCCGGAGTCCAAGAAGGCCTGGACGGGTTTCCCATCCAGTTGTACCATCCTGCTGGGGCCTGGGGGACGTCCGTCCTGGTGCAGGAAACACCCGCCATCCATGCCCGGGCCGTCGGAGCTGGGGATACCGTGGGTATTGGCTCATCCGCCCCGTCGGGGACAACCGGTCTGCTGCCTGGTCGCGGTGCACTTTCGAGCGGCCGCCGCCCCCCCTCCCCCCCCCCCCCCCCCAACCCAACCCCCCCCCCCCCCCCCCCCTTCCCCCCCCCCCCCCCCCTTTCCCCCCCCCTTTTTTCAAAGAGACCGCCACCCCCCCCTTTCACCTTGCTCCACTTTCCTCCCTTCCTTCCCCTCCCCCCCCTACCCCCCCCCACCCCCTCCCTTTCCACTCCCCCCCTCCCCCCCCCCTCCCCCCCTGGTCTCTCCCTTCTTTTTTCCCCCCCCCCCCCCCTCCCCCCCCTTCCCCCCCCCCCCCCCCACCCCCCCCAAACCCCCCCCCCCCTTTTCCCTTTCCCCCCCTCCCTATCCCTCCCCCCCTTTCCCCCCTTTCCATCCCCCTCCTTCCCCCCCCTCCCTCCTCCCCCCTCCCCCCCCCCCCTCCCCCTCCACACCCTTTCCCCCCCCCCCCCTCCGTTCTCCCCACCCCCCCCCTTCACCTGCGGGGCGCCAGGCCCGCTCGCTCCCCTGCCTCGCGGGCATTCGTTGCCGCCGCCAGCTCGACCGCCTCTACCAGGCTGTGGACGTCCTGGGGGTTTCGCATACTGACCAGGCGCCTCAGCGGGCGGGGCAGTGCCCGTAGCAGTCGATCAATGAGCACTTTCTCGGCTACCTGGTCCAGGGTCGGGGACCCCGAGAGAAGCCACAGGTGAGTCAATCGGGCCAGTTGCGCAGCTTGCGCTCTCACTGGCTGCCGTTCATCATAGGTCCATTGATAGAACTGTTGCGCCGCCCCCATGGGCGATAGGCCCACCCGGGCTAGGATTTCGGCTTTGAGCTCATCATACTGTTCGTTCCGGGGCGCCCTCAGGGCATAGTAGGCCCGCTGCGCTTCTCCGGTGAGGAAGGGGGCGATGATGCGAGCCCACTCTTCCTGGACCCACCCCTCCCGGGCCGCGATGACCTCAAACGTGTGGAGGTAAGCCTCGATGTCGTCGTTCTCGGTCAACCGGACGAGGTATTGGTGCGCTTTGACCAGCGCTTCCGGGAGGGGCAGGCGCCCCGCCACGCTGGCCTGCAGCTGTTCCACGACCCGGTCAGTATATTCCTGCCGGGCGGCCAGTCGCTCTGTAAACTGCTGCTGGCGGGCCGAGAGCTCCGTTAGGCGGCGGATGACCTCTTCCATGTGTCCGGGGGAAGAGAGCGGTTTCTCCTAGAAGAAGCACAGATATCGTTAAGGCCACCTGGCGGTACCCGTCTGTGTCTCAATTCACCTGTTATGCCCGCATTCTCCACCATATGTCGCGGGGTGAATGAGAACACAGACTCAGTACTAGTCGAAAGAGCCCCGGAGGGTGATTTATTACACACACACTGATCACACGTGCTCTGATGAATGGTGCTCGGTGCCCGTCTCAGCGTGGTGCTCGTGGGGTGAAGTGACGTGGTGCAGATCCCTCTCCCAGGGTACCTTCGGAGTCTGTGAACAATCAGAAACAAGCATTAATGTCGCCTGGAGCTCCAGGGTGCCTTCCCGCTGGTGTCTCTTCTCCTGGCTTTAAGGCCAGCGGGAACGAGCTCCAGGTGCGCCACTCATCGCGCACAGGTGTTTTGCGTCGGTGATCAGTGTGGCAGCGGCATTTCCAGGGCGACGCTAATCTGGACTCGGTACTGCCCAAATTCAACATCTTTAAAATATAATATATATATATATATATACATACATTTAAATTACCACAATTCTTTGTAGTAATTATTCTCAGTGGTGATTCTCATTAGATTCACATGTTTAAATTGCAGTAAAAAAAAAAAATAGTGCAAGTCAAGGTTTTTTAATCTGCATCAGCATAAATTAAAGGCAGTACAACAAATACTCACGGTGTAAATATTTATACGTATTTATGTTGATAAAAAATATTTAATTGTTTTTAGAATTACAGTACAGATTATTGTTTTTTTTATTACAGCAATACATATTTCGAGGAAAGACGTACTTAATTGTATTAAAAATATTGTAAAAAAAAAAAGAAGAAGCAAACTTCACAATTTCAAAAGTAAAATATATATTTTGTATTACTATTTTTTTATTTTGGAGTAAAATATGACCTTGAAAGGTTTTGTGAGACTCTTTCTCTGACATCAAAAAGAGTTGCAAGGCCACTATTTTTAAATTGGCCAAAAGTTAAAAACATTTACATTTATGTAACTACACAAATACACAGGGAAGATGTCGAAAGTGACACAACATTTAACATTAACACTACTGTGACTGCTGTAGGATCTCATGGGTTTTCAATGCAGTGTAAAAAAAAGATATTTGGAGTATGTTGTACAAGAAAATACTATTTCAATCTAATTCAATGTGTTACTTGCTATTTCTTTGTTATTATTTTCAAACACTTTCTGAGTGAAAATTGTGAAAATCCTGCAGTGTTCACCTCAGTGTGAGTGAAGGAGCTTGATCAAAGATAGCCATGTTGATAATATATGAAATCCCTCAAGTGTATTTTGAAGCTGATCACAAACACAGTTCCAAATCACTGGAACAGCAACAGACTCTATGGAAATCTCTTGTGTTCAAACGTTCCCAGTCTGCGGGATTGCTTTGAAAGTCAAAATATGCTGTGTGTGAGTGAGTGTGAGAATTTAAATATACCGTATGAACTCTAACGTGCATTACACTCCATTGTTGTGTATGCAGACTCACGTGGAGTGAACGGTACTCACATGAACCCATGCGGTCCGGGTCCATTTCAAAAAGAGTGGCGAAAGTCACATTACCACAGCGCATGAGTCAGGGAAGAGTAAACAGGTCAGTACACTTAATCAACACTTGCTGTTTTTCAGAATGCAAATGAGTCAAGTCATTTCAAAGGAAATTTTTAGGGAAATTTATAACGCATGCTTGTAGGAAAACAAACATCATGTGACATCATGTGAAAATGAATTGTGTACTTTTTCAGATTTTTAACAAAGAATTATCTGTGTTAAAGACATAGTTCACCCAAAAATTAAAATTATATCATTATCACTTTTCAAAAGAAAAATGCGAACTAAAACAACACTTAATTGTCCACATGACTTCCAGTGTATGAAAAAAACAATGAGACATTTCTCAAGATATCTTTTGTGTTCCACAGAAGGAAGACAGACATACTGGTTTGGAACAAACATAATTTTCTGGATGAACTATTCCTTTACCAGATGACTCCCTTCATTGTGGGTGTGTAACATGTTTAAGTCATGACTGTGTTAAAAAACAAAAGTCAGGTGATTGTGGAAAAGGAGGAGATTGTTTACAGAATAAATGAGATGGGCCTTTTAAATTGAATCTGAGGCATGTAGTAAAACAGGTTAATTTCCTTGTTGAATTAACCTTGGCTTGCGAGGCTTGATGGGAAAATGAACTGTTAATACACATTAAGCACCATTTATTTTCTAGGCCTAAATATGTCATGATGTATTCTGTTTGCACTAGAGGTCAAAGAAGTGTAGAATCTTGTCATTGTTTCTGGTTTCCTCTTATGTTTCCCCATTATCCACTCTGAAAACACACGCCCACAAACAAATTAAGCATCTATAGTGGAGATTCCCTCCTGTACTAACTGGATAGCCTTTAATTCACATCTTTACACTTCGGTTCTCTCCAAAACACAGCTCAACCCCCGTGGCTTTCACAGATCTATTCAGTAGAGATGCTAGTCATTGGGTTTTGTGATGTGTGGACATCATTGTTCTCTGACTCATTTATTGCATCTCTAGTGTTTTTGGCATAGAAGACACCGTGATACATTTCACACATATGTGAAAAACATTTATAAGTTTTTTTTAAAAGAAAAAATTAAATATCTAGTTTAAAAATAGGAATTTAAAAATATTTATTTACAAATCTAATGATTTTTTAATAATTAATTTTTTTTTTTTTTCCAAAACTGAATGAAAACTGTCCCAAAATCCCCACAGGAAAGAAAAATAACAATGTGAATCATTTCTCCTAGACAGCAATAAAATTGAATAGAGAGTGTAGTAAATCTTATGTGTGTCTCCAGAGCTTCAGATAAGATCTCAACCATATCTCAGGCTGCACTGCTGATGAGAATTCAAAAGTCTCTCCACAGGGTTTAATTCAACTATTGAAATGCGTCATGGGGAAAAAAAAAAATTTCTCGCATCATACACTCCTTTATACTTGAATGGGTCTATGTGGTTAAAGTTCAATTATGATGTCTCACACAAATGACCAAGGAATTAATAACAAACACAGTGACCTGTCAGAGAAACACAAAAGCATTTGGCTGTTCTGTAAATACACATTTACTTCTGCTGATGACCTCAAAATGACATATTTCTTTTAAAAAGTTTTCAAAAACATATATATAAAATACGATGAACTTAAAAAGAAAATAATTTCATTTTTGCGTCATAAAGACACTTTTTATTTGTCAATGAAGAAATGTGCCTATTTCTAAAAAGGCCAAATGCTTGTTTGGTTTTCTTGTAAATGTTAATAGTAACTTTATAAAACTGATTCAGTGCTTTTTTTTTTTTGTAAATAATAAATGGCAGGATTTTCTTAAGGTGACATATTATGCCCCTTTTTAAAATATGTAATACAAGTCTCTGGTGTCCCCAAAATGTGTCTCTGAAGTTTCAGCTCAAAATACCCCACAAATAATTTATTATATAATTTTGAAAATGCCTATTTTGAGTGGAATCAGAAACAAGCTGTTTTTCAGGCCTGTGTCTTTAAATGCAAATGAGCTGCTGCTCCCCGCCCCCTTTTCCAGAATAGAGCTGCACCTTTACAGCTCATATCTGCTAAAAACATCTGTTTTTGTTCTGATTATCATGTTTATCGCGCTGAAATCATGCGTTTTAAACCATATGATTTTAAACTTCTGATATATGGTTTTCTGAGAACGCACAATACGATAGACACGGCCAGAACCCCACAGCGGCTGTCACAGCATGTGAGTACCAAACTAAGTTCTCATTCACACACAAGTTTACGTTAAAAACACATGAGTTACAAAAACAGTCAGTTATCTGTGAATGTAAACAGCTGGGAAATAAATCACATATTTATTTTAGATCTGTGTGGCAGCAGCAATATACAGTAAATAAATCAATAAATCCACTGCTCTCTTGTCTCCTCTGAGGCTGGGACTGTAAACAGTGTTCTGTGCTCGTCTGTACAGCCAATGACAGATCAGTTAGCATGTTTTGCTCAAACTTTCGCCATGGCATTAGAGCTGGTACACCGTTGTCGCTTGCAAAATCGGTGCCTTGAGTGGAAGTTTACAGATTATGGGGCGGTAATATTATAATGAGATCCCTTTGCCATGTCACCAAGGGATCGAAATCAGATGCACTCGTTTTCTCAGACGCTTGCAGAAAAAGGCTTACCAAAACAAAGTGATTGGGTTAATCTTTTTCACGTTTCCTTGGTTGGTAGATGCACCAGGGACCTGATTATAGCACTTAAAACCTGGAAAAGTCAGATTTTCATGATATGTCACCTTTAAGAATTTCAGCCTTTTAATGATAGTTTGTCTCATTTTCTTTTTACATGACATTTTTGTCTTGATGTCCCACAAAAAAATTGCATAATTACATAATTAGACAATAAAAACATGTTCACCTTAAAAGATTATAATTTTTTTTTTTTCGCATATTGAATTTAATGAGCTTTAGTAAGTCCCCCCAAAAAGGTTTTATATGTTAGGTAGTTAACGTATAGCACACATCTAAATAAAAATGTCATTATATATATATTAGGGATGCACCGATTCCACTTTTTCCAGTACTCGCCCGATAATGATACTTTTATTTTTGGTACTTGCCGTTACCGAGTACCGATACCAATATTTTCATTGCATTTGTAAATTTTTTAAATATTGGTACAGAAACCAAAAGAGTATGTATAATGTTAGCTGGTTAACTTCATTTATCAAATAGATAAAGTCAAACCAAAATTTATTCAGACACCTTCAACATTTCTCACAGTATCACAGTTTATTCGCTATAGTTTAGAAAATGTAATAAAAATATCACAAGAACTCAGAGTTAAACTGTGTCAGAAACAATTCATCTTGAGAATGTTGTTAGATAACTTTGATAGAAAGGTAATGGATTACAATCAACCAAAAATAACTCAGACAGCTGTTAGTATGACAGTATTAACACAACTATCAATACTTAGTCGGGCAACCCTTAGCCTCAGTGACAGCCTGTAGTCTCTTGGGCATGCTGTCATCCAGCTTCATGCAAATCTCAACTTCAATGTTTTTTCCCAGACAAATTTGTATCAATTTTACTTTAAATTTTGGGTATAATTTGTCAGTTTACTATATTTTGCTATCCTCACTTAAATGAACTATAGTGTCCTGCACCCAATAGTAAAAAATATAAAAAATGATATCTGGTCTCTGAGTAATTTTTGGTTTGACTGTATATCTTTTGGTTATTTTCACACTTAATTATGCCAAATAAAATGTATTTTACAAGTTTTTGTTACTATCACTGTTCATTGTTTTGCTCTATGGCACATCATCTTTAATTTAATAGCATTAAAGCTAATCCACTGCAGCGGCTTAGTACTGTAATCACAAGCTTTGCTGTAAAAATGCAGAACCACTCGCTATAAATCTCCTAACAGTGATATTTTCATAAATAGAAGTCGCATTTTTTCATCTGAAACATGCTGCGATTTATATTCCAAAGACACTCATATAATGCAGAAACACGCAAGCAAGCAAAACACGTGCAACGCTAGGGACTAGTACAGCCTAGCGCATTTAACACAGGCTGCTAGATTCACTTTCGCCAGAAAGCCGTGTATACCTAAGGTTGAAAATAAATTATGTTTATAGTGAATGCCCATATAAATTGTCTTATTTTTACGATTTAGTTTTAAGCCAAATGATGCGTGTGCTAAGTGAGTGAACATTAAAGATCACACAACAGAATTGTGCGCCAATGACAATGTTAATGTATTTGGTCTGGTGGAATAGATCTGCTACGCTGCTGCTGCTTCTGCGGCAGAGCAAGTACCGAGATTTACTACTGCCAATACATCCACAACATGCTGCTGTGAGCATGTAAGAAATATTGCTGCAGCAAATATAACATACATGAAATTACCCCCATATAGCATAAAAGGGGTGGCGAACGACGGTCCTTGAGAGAGCAGCACTGCAGAGTTCAGCTCCAACCCTGATTAAACTCACCTGCCTGTAGCTTTCTAGTAACCATTAGACTTTGATTAGCTTGTTCAGGTGTGTTTGTTTAGGGTTGGAGCTGAACTTTGCAGGGCTGCGGCTTTCCAGGACCGACGTTCGCCACCCCTGGCATACATGAATCACCTCGTAGCAGATATATACAGTGAAGCTGGGGAAGGTGGAGGGCGCTCAATCCACTCAGCGTGCTTTTCCTGATCATGTTACCCCACTGTTATTCTCATTAGGCTGGTTACCAGTGTATTACAGGATCCAATACAAAGTCTTGACTTATGTTTTTAAGGCATTACATGGAATAGCACCAGAATATTTGATAGAGCTCATTATACCATATAATGCAAAATTAACGCCGAGATCCTCAAATAAATTACTATTAACGATTCCAAGAGCGCGTCTTAAATCTAAGGGTGACCGTGCTTTTGCTGTCACTGGCCCAAGATTATGGAACAGGCTACCTTTCGAGGTTAGAACATCCCTTACGTTAAGTTCCTTCAAGTGCCGCTTAAAGTCATACCTGTTTTATTTGGCATTCTAACTTTTTACTGGGTCTATTTATCATTGATGTTGTTGTTGTCTTGTTTTAATTATGTCCTTCTTCTTTTTACATTATCTTAACTTGTGATGTACAGCACTTTGGAGCTACTGTGTAGCCTAAAAAGTGCTCTTTAAATAAATAAACAAACATTGTGTGCGGAGCAAGGAACGGAGGGAGACAAGGAGTACATCAATCCAGAGAACTAATTATAACAAGGAACAAGGAAAACTCACATAGCACATGTAGACATAAACAATACCGGACGCTGAACTAAAAACAGGGAACCCTATTTAAACAAGACAAGACGAGGGATGAGTAGACAAACCTCGGGATCAAATGGAAAATAAATGGGTAACACATGGAACTTAAATCGCATAATCAGAAAGGAACAGTAAACTAACAAAATATGGGCAGATAAAAACTGGGTCACGTGGAGCACATGGGGAACAAAACACAACACAAGCCTGACATGATGCCCCCCTATGGAAGGCGCATCCTTGCGCCATACAACATCAAAGGGGTGGGAGTGTGGGTGCCTTGGAGATCCCTCAGGAAAGGCTTGGATGGGACGGGATGCCCCAAGGCGGTCCCAGATCCGGGCACCATGGGCAAGATGGAGGACTGGGCAGTCGGGGTGCCATGGATGATCAAAGTTCAGAGGCTGTGGCCCATTCCCCGCCCCGGACTCTATGGCGGAGCCTTCAGCCCCCCAAATACTCGAGGACGCTACGGGCTCCACGGCCCTTCCTCATCCTCCTCATTTGGTTACGGGGGAACTGGGCAGCCGGCGGGCT